>JAKROA010000015.1:112500-557500 GCA_023375655.1 Taenia crassiceps
AGTAGCTAGTTTTGTCCGAAAGGACAATAAAAAAGAAAGGCAGGAAAAAAGGGAAAGATGGAGAGGGTGAGAAGGCATCTGAGATGAGGAAAATTTAAAAAAAGCACGCAAACGCGTAAACGGGGGTTTGGAGTAGCACCGCTTGTTATCCCATTGTCCAATCCCAGGGGAGCTGCGGACGGCAGTTTGATTGGCCAGAGCACGTTGCATAGACATTGCTTTAGTAGACAGAGTGAATGAAATCAAAAGCTTGCCTAGTGTCGGCGGTGCTGGTTCACGGATGTGCAAATTCCATGTGCGTTTTTTCGTACATCAACTTCTCATGGGCTTGAGGAAGGACTTTTGCGTTTTCAACAACTCAGTGACATGGAGCTCACTTCTGTTTAAGCAGTTAGAGAGTCCAAAGCCTAAAAACTAATCAACTTAGGGCATTCCTTTGTATTGGGTTAGTGGAAAGAGCGTCAAGGAGGACCCACATGAGAATGCAAGGAGCCCACACTAAAGTCGTCACACCTGGAAGTCTTCTTGCATGATCTTTTTCCACACCTTGACTAATGCTACGGATTGGCAGTCACAGGGAGTGTCGAGGATTAGGATGCCCAAAGCAAGATAGCACAGGGATATTTGGCATCAAAGATGACGTTTACTAGTCCTCCTCCTCCTCCTCCTCCTTCTTCTCTAGAGTCGATCTCAAGCGATCCAAATGGCCGAACAAACACGAGGTACTCACTGGCAGCATTAAACAGTTCGGAATGAAGAGCGGAGGCAGAAGAGGTTGAGGAGGGGGACAGAGCATCGACACCGCTGGCGCCACCACTGCCACTGCCGGACGCCGAAGTGGTGGAGGGCGTCGCGGAGGAACCCGAAGTGGACGAGGTAGAGGTGGCTGAATTGGAGGAGGGTCGTTGCTGTTGTTGTTGTTGCAGAAGTCGTTGCTGCTGCTGCTGCTGCTGCTGCTGTTGTTGTTGTTGTTGTTGAAATGCCGTCAGATCATAGAAGTTAGACGGTGGAGGAGGTGGTGCAGGCATAAAACCGCCAAAGGATCCAATCATTCCCGGTGACAGCAGACCTCCATACATCCGATTTGCCGTCTTCTCCATCTAAACACAAAATAAAATGATCGACTGTTGTTCCCTATCCAACTAGTTCAGTGGTGAAGCTCTTGAGTGAACATTCAACTGAAGGTGGCTAAATTGGTGCTGCATTCTTGTGCCGCTGCCGCCAAGCATTCAGCGCACAGCCATCATTCTGACTGGGTCGTGAAGAGACTAATGGCATTGGTAGGAGCTTTTTCTTTTTACCAACTCACGCTTTTGACCAAAATTTCGTCTACAATGCTCTTTGTTTATGTGTTTGAGTGAACACTACTGTCATCAATGCATTCTAGGGTACACAACTGTGTCTTTTTTTTCTGCCTCTGCAAAACCACTTTGGTAATCAAAAAAGTTCTAATAACTGATGTTGTAAAAATTTGTCTGCCTCTGCAAATGCTTTTGACAGGAACTTTTTTTGTCCTTGCAAAATACCATCCACATTCATCATTCAGCCTCCTTTTTTTGTTATGCTATTAATTACCAGTGATGCTATTGGTCGTACAACTTTTTTTTTAAAAAGAAAATACCGAATGGAAGCATTGATTTTGGGATTGAAAGTTCCCACACAACTAAACTAGTCGTGGGAGGATGGGAAATGCCATTGAGCACCCAAACCGGCGGACGCCATTCTCGAGTACTTTGAAGGAAGTCCTAGCAGAGGCACCAACTTCACCAAAAGCAGCAGCATTGTCAGAAGGTGTAAAATTTCATCGTCCTCCTCATCCACACACATACATTCGGGCATAATACATGAGGTTAGGAAGAGTTTTTTGGCTAATTTGGCTGAGCGAGAGAGCGAGCGAGAAGGGCGAAGAAGGAAGGGGAGAGCAAAAAAGCAGGCTACCAAGACGAGAATACACACAAGCTTGCATTTATCCATTGCATTCATTTATTCATTCACGTGTGCATGCATGTACTTCCTACTTTCCTTGTGCTGCTGTTGTTGTGCCTGATGGCATGGCGCTCGTGAAAAAAGTCTGCGATCCTGTAGCACTGATTTTGTTACTGTCGCTGCTAGCATTGGCAGCAGCAGAAGCAGCAGCAGAGACCCTAGATTAGAATCCACCATCAAACCCTATTTGCTGTTTGATTACTCCAGGGATCCAAGTTAGACGATTCCTAAAATATCCCCTCCACTGTCCTGCTACTTAATTCGGCTATTGCCTATAAGTAGTATGTTGCTGTGGACAAGCTTTGCTTTACAATTCAATGATGGAGGTTGTTTTAAGCGTCAAATGACTACGTGTTTGACAATAAGATGGTGTGGCTTCTTAAGGAATGTAAATTAGTGTAGGTGAGAGACTTCCCTCCGATAGACGATGTTAATGTGGGAGGCAGACCTGAGGTCCTTCGTAAATAAGCCAAAGAGCAGTTAAAAATAAAGAATCTGATGGGCGCCCTTTAAAAGGGGTAAACCTAACTGTTATCTACAACTTCTGATTGAAAATTAACTCAGATTTTTGTGAGAGTAAGATGATGGTCGGTGAGGAAAACGAATGACGATACCACGCTTTTAAGGTGAGTTTTCTCGTTTATTAAAACCACCTTCAGCAACAAGCAACATTAACAGCAAAACAAGGGAGGAGTAGAGTGCCCTCATCGTGCTGGAAGCTCGCTTACTGACCCCTAACCAAGATTAGCCTCAAATGTCATTCATTCACAAGAAGAGGTCAGATGTGTGATAGATGTAGGCGTTGACCTCATGCCTTGGCGATTAACCATGGCAAAAAAAGACGACCCAAGTTTTTGAAAGGGGGCGCGAGATTGGGGCAAACATTCCCACAAATGCCATCAATGCCGTCGACCTGCAAGCACATTAATCAAGCAGTGGACCTGCTTCTATGACATCTCGGTAATCCAGTCAGATTCCCACGATGGATTTGCGGTGGCCGCGACTTCAAGGATTAGGTTTGGTGTGCAAATGTAGTCTCCAATTGGAAGGCTAGTTTAATCCACATTAAAGATCAAGAGCGCTGGATATTATTCACTGTTTGGAGGTAATCACTTTGCGAAATCGAAGTATATCAGGAATTGAGGCAGCAAGAGCCAAACTTCGGAAAAGAAAAATCGAAAATAAATATTAACGTGGCGATTTGAACAACCTAAAATGATTACAACCGTATTTTCAGTAAGCGCCTCCATTGATTTGGGTGAAAATGGAAATGAAAATGGCTTACCATAGTAAACAATAAGGCAGACGACTGCATGGATGGATGGGTGAATGGATGGACAACAGGTTACAAAGCCAAATGACGCACAGATTTCAAGTGTATTTATGCATAGAGCAATGAGACAGTAAAAATTCTCTTACATACGCATTTTTAAGTAGGTGAGTATTTCAACGAGGAGTAAATGGCATTTTAGGCAGCTGGAGAACAGGGGCGAACCCGCCTTACAGCATCACTTCAGTATCTTGTACAACAAACATTGTCATGTCATGATGTTGGCGACGATAAGGATTGTTGTCTAATTACCCTTCTGTTCCCCTTTAGCTTCTCTTCTGCTCCAGGCCTCCTCCTCCTCCTCCTCTCCTCCTTTTTTTCCTCTGCCCCACCATCGAGTGTCCATCATCACATGTTGTGTACTATTAAATGCCTCCTTGATTACTTAAATGGTCCCGTAAACATGCACAAATTGCGCATAAGCACACACACACACAACATTCTCATCTTTCTTCTTTACCTCTCTTATTACCGATTTCGTCCACGCCGTTTCCTGTTCTCTTCCATCACTTGTACTACTGATAAGTGAAATTCAGTAGGTGCTGCCGACTGTTCCCAGTGCACTTTCTATAATGCATGCACTTAATAATTTAACAATTTTAATAAAGAAAAGATATTTTCGATGAAAAAATTTCCTCGGTGAGAATCGACGGGTACCAAAAGTGTGCTCTCCATAGTTGAAGAGTGCCATGAGGTTCCAAAAGGTCTCTACTATGATGTAGCACACGAAGAGACAGACAAATGCTTCAAAAATTCTCGTTGAGATCAAAATTTCTAGCATAATTTCAGTTTCTGTCCCAAAGTTGACTTTAAAACCACTTGAATCTGCGGCCGAAATGGTTAAAAATACTAATTACAGAAAACATGCACAAAGAACATCGTTAAAGACGCGATGGAGATTGTATGCCTCCACAAGTTGGTAGTATAGTATTTTCCTATTGAAAATATGCTGCGACCACTCAGTCCACAGACTCACTCTCGGAAGCACGAGCATTAAAACACCTTCAAGGGTGACATGGTTATCATTCCTGTTAAATCACTGGTAAACCCACACAAAAGGAAGTATTTTTGCTTTTATCTTGCGGAACAAAGCTGCGAGCTGCTGCTAGCTGTTGCTCGTGTGCAAACCCACGGTAGAAGAGTCATTGAAACTGCATCGACTTTTGCAATTAGCATTTATGGACGCAAAGGTGAGTTAAAGAATCGAATTGCATACAATTCTGATGTGAGAACAGTAAAATTGTGGACCATGATCTGATCTCTCCACATTTTAAGAGGTGGAGAGCAGGATTGCAAAAGAATGTACCATAGTAAAGCAGAGAACTTCCCAGTTTCCCCCTCTTCACCTCCTCTCGTCACTTATTCGATGGAATGATGAAGCTTTAGCTAAATCTCACACCTCGGAAGTGGGTGTGGAATGCGTAATTTGCAAGTGCGTACAGAATGACGAATTCGGTGATAAGTTACTGTCATTGTTTTGCGGCAGGTAGGCGGGCGGGCGGCGGGTGGGCGGCGGGCGGGCGGACGGCGGACAGTCGGTCAGTCTGTCGGACGAATTTGCAGGCCTAGTTGCTAGCATCCACGCGCATGCAGGCATGCACGCACATGTCTGCACACACACACAGAGACATAGCACCCAACCCAACCCAATCCATGTGTGTGTGTGTGTGTGTGCGAAAACATTAATCACGCCTTTCACCGTTAGCCAATGATCGATCGCTCTGTATGGTTGTCTTCATGTGTGCCTGGATTTCAGTCAAATCGAAAGTCATTTATGTCAAGTAATGCGTGTCTAGTACTTTTTTAAGCATCTACACATTTGGCCTCTAGCAGTCTTTCCACGAAGCCTTGATTGACATGGTCAGCTTTCATTTCCATTTAAAGTTGATTTGTAGGACTTCCACGATGGCGGTGCAAAGCTCTGCTGTGTGCTCTGTTGTGCTGGCGACAAAGCTGCCCTACCTGGGCTGTAAAACTTGGTCAGTGAGTATCCACCATGAGGAAGGTGTCTGCTGTAGATAAGGGAATCAGTGAAGTTGCAACAGAAGAACCAGTAGAATTGGGAGAAAAAAAGTGCCAACCGTAAGGCCACTTCTAGCCCTAAGAAGCACTCAGTGGATGGCATAACTCAAGAAGATTGCAAATCCGTTGAGAGGAAGGAAGGATGGAGGGCATTACAGCCGTCAAATTTGAAGCTGTGTCCATTCAGCCATTTAACGGCAACAAGGACTTACAAAACCTCATTCACCGTCAACTTATCGCGAGTTGTGACCAACTAACTGAAGCTTCAGCCAGTTCCCACGACCTCCAAGCATAGATAGTTTACATTACTGACACCGCGTAAAAAAAGGAAACACAAATAGGTTTCTGTGAATCTATTGCCTCCTCAACAAGTAGGTGCCAGATCAATGAACCAACAATAAAAAAAGCCACTAGACGGCGTACACTTATCACTCCATATCGGTGTAAAATTGCCATTGATGTGACTGGATGATTATCACAGCCAAACAGGTTAGCTTCATCCCAGCCATAAATGACCCTCACACCTGTCTGTGAATCCACGAGTCAGTAAGCACATGGTTAATTCAAAAAAATAGAGGAGCTTGACAAGCTCCTTTGTAATTCCGCCTTCCAACAGACGCGGTGTAGTCGTTGTAGACTCCCGAGGACAAAGAAAAAGCACCCCAGGTCACACCTACCAGAGCTCAGTCTCAGCTCCTACGAATCAGCGTTCACCAGGTTGGCTCGAAGGGTCGGTTAAGCTAATACTTACTCCAACAACCCAAGCGCATGCATCTTAGACAGTTTTCGAGGTGTCAGGCCTCAAAAGATGCACTCGGCGCCTTGTAATTCTTGCAAAGACAAAGGTTATTATCATCAGTGCTTTAAAGGAGGCTGCCAGTGGAACCATCTCCACCTCAAGTCTTGCATCACGATGAAAGACAAGCAAGTCATAAACTAAAGCACAGTCTATAATGCACCAATTTGGTCTCAGTCAATTTATCGGTCCTTCTGACTCAACATTACTTCCAAATTTATGCGTCTTCAGAGAGGAGGATTGACGCGGGTTCTTCAGGTGCCACCCTCAGTAATAAATGTTCACGTTAAAACGTGTTGCCGCGAATTTAGTATTTGCATCTTAGCACAACAATGGCCTGTCAATCACTGATCGTTGGTTCACTCGCTTGCTGGCTCACACAAACAGCGGCGGTGACAGTGGCGGCAGCAGGCAGCAGCACTGAGAGAAGCAAGGCCCTCAGCAAGGAGGGACAAGAGTCTGTCGACTTCTCTCTCTCTCTCTCTCGCTGGATTTCCCCTTGATTTGCGTGGATTGTGTAAGTGATGCAACTGTATGCCACAACACAGTGGTGGATAGACTGTCTGTCAGGTAGTCGGTGGTGCTAAGCCTAGTGAGGTGGTGAGAAAAAGTTACTGTAAACTCTCAACACACAAAAATGTCAGATCTACCAGATGCAGTGACAAGGTGAAAAGTTGATGAAAGTGGGAAATCAAAGTGGGGGTAAATGCGTACACCATTTTAATGAAGTCCGCTATCAGAGAAAAGGCACCAACTACAGAAGTGCACTTTGTTTTCTTCTTAAAGGAGCTTTGCTTAATGCATCTTGCCAGAAGTCATTCACAATGATGCCGGGAAGACTGCGCAACTTCTTACACTTCCTTTAAGTAAGCCACAGTGGTACAGTGGATTACTTGCTCCTCGAAGTCCACGCCCTCCTCTCACTGTGGTCTCTCTCCGGCATTGGGATTGGAATAAATCCCCTCCCTTCAGACGGATACGCCCCACAATTTGGGTGCTATGGTGAGGCAACACTAAAACTTCACTACCTGCATTTTTGGAGGAGCTTTGATGAGGCAAACAAAGAGACCACCAATGCTGCCTCACTTTGAGTCGCGTATCAGCCAAGCAAAACACAAAGTGCTTGCAAAATGGAGTAAAGTAGAATCACCTTCACTTGCATCTGTAAGTAAGGAAGTCACAAGAAAAAGGCAAATAAATAAATAAAACAAGGCTGGGTCGTGTCTTCTTCGCCTTTTGTAAATTAGGCCACCTTATGCAATGCCTCATATGAACTAGCTTTTAAGTCTCCACGAGATTTTTACTAAACTTTTGTCAAAAGCATTTCACAACATGTCTACATCTCTACCCCGTCTACAGACAGTGCCTGAGCACCTCCTGTCCAAGTTGACTTGTATGGAAGGCAGAAGTGGCAATGGAGTCAGAGACGATGATAAAAGGTGCCAAGGAGTGGTTACAGTCTGTCAATTGCCAGTTTCTGTATCGTGTGGCAATTGATTCAAGGCATCAAGCCGCCACCTCAGTGTATCTTGTCATATGTCAGGGAGTTGGAAGGAGGGAGGAGTGCTTCTTCCTTTTTTTTCTTCTTATTTTTTTCTCCAACGTCAAATTTAGCCCTGACAAAGAGTACAGAAGATTGCAAAGTTCTTGCGCCATCACCACACAGATGCACTATGGTGGAGAAAAAAAAAGGAGATCAAAAGCACCCATTACGAGGCCTCAGGTTGTGGTCTCAGTTGGCTACTGTGAAGAGCCTCGCCATAATTGAGGGGAGACGTCGTTGAGAGGCAAAAAAGCAACGACAAAAGTCGCCACACCTGCGAGGCCTGACATCACTGCAAGGGGGCGAAGACATCAAGTGACGCTTGGATGCGGACCTCAAGCAACTTGATACACTTGAAGTTTACTTCTGTACTATTAACATCCTCACTACTTTTGATGGTTTTCTTTTGTTCCATTTTTATCCCTCAACTTCGGCGCAGTGAATGTAAACAGAGCAATTTGGTCAAAGGACAATAAATTTTACTACAATCCGGAATGGACCGGTTGGTGGGCACAGGACAAATCAGGTGATTCTACGATGAGTGGATCCAAGATGAAGCAAAGGAGGGCAAAATTCAGGGAAAAAAAATGCAGCTGAACGAACCTAAACCCAATGGACACGAGCTGGTAGATAATGGCAATGGAATTGGGTGGATGCTCAACTGAGTGGATGAACGCATTTCGAGACGATTGTCTGGAAAAGCAGACCCAAGCTGAGCGAGGAGATGCACAAGCGAGGAGACAGATAAATGACTGGTTAAATTGATGAATGGATCCAACACACATTGAACGTACACAATTACGCAGACACATGCCAAATTGGGGAGGAGTCGATGCTCCACCTCGCTCAAAGTTTCACAATTCCACAGAAGCTGTGTCACCAGCAGTTGACGGGTCTCAATTCGCCTGATCCAGACAACAAAATTTCCTGCGCGTTCACTTCGCACTGTGTGTAGGGCACCAAAAAGTAAACACCAAAGGCGCACAGACTCTCGGAAGAAAGGGAAGAAGGAGGGAGAAGAAGGGGAGACCATCAAACAAAAAAGTCTTGGGATCGTGTCTGTATGGCATTTCTCGCCTATTCTTCTCTTCTCTGCACTCATAACCGATGTACTCCTTCAAGAAGTCCGCATGCGCATTCGCCTGTATCTCCTGTTCATTTGCTTGTTAATTTCACTTTGCCTGTTCACCCGCTCTCCGTCTTCCCTGTGTCAGTTGTTTTTTGTCGTGCGGCTGCGTCAACTCGCCTATTTGCTCGATTTGCATTGCCGAATTGTCTCACAAGTACTGCACAATCGGTGGATAGGAGGTAAGACAAAGAACTGCTCATTAAAGTCATCCGTTTTTTTTAACTTGACTCAATCCAGCCCATCGGTTTGAGAGTAACTAACCCATTGTGATCCTGTGCGAAGACCGGTGGGTTTGAGGGATGTAAAATAATGTGGAAGGGGTTATGACCAGCTAACATTTGATTGGACTGAATAAAATTCCGACGATCCACTTCCCAATTGGATGGATTTGGAATGAACTTGGCTGGACACCTGTTTCGACCCGGTCAATGAGTGGCATGTCAACGTTGAATGGCACCAGCAATATAATTCGGTAGCCGGACGACTCTGCAGCTTGTTGGAGAGGAGGATAGCACTGCTGGCATGCATTTAAGTTTAGACAAGAGAGAAATGCAGAAAGGCGCAGTACTTACTAAGGAAATTAAATGTGTACGCCATCTAAAACAAGTCGGACAGGAGCCAAATTTTGGACAAAATTGCTCCTAATTAGAGTAGGTGGAAAACACAGGCAATTTTAAGTAGCACACAACTGACATTAGCGAGCCTTGTGCCCAAGATGATTAATGACGACATGAAACAGGGCATCCTCGACCATACTTTCGCCGTATCCGGAAGATGGGACTGGGATGGAGAAGTGATTTCTCGACATTTATCTAACCAATGGAAATTTAGGGTGTAGAGAGAGAAAATTTTTAAGCCCACGACTCCCTCGATGCAGGATTGGAAGTGTGGAGGAGTGGATGACTTGCAGGCTAAGTTGATGACTAAATGGATGTGCTGATTGTGGAATTCACTTGTTGGCCCAATGCTTAGTTGAATAGAGATAAGTAAACACAGGAATTAATAATAAGTAGTTAACTGAACAAATTTATCAGTAGGACATTATATTAGAGGGACCAGCAATAGATTAATGGTTTCAAGACCGAAAAAAATGCTCCCATGCATTGACGTGTGACGGTTAAGATGGGGAAGTTCCCCAAATTTGGGCGAATAAGCAGTTTAAAAGATTGGCGAATAAAGCCAAGGTGAGTGGGCTAGGACGAGACGGTTTGATGCATGGATGGGTGCATTGAGAACGTGCGGCTGGATGGGCTGTTCCAAATCTCAACTGTTGCATACAGTTCCAGTGGTAAGGATTGGCGGCGATGCCTTATGACCATGACATTATCTACGCACACATGCACGTAGAAGTGCATCCATTTGGACACTTAATCAAGGCCACATAGGATGGGGAGGAGGGAGACTTCAACAACAAAGGCACCACCACCGCCGTCGTTTGCGCTACCATCAATAACGCAAGCCCAGTTCAACTCCGTCAGTCAAACAAACAAGTCTTTGCGCGCACGTACATTCAGCTGACTCACAAAGACTTCCCCTTCTGTTGACTCCCTTCTCCAACATTGGGACAACCATACGTAGTGAGATAAGCTTGTTGACTGTTCAGGCCCTGGTTTCACTCGGGCGTAACTTAAGCTGCAGAGTTCAAGGCTGGAATAAGTAATTAACTGTGTAGGTGGTTACTGTCAATGGAATACGAGGCCAACGATTGGTTGAAGCAGTGATGAAGTCTCGGAGACATGATCATACAAGTCATTCAGGCCTCCATACCTATAACGCTATGCTCTGTTCATCCCACCACCCAAGCTGACAGTCTATTAGACCTCCTGTGAACCTATAGTAATAGTAGGTCTAGGTATGCATGTGCAATAACTTAAATAGAAATAATTTTGATGCTCCACCTTAATATTTACAGCAACCGAAAGCCATGGTAGAGGAAGAGAGAGGGAGAGAGAGAGGAGAGATTCAAAGAATCACAGCCATACGCGCGAATACAACCACCGATAGGTATCAGTGGAATGCGAGTCTTTTTCAACTTTGCGTGCGTGCGTGCGTGTGTGAGTGCGTGTGTGAGTGCGTGTCCGCCCGTTTTCGTTTTTTTTCCCCTACGCCCCTCAGCTTTGAGTAATACCGCGCGCGTCCACGCACACACGAAAGTCACCGACCAGCCTACCGACACATGGGAATGGAGCGAGAGAAAGGCAGACAGACGAGAGGAGAGCGCGACAAGAGAGGGAGAGAGGAAAGGGGCAGTGAGACAGACAGGCGGGCGCGCGTGTGCAGGCATTCACTAATTGAGCAGAGTGGAACGGACGGACTGTCGGTCGGGCGGACGAACGACACGCATACCCACGTGCGTACCCTCCCACGCACGCCCATAATCAATGCACACGCGTATACACGCTTCTGAAGGTCTCCATCCCCTCGATGCCATGCAGCATCATCACCATCGTAGCTGTGGCTACGAGAACTGGGTTCCTTTGACCACACTCCCATGGTAAACACCCATTCAGTCCTCGACTGATCAATACATACCTGGTGTTCCAATGCTGCCGTCTACGCTACAAACTCGTTTAGATTCCTTTTTTTTGGTAATACTAAGCTTATTAGTGAAATCCGTGAATCTCAGAACTCTATTTGGTCTTTTGCACGTCTGAAACAAGGTTATTTACTATTCCATCACCAGATATGTTAAGTAATCTCACAGTTTCCACAGAGCCTTGCCAATACCACTTCAAACTCTTCTGTTTCCTATCAATGTGGCTTTCCATAACGCAACGCTTTCGAAAGTACCTTGAGGCCGGAAGAGTTTAAAGCAAATCATAGGGGCGTCTTTCGTCTTGAATGTGGTGCAAACCAATTCAGTGTTCTGGCTCCCATGATGGTATCATGAAGTCCTGTCTATGAAGAAACCAGGATGCTGTGTTGGTGGAGGAATGGATGAGTACGACTTATGGTAGTTACAAAGCGTCGCGCAACCTTAGATTCTAGGCTAAATTGAATTTGACCTTTAAGAGGAGAGTCAAGAGTGAATAGGATCTCTCAGTTGTAACACGAAGGTTAACGGCAAAAGGAAGGTGGATGTCGTGGAAGGCTGGAAGCATGAATAATTGTGCCAACATTTGATGGATAAGATACCTTCCAGCCAGATCACTATCAAATTGAGCATTGAGAGTAATGCAATCTCGCCTAGTTTGTGAGGCATCAATAGTCATCTCAGATTCATTATCCTTTTTAATGACAGCAGCCGTATCCCCAAAAGCACGATAACCAACAGCCGTTTAAAGTGTTTGGATTCTTAAAGCGTTTATAAAATCGGACATAAAAGGATGTCGCATTACTGATTGGTTGATAAAACTGTGTACACTCGAATCCAAGCAACACTCACCTGATCCGCTGCAGTGGCTTGTCGATAGACCGCCGAAAGATCTGCCAGCTGGCCTAACCCGATGGCCGCCGCCGCGGCCGCCTGCAGTCCTGCAGCATAAGCATTGGAAGCGGAAGCGGCGGCGGCTGCAGCGGCTGTCGCTGCGGCCGAATTATTGATTATTCCGTCCACCGACAGTGCGGAGCGTTTGGTGTGCGGTGAGCCCGCTGGTGCTCCATGCGGCACTTTGAATACTAGAGGGTGATGAGATGGGTAGAGACGAAGGTGTAGATGGGCGAATGACTGAGACTCTGGTTATTTAGCTAGTTGATTTGGCCCAACACAAGCTCACACACAGACCCACACACTCATGCTCGTTCAACGACATTCAGAAAGGCAGGAGGATAGAGGCAGGCGCAGGATTAGTCTTCGAACCAGGCAATTAGGCGATCCAGTTGCGGGATAAACAAGACGGATTGGTGGTGGTAATGGCAACAGCGATGGATGAAAATGAAGATATAAACACACGAACACGCACACTTGCACACACAGATATGGTGTGTTTGTGTATGCATGCCTTCTGTGTGTTGTAGGTAGGGTGTACTAGCTTATCAACCCGCTATCCCCTTATTCCTTTATTACGACTCGGAAATGCATTTATTGATTGTGGGACAGCCATTCCTATGCGAAACCATCGACATTTGTAGGAAATTTTAAGTTGATTCCCTTCCTGCCTTAGATATCACTCAAACTCATTGCTGGAAACTAAAGGAGGTACAGATCATTTGCATCAAAGACACCAACAGCCATGAGGCTTGAAATTGAGAGTGCCGCGCCCAATGAACACGAGGAATACTCCCCGTCCATTGGTTGATAACCTTCTCAGAAAGGACAGACAACTATAGGGCGAGGAAGCTAAATAAGTTCCAAAAAGAGGGCGTTTTTTTGCCCATCCAGGTAAATCATATGATTAGAAGGAACTTTGACCCGATGAGATCTACTTTTAGGTTCAGGCCGTCCTTAGATGACCAAGTGGTTCAAGGCCCATAATGGCGCCAAAATGCGGGGTCTTGAGTTATTCTTACTCAAGTGAGAAAGACAACGGCTTAAAACTGTAAAAAATGCAAAGATAACATCCTGTGATGGTGGGTGGCTTTGCAGACGAATCAGTGGTGATACGCTTCAGCCTTTTTCGTATTCGGCCATTACAAAGGCACTCTGATGATATTCAACCTCAACAAACTGTGGCGAATTGCCTCCCAGGGAATTTATACTTTCTACGAAAAACTCCAAAATCCTCAGAATGTGGAATCATCCTCACGACAGTGAAATAGTGCAGGTGAGGCAAGCCAAAAATACCACCATCTGGCCATCTTATCCCGTGTTCATGAGCCTTCACCATCTTTAAAATACAAAGGGGACAGGTGCTGGGAGAAGAACTATCCAACAAATAGTGCCTTGTGATGCATCAAGATATGCACCCCGATAACTGAAGGACATGGAAGAGTGAAGGAGGGTTTTTAGTTCCACCAATACCTGGCCATTGGCAGCATTTCAGTGTTCCCTAAAACGTCTTTATCGAGCTTGAAGCATCTGGCTGTTGATCCACTTTTTTGAGGGTCTGCGTGATACAGCCAGCTCAATAAGAAGGAGTCGCTTAAAACTGATATGCCAGTTTCCTGCCTTTCCCAGAAGCATTGGAAGTGAGCTTTAATCTGCATGATCCCGCCAAAGTCGTCTACCAAATTAAAACACCATCGACTACAATTCGATCAAGTTGCTTCCATTGATTTAGAGGTTTTAGTAAGCTTATTTCTCACCGGTCTTACAAATGAGTCGGTGTGGGAGAAAAACAGATGAATTAAGTAGTTAAATGCATCTCAAGAGCCTAATGATCCTCCGTGTACATTCCAGACGATATCTCACCCAAACAATAACAGGAGGCATTCTGATTTCGACCAAGACTGATTAAACAATTAGCTCAAGTAGCGATCAATGGCTTGGTTACCCTTGACTCTAAATTTCTTCAAAGCCCATGTCACCTAATTGGTTTGATAGGAATGGGAATCTAGGAATACTTCATTCAAACCTACCCAGGAACATCAGTAACAAATCTTAAGCCCGTAGACGCTTTCATTCATTCATTTTCATTCTAGAGGTGATGAGTATTCCACCAACTTGTAAGTTTGGTCTGCCTCAATTTATTCCATCCTCTAATCTCAGCGAAATGTAGCCAAATTTCTAAAAACATATGAGAGAAGGTGGAAAGTGGGTTCCGATCAAATCCTTGTCTCTTCAGCAAAGACGTTGACGCATTTGGGCCAAAAGATAACAAACAGGGATTTTACCAAAGCGGCTTGATCAGACTAAAGCAGTTATCAACTCAAAAGCGTCTCCGTTTCAACAGCCTTTTGGTTCCTGTAATTGGCCTCGAAATTGATTGAATCAGGAGTTGAACGAAGTTGCACGTGCATTTCCATAGACCCATCATATGAGGCGGCGAGTGGTGATAGGCGAAGGTCTGGGCTGATCTGATCGTTTCTGACGCACTTGCACCTCCTCTACCCCCCCTTTCTATCTCCCCCCGCCGTCGACCCGCCCGCCTATATCTGGTGAGTCAAAGTTGACAGGCAGGGCCAGTACTGAAAATTCGACAGGGCCACTCTCTGCGGGAGAGGGGGTAGGAGGGCGGCAAGCGAACGAGAGTAAATACCATCACGTCTCGAGAACCAGCTGTCATACACTTTTGAGAGCCGAAAAATCGCCTCCTATTTCGCCTTCCTCTCCTACGCACGCACACCGCACGCACGCGTCCACTAGCTGGCTCGTCTGATGCGCGCGCACAAACGTACGCAAGCACCGACGCAAGTAGGCAAGCAAGGAACGTCAATAGAGGAACGAGAACCATGCGCAGGGCGGGATGGCGGGTTTCGGGGGGTTAGAGTGGGGGCGAGAAGGCGGGAGGTTGGGGGGGACAAGGGGAGGAAAACGAGCGAGCCGCTAGGGAGAGCGCGGGCTTATGCACGCTGCAGTTGATGCAAACAGAAAATTGCCTACTTGCCTGCCTGCCTAACTAGCTATTTTGCCTGCTTGCCCAACTAGCTAGATAATTTACTCCTTTGCTTACTAGTTAACCAAGCTCACATACATAAGGGCGCAGAAAGAGAAGATCGGAAATAATTAATGTGCGTGTGTATGGCCAAGTCCCCATACCGAGTGATTGCGGCTGCGTCATAAATTATGGAGCTGTCCACCTTTCCTACCTTGTCTCCTTCCTCTTTGAGGTAAACATCACTGGTTTATCCTTACCAATGCCCAATCGGTCAAGTTCATGGTGAGTATACGCGCTTTGCGCGCTTACTGACAAGGAGCGGCAAAGAATGGTAAGAAGTTAACGAGGTTGATTGATTGAATGATTGACGGACTGAGGAAGTGAGTGATACCTATACCAGTGGTAAATGTAATTGTGCTGAGAGGATGACAGGGATCCAAACCAGTGATAACTGATCGATTGCATCGTGTCAGTTAATTAAAGCGAGAACTTAGTGAATGTGAACAATCGTCGATTAAGGCTAGTTAATTAGTTGATTTAATCGACATTTAACCCTTATACATCGTCCAGCAGTAGTTTTAGAATTTGAAAAAGTATTAAATTTGCCAATAGTCTCCTCTCCCCTCTTTCAGAAGTGGAGGCTTGATTGACTTCACACATACACGCACCACACTAAACAAATCGTTCCTGTAGGGGGAGAAGAGAAACAAGAGGGGAAGGAGGAAAGGATAAGCTTCACTGTCGGTTGGACATGAATGTGTGCTGCTGCTGTTTCTGTCGGGAGCGTTATCCGCGGCGGCAGCAGCAGCAACAGTGAGATGGGAAAACACATACATAGCCAATCTGACACGGCACCACAGCTGCTGTTGCTGTTGCCTCTGCTACTACTACTGCTACTACTACTACAACTACCGCTGTCGTCGAATACATGACAGGAAGAAACGACCACAAGAAATATGGGTCGAAAAAGAGGGCGAGAGAAGGGGGTGAAAGGGAGCTCCGACTCTCCTTTACTCTCTGCCCAATCGAAGATCGGCAACAGGTGCGCATGCGCCCTGTCACGCGCGCGTGACTCATTGATTGGACGGTACGTCTGTACAAACGCATACACGTTTTAAATACTCCATTGAGTCATAGAGACGCGGATTCACCCATGTACACAGCGCATTCACATTTCGACACACGCGCTGAGTTCCTGTTTTGACTCGTTCCAATCCTTTCCACTCTCGTCTATTTCAAAAACTGTTGTTGTTATGGTAACTTGTACCATCTAGTGACATGATCCAACAAATCCCATTTTTGATTGATAAAAAAAACTACCGATGCGTTAAAAGAGTCGATACTAGACAGGGAAATAAAAGAGGCGATGAACTTAGCTACAATAGCATCGCTAAGATGATATAGCACCAGCGTCAACAACAAAACAGTGAGTCATACGTGCGTACACATACACAAATGTACAGACGTAGAGGTGACTAACTAACTGACTGGTTGGCTGGATTAGGTGACTCCAACGACGACTTAATTCAAGACCAGTACGCACGGTGTACGCCTGCGAGTCAGCTGACTGGGTGGCTGATTTGCTACCAGTAGCTTGGGTCTCAATGTGAATGTAGATCGGTCCCCATTACCACCGTGGGAAGAGACAGCCACTCTTAGCCTACTGCAAGGTACACTGGAAGAGGAGGTAGTGAAGAGGGGATTGATTTAAACCCAAAGGTGGCAACTATGTACCGCTCATTGCAGAGTACCAAAACTTCTCATCCCTCCGTCCATCAGTAGATTGCAAATCTATGCAAAGAAGTGGCAATTATATCAAAAGCTGTCCATCGATTAGCTGTAATATGACCTTGGTTTGATCGACTGCCCAGCTGTTTACGGCGTGTTTTTTGAACAGTTGTTAAGGTCAATAAAATTGACTAGTTAAAATCGATATTGACGACACTACTTTGCCCCCAAGTAAGGCAGTTTCACGATCCAACTAAGAGGAAAACAAGAGGAACTTGAGGAAGCTTCCTAAGGTCGTTGCCGCCACGTGTGGTAGTGCAAAAGTAGCAGTAGTAGTACAAACACAAATAACGGTTGTCATGGTATTTCCATAGCCAATGAAAAGTGCGCATTTGTCAAATGGGCAATCGAGGTGTGTGTGTGTGTGTGTGTGTGGTGGATGGCAAGCATATAGGGTAAATAGTTGCCTGCCTCTCGGCCACGAATGGGGTGAATAGGGATGCAATTAATCACGATTAAAACGATTCTCGCTAATACCACTAACACTAGTGATGATCGGGATGGGATATTGCGGCCGCGTATGTACAGGTGCAAGGAAATAAGGAGATCGATAACTCTTTATTGATAGGAAGGTAGAGATGTTGGTGCGGGGTCCGGGCAGATGCCAAAAGGGTACTCAGCATGGTTTCATTCAAGTAAGACAATGAAGTGCTCATTAAGTAGAGAGGGAGCTCATAGCGTGACAAGCCTTGCATACCAAATTCTGACGATTTGGAAAATAAATTTAGCCGTGATAGCGTGCTTTGAAGTAAAGTTACATAAGTAGCAACAAGACTCGCACACAAATCAAAGCCATCAACAGAAGTGCGAATTAGCTCATCTCAGGTGTGCACTAACGCACACACACATCCATTTGTCAAACCTGAGTGCATACTAATTTGCACCTGTCACGTCGAAGTAATTGAGACAAGATCACTGGATGTTAACCACTAAGGTGGGTTTTTTTTACCAAAACAGATGCACTATTGTCGGCCAATTATAGACAATCAATCCCACAAAGGAGCAGCTGATTGGCGAGTAATTTTGATCACATCCAATCATTAGGCGAAGCGACATTCGGCTAACAGCTCATTGATCAATAACAGAGTTGGCCGGTTACTACTGCCCAGCAGTTGGCTATCATTCCTACAAGCTTGGTTGAGCACCAACCAACGGTAAATCCGATTAGTTTCCGATCCTCAACACCAGTCGATCGCTCAATAAATGGCCAGAATGAGTGTCAATTACACGGAAAGCTGCAATTCAAGTCAACAGGCCGACTTTTATGCATTGATGGTATCTCGAGTATCCGAACAGGTCGGGTTGAGATTAATTGGTTAGTCAGCTATCGTACGGCCACATTTAACCACGAAAAGGCGATAAAATGCTATTTTAAACTCTTGGCACAACTAGGTGCAGATCTACCTAACATCAAATTGGTCAAAACTAGATCAAAAAAAATGGTCGATATTTCAGATAAGACTAGTTCGCTTGTTCAAGCCTGTAGAATGACGGTCGCAGACCAGCTAACGAAAGGGTCAGGATACTAAAATCACATTTTTTTGCAGTACTCATTGACTCTAGTGGAAGTGTGTTACAATGACATGGATTGATATAGCTTTTGCCTTCATTGCCCGACGGTTGACAAATTGATCAGTTAACGGTTTTAACGATTGCTCATAGTCAACGCCAATGAATGGTTTAATTCAGAGGCCATAAAGTGTTGCTGAGGTACCGAAATTCCTATTTCCTGCATAAATCGGAAAAGAGCTAAAATATATTTGATACTGTTTTCGATTATATATGCGAAGCACCGAAGCAGATGTTGATGTAGTCGCAAATTGTGCGTTTCTTTTCCTCGAAAAACGAGGTGAAGTGTAACAATACCAAAAGCAATGACCCAAATTCTCGGACGCGCACAAGGTAGGGCGGAGGGCTCTTTAACAAATCGAATTGTAATGACCTCACTCAGATGAGAGTGAGTGAATGAGGGAGGGAGTGAGAACGCTTGGGGAGCCAATAGGCAAAGAAGCGTGATCGACGACAGTTTTTTTCTCTTGCCTACCTGCCCTACTGCCAGACTGGTTGCCTGCCTCCCTTTTTACGTAGTAGCAGTGGTAGCGAAGAGATGTAGAAAAAACGAACGCTGCCGATAGCAACTCAAAGCCAGCCAGAGCTAGCTCGCTAGCCAGCCAGCCAGCCAGCCATCCAGCCAGCAAACTAACCGACCGACTATCCAAACCGACCAACCAACCAGTCTAGTTGGCGTTCACGCACATGCACGCACCGCGGCATTCTGACGCGTCCACCCACCACCACCACCATCGTCACCAGCAGCGGTAGTAGAGGCAACACAAGCGTTCCCTACTCAAACGTATCGCAGCAGACACACGCACGCATGCGCGTGAGCAGTGTGGAGAGAATAGGAACGATGATGCCAATGCTGTTGCTACTTCTGGCGGTGCGGTGGTGACGGTGGCGTAGCGACACAAACAAAAGTGCCCCTCCGACTTGGTTGGTAAAGAGAATGAAGTGGATCGCTTTCTCCCTTTTCCTACTTCCCTAGCTTTGAAAAGTTTCTCAGAGTTGTGTTTGAAGATCGTTTGTAGCAGTTATGATTTCCACGCTGGTTTTAAGTTCGCTATATAACTACGGAGACCCTCCCAGCCTGCTGAGACTTATCCTTTTTGCCCTGGTAGTCATTTAGATAATAAATAAGACACCTATTACACCTGTAAGCCTTAAAAAGTTATCAAGGGATAATTTAGGTAACATATTGTCAGCCTCACTCCAAAGAGAGCATAAGCGCTTCAGCTCTCGCATCGAGATTGTCCAAATATCCTGCCCGCCAGACTTGGAAGGGGAGGAGGATGCGATGCCTCTCTCAGCCCAAAATACCTGTTAAAGTTCCTATCCTTTCGCCTTTGGGGTCAATATACACCAGAACTCGTCATAGTGGCACGTAAAATGCCGAAAAGTATGAGAAGTCATGCTGAAGAAGTGTCATTTACACACTCACGAAGGATGTTCGCTTGGATAAGGTACGAGTGAGCCGGCGAGCACAAGACTAAACAACTTTTCGTGATGCTGCTTGAAGCGACGCGAGATAACGACCCAGCACCACGGCCGCCGCCTCGAGAAGGCCAAACACAAGAGGCAAACATCCTGTGTGCAATGTGCATGCGAATGTCTCTTTGAGTGACAGCTTCTATAAACTCGTGTTTACAAAGAGAACCGAACACGATTGAAACAGTGTGTATCGCAAAGAGCGGCAGCGAGATGAGCCAATTTCTCTCTCTCAGCTTCAGTCCATTCAAGAGGCTGGAGAGAGGAGGTTTCAATTTGACAAAACAGCAACAGCCTTTTCCTTCAAGACACGACTAATTGCCTCCCCACATTGGGCATAAAAGGGCAACAGCTGACACCAATGGCAATGATTGCAAATGGACGAGCCTGCGTACACATGGGCTCGCGATTTCAATCATCGCCTCGTTGGAAAATACCGCGAAGGACGCGGCAACGCAACCATGTTAAAAGGCAACGTCAGTGGGGAGGCGAAGGATGTGGTTTTTTGTTTGGAGACGTGACAAGTCTATTTAGCACGGCAGTTTGTTTAACACCGCAAAATACAATCAGCCGTCGAGTTGCAGTCCAGTTAATAGATCGCGATGCCAAACCTACCTGACAGACGGTGGTTTCAATGTCCTCGTAACAAACGGCGAAATTTAGAACTACAAACAACTGCCATGCCTATTTTGCTCGTTTAAGTGATGCCATTATCATCGCTCACTTGCATACACGCACGCATAAACAGACAGTAGTAAAATGGAACAAAACAGTAAGTGGGGAGAGGGAGAGAGAGGGAGAAAACTGGTTTTGTGCATGATGAAGCCACATCGTGTCTCCATTTCACTCCAAATAGGTTAGTTTTAAAGTACACGAAAACAAAACTGACTGATTCTGAGCTTAGATGAGGAACCTCTTGGAAGAGAAGAGGAGCGACAAACAAACACCACTGAGACCGCTTTGTGTCCAGTGGGTGAGCGAGGAAACGCGTGTAGGTGCGTCCGTGTTAGTGAAACGAACGCCATCCTCTCTCCCTTGCTCTCACTCAGCATCAGAAAAAAAAAGCAAAAGCACGGACAGCCAGCCTCTGAGCTTCGCCCTCCTACCGCTCAGGCACACACAAGCACACGCACGTGCCCAAGGGGGTAAACAGAGGGGGTGGGGGGAGGAGGGGGAGGGAGGTAGGTCGGTCGGCGTGGGTAGCGCAGAGGGGAAAAAGGAAGACGTAAGGATGGAAACACGACACACACACACACACAGGCGAACTTACACGAGGCTCCGTGTTCGATGAAATTGAAGTCGAAGGGAGTCTGTAAAAAGCAGAGAGAGCAAAAGTTAGCGGTATGATGGGCCCCCCAATGCCACAGAGACTTTTCGAGACAGACAAAAAACCCGGTGATTAATGTCCGTCTAATTGAAATGCTTCGTACTTGGACGGTGGGATGGTGTGTAAGCGCTCAACTGAATTGGACACGGAAATAGGTTTAAACAAATGCATAAAAAGTAAGGTATGCTTAAAAGTTCAAGTTAAGTTGATTAAATGCTTTAAAGTGCACATTGTGGACACAACTTAACCATGTGCGTTGGGCAGGTCGTACACCTCTGCAAGAGCAAGTTATTTTAGACCCCTCAAGTAACGAGGTTGGCTAAATTCCTTACGGCAAATGCAGCCCACCTTCACGTCCTGCTTACCTAGGAGCACACCAGAGTTGACGTGCATAAAAACAACACCCTTAACGGACGGATTTTAATGATTCCAACTACAGCGTTTTGTCCACTTTCTCAACCTACTTTGGTGTGAGAGTTGCGTTTATACCAAGGAAATATGCCATTGTCTTTTGGAACAGAAGTCGCAGCTTTCCTGACTCAAATTGAAAATCTGCGGCAGTTAAAAGGTGTGTAGTTTTGGCTCCAATTGGCGTAACTTGCGATGTTTTGGCTATGCTAGTACTTTAGATCACAAAAACTGAAGCGATATGTTGCAAAATCTACTACTTCCAAGCAAATTACACATTCGAGCCAAGAATGCATAAACCAGCGTCAACAGTCAGCAGTGGGAACAAAACACTGACTAGGCAGCCCAAAATGAGGGTACCCAACAAGATCCCATTTGTCAAATCCGATGGGACCCAGAAAAGGACGTAGGAAGAGAGGGATGAAATGGGTTGGACATCAAAAAAAAGGTCTGTGGAAAAGACAGACTAAACAATGTCGCTGATGCCACACAAGAAGTTCCACTGAAGTTGATAAAAATCGTTTCCTTGTTAAGCCAGACGAAGTTGACGACTTAATTGTAAACACGATAAGTCCTTAGTACGAGCTCAAGCATTTGACGCATTTGCTGTGGGGAAATAAAGTGGTTAGTACCGCTGGGGGAGGATTCCAATAAGTGCTTTACGACTAACGCATTCCTATTCTTAATTCAAAAACTTGTTGATGCAGTTTGAAGAGGTCTATTTAGGTTCTGTGGCAGCTTGAAACTGGCTGGCGGACTTGGGTTCAGCGTCATTGTTTTGCGAAGTGAGCCATTGTATGCCAACACAGATTTGACAGTGTTGGCTGCAGCGAACAGTAGTAAATTCAACCGCTTCAAACCTTTCAATCCCTCACAACAGTTAAGTGCTGTGAAGGCGAGATGGAGCCCCACTCGAGCCACTTCCCATCCCACTTGCCTCTAGCACCTCTGTAAGCCGATGATAGACCTGTTGCTCAATTTATCCGCTTTACAATGCCCCAACTTGACCGGTAGGGAGGTTTTTACACGAAGACTCCTGCTTACAATGCCTGATATGCCGTGTCTAGATTCCTGTGAATTTGAGATTAAGCCACTTTGGAACCCGTAGGACCAAATAACGTCTTTAGATCTCAGAAAATTGGTTAATTTCTGAGAAGCACAAGAAATCGCGTAATGCACACAAAATTCCTCACCACAAAATAAAACTCAACCCATCTGGGAATGAGGAGAGGGGAGGAAGAGAGGAAGGGGGAAAGGGAAAGGTACGTAATTTTGACGCTGCGGCAATGAGTAGACTTGTTTTCTCTTCCTCTCAGTCTAATTTCCATCCCCTCCTGCCTACATTTAATGAATATTGCATTGGACAAAACAAACTCTTTAGTGCTGCACCAAAACAACCTATGATGAAAACTTCCTGCGCTTTCAGTGACTGGCATAAAGCAAACGACATACTGTAGCAGAAAGACCGCTTTCTGCTCCGGAAAAAAACACGGTAAAGTGATGTCGTTAGGCACCAAATATCACAAAAAGTAAATAAACAGGGTAAAACACATTACCTAGAATGTGAGGGGCTAATAACTGGAGGATGAGAATAGCAGGAACGGATTTAGAATTTAGAAAAGGTAAAACTCAGACCGCAGTTCCCACGCTCACTGAGGTTAAAATATATTTTTAACATAAAATCAAATTAATAGTGCTTAGCGATAAGACCTAAACATATGGTTAAAATAAACCGATTTTTTGCAAAAGCGCAAAAGGAAAGGAAGAACAGGTTCATCGTTTATTAGACTAATGACGCAACCATGAGTTTGACAGCACATTACAAATCCGACCCATAAAGAGCAAAATAATGTTCTGGTCAGTATAATAATTATTTTACAACTATTTCCATAGTGCATTTGCAAAACTATTTTGATAATAAGTCCTCACCACACATTATTAAAAAAGAAAGTGCTGCAGTTTGCAACCAAGAAGGAATCAAAGTACACCCAAACTAAATATTTTAACAGAATAAATGTCAAAAAAGTTGTCAACACAGTGCGCAAGGCCAAAAAGCACACTTCAGCATCTAGGACCCCGGAAAAATTGAAAATTGCAAGCTGGAAATCAAACCCTTAGTAAAAAATTCCAGAACAGGAACGCAAGTAAAAGCAACAGCAACATACAAACTAATACAAAGCACCGTCTAGAATACAAACTTTAAAAATCAAAAGAGAACCGAATTGACAAGGCTTAAATGTTGTACCCAATTACAAAGGCTGTCGAAATTTTCCCAGGCTGTCCCATGAAATTGTACAAAAACAGAAAGTGACAAAATCAAATATTAATGATTGCTAAATAACAATTCAAGAGTAAAATCAAATCATTATTTGACTGAACAATTTTGGCAAATGAATTAAATCGAATGCGTATTCACAAAAAATAAAAGACGACTTACATGCCCTTCACCCTCGATAACCAAGCCGACTTTATCCTCAGTTAAATTTTCGGACGATTTCTTTTGCTCTTCTTCTTCGCCCTCATCTTTGTACACCTTTAATTCGTCCGTACAGGCACTTTCGTCTCCTGTCGAGTTCATATGTGACATAGCCTCCTTGTCACACTACGCGCATAGCATGCTCAAGGTGAACTAAGCTTCCATAACGATTACCTTGAAATGAAAGCAAGTGCATAAATTAATTTTACTACATTACATTTTTGGTGCTAAAAATATGTTATTATTGTGTAAAAGTATTTTATTATTTTACTTGATGTTTGTCCAACGCGCAGTTTTCAAGTCCGCGAAAGATGGCGATGATTGGTGATGTGTCGGCAGACATAAGCAAGATAGAGCTCGACATACTTGGGATCAAACAACAAATTGACCAATTTGAGGAAATTCTTAAAAGTGCGGAGTCCGGACACACATCTATTTCCTCCCTTAATGAAAAGTATCATGCTATAATAATCTCCACCAAGGATCTTTCACAACACCTGAAGGCGCTTCGAGGGTATCATTCTTTATCTATTTCTCTCTCCCTTTCTCTTTTTAAACATGGATACAGTTAGTATGGCTTTTCGTATGATCTGCCATTAATGAAGGAGCATTGTTTTTAGGGCCCATTATTTTCTCCACTAGCAGCATGACGTAGGGGTGTGCATTTTACAATTATGATATACGCTAATCGTTTTACCGACCTGTATTTTAAATATTTATGAAAGCTTGGCTTTTCGCTCGGTTTTCTTCATCCCTTATCAGGGCCTCTTACGCCCCTGGTGTTAGCGATGAAGTGCGGGCTCGAGCACGTAACCTACACGAACAAGCGATAAATCAGACCACTCGGATTCAGCGTATTGGCCGGGAGACGCAGCGAATCTCTTCCACTCGTTCCCGTGCCGCTGCTGCTTCTCAGGGCTCCACTGACGCCATTATTGACCTTAAGGGTGAGTTCCCCCATCCTCTGATGCCTTTCCGCCCTGCGATGTGCTCTCTTTCTCGTTGCTAATTGTATTTGACTGCATTCACTGTGGACCCCACTAATTAGTATCCACAAAGGTGCAGTATAGCGCTTTACTCTGAGGTTAACCAATCTACGTGTAAATCTGCACGGTTGCTAGTATTTCTCCTTTGTCCTCCCTTAAGTAGTGTTTTCGCGGTAGGAACAGAGATAGTGTGACAAATTTACCGTCACATGAAGCATTACCTCGACCTTATTAGACGAAATTCGGTCACCTGATGTACAGTGGGTGCAGGTAAATATACTTCTGTGTCGCATGTGTGCTGTGTCCATGCGCCGCCAACCCATTGTCTTGGTTTAATTTGCGACTTTTGTTTTCTTGTTTTCATATGACGAGGCTGAATGAGCAGTGGACTGGGTGATTTTACCGCCCTTTCATTGTTTAGACGGAGGTGCTGCTCTCTTAGATGTAGTTTCAGAGTCCAAAATCAAGTGACTCCATCGTTGGATAGGTTTACTGTCGTGAAATTGCTATTTGAATAGCCTGGTATACCTTAATAACTTCGAAAGAATGGTACACGGAGCATCTTCTAAAAAAACGAAACTTCGCATTTATGATACCAAAACCGTTATTACGGAATATCGATGCTCTTGCTAATTTAATCGTTCTAGTTCTCTAGTCATCATCCCTATGATGAATGATCGACATAAAGACTGCTTTGGTAAGCCTTGTCAACTTAATGAGCTTTTTGCTGTACTGACCCTTTTAGGTAGCGGCGCAGGTGGAATGCAGCAGATGATGCAGATGCAAGAGGACGAGCAGTTGGCACGAGAGATGGAAGCCCTGGAAGCCGATATCATAATGGTTAATGAGCTTTTTACTACTCTAGCAACCTACGTTCACGACCAGGGCGAAATTGTTGACTCGATTGAGGCCAACACTGAAGCTGCCTACGTTCAGGTACCGTGGGGAGAGGCGGAGGAGGGCTGTTGAACCACTCTTGCTTAGTTAATGTTTTAGTAGAAACAAATCTATTTAATTGTAATGTTTTAGGTGCAATCAGGTGTGCAACAGTTGCAGACAGCAGTGCAGCACAGAAAATCGGCGCGTCGTCGAAAGTGCATGTGTGCTCTCGTCCTCCTTGTTGCCATAGTTATTATTGGCCTAGTTGTCGGGTTGAGTTTGCGAGACAAAGGCTGAGCCTTTTAACACTCTCGTTGATTTTTTTTCGCATTGAACCATTGGATTCACTTGACTAATCACCTGTGATTTATCCCAGTCTGCTACTTTCCTCCAACTGTCTCCCATTGGACTGTTTGTTTCATCTCTTTTTCTCAATTTCTATTAGAAGTTGGGGGAAGCCACCCTCCATTTGAAAGATAAAGTCATATTTTGTACCAGTTATCAGGGAATGTTTTTGCTGTTTCTGCATCGGGATTCTCTGGTATCAAATAGCTCACTCTAGAATTCACGATTATGAGGCAGGCGTGGCAGAGGATAGAAAGGAGGGGCTCAGTGATACCAAGTGCTGGCAAAGTGGTAACCTTCCGACTACAAAGTTGCCTCGTATGCGGTTACTCCTCTCAATGCTTCCTTTGCATCGCAAGTCGTCAACTGAATTGTGAAGAGTGATGATCTGCTTGCGCAGCTGAAGGAATTGCTTCTAATCGTTGGGTCTAGATAGCGATCCAACGATAAGATAGAAGTCGTGCCAAGAGCCGAACGACGGTCTGCTGGTGGAGGTACCATATTTACTGTTGCAAAGGATTCCTGTTTGTTGAAACCTTCCCTCATTCCATTTCTGGTTAGAACGCAAAACTCAAGAGCGGAGTGGTCTGTGAAAGTCAACGCGGTTTCGGCGACCTTTCGGTCAAGAGCTCGGAGACACAGGAATAATAAGACAATATCACCTCACATCCAGTGACTTCGTTAGCACCGCCGATACTGCTTTTGTAGCGTTTTTCAAGACATCCAGAACACGGAAGAGCTGGGAGGCATATTTCGTGAGGAGGACCCAAGTCGCCGCCGCGGAGACTGAGCCAGTGGCCTTTGGGTCGCTAGGTCCCTGACATGCCGCCTATTTCCCCTGATACATTTTTACCAAAGAGCAAATTTTTTTTTTCGCCAAGGAAATGTATCTGTGAAAGGGAGGTGTACGCAATGTGAGGGGAAGGGGAGAGCTGGAGTTGTCAACCGACTTTTCACTTTTTCCGACGAATCCTCTTGGCCAAACTCTTTGATATATGCGTTGTCGCACTGGACTTGCCTGCTTTCTTCCTACAATGTGGGAGTAAGCACCAGCATTAAATCGCCTCGCCTACCCCTTGATGTGACGCAGGGCCTTTCGACGTCGCCACTTGTTCCTGCCTTTGCCCAAATGCCGCTCCAATGTGGTCCTCTTGAAGCGCTCCTACACGCACCACCAAAGGGTAAAGAGCGATTAGTTTCCTCGCTCTTTGCTTGAGCAAAGAGCGACATCAACTGACGCAGTTTAGAGTTTGAAAGATGAGGCAAATCACGTAGGATGTGCTTCAGCCTTGCCCGAACACCGTAGCGTTTTGCCCTTAGGTCGCAGAACACAATAATATTGCGCATTGTCTGATATTTCATCATACTACTTATTACGTCCTCAGGGAAGACTCAGAGCTGTACACTGGTGCCGAGATTTGGCCATTCATTTGGCAGGAAAAAGTGTGCGTTATTGGGACTCAAAGATGCACAAAAAATAGCAAACATGATTCAAAAGACGGCCACTTTGAGAACGACTAAAATGAACTTTTGCAGTCTGGAATTCTTTTGTTTTTTTCAATGCCAAAGTAACGCCCACTATCACACTCCCGTGAACATCGGGACTAGGCGCCCATGTAAACATTTTACGACGTGAAAGGGGGAAAAGCACCCTAACTTGACCAAGATAAAGAGAAAGATGAGCAGACAACTTTTGGTGGACAGTGAAAAAAGTAAGTCAATCATAAATGCCCATTCAAGGCATAAATTATCCTCTCTTACCGACTTCTCAACAACACTCCGATGAGAGCTTTAAGGCAGTAAAAGGAAAACTTGGAAGGAACTTTAAAAAAAGAAAAGTATTTGACCTCTAAGCTTCAAAACGCGTCGTTTTAGGGCTTTTTAACAAAAAAGCACTCACACAAAGTCAGTAACATGGGAGAAAATGCGGCCTTGAACGGAAGCAAAGACCGTCGCGTGTTATTTGAGGTGCCAGAGGAAACCCGAAAATCAGCTTACTCATTAACCAATGCAGTGCTTTGGTGCACTTAGGATTCAAAAAACACCTCCAAATCGGAAGGAGAGAACTATGATTTGGGAGACGCAGGAAAGTTTCTAAAACAATTTCAATAGCCCCAATATTTTTAGACAAAATGAAAGAGAATATATTTTAGTAAGAGAACTGCTTCAGCAGTATTCAAAAGCTATTAAAAGTTCTAAAAAGCGGGTATTCAGGTAAAAGGATATTGGGAGGCTAATCACCTACGATTCTCAACCCCCAAGGATAACGTTTGAACAAAATAGAAGATAAAAGGGCAACGCACATTCTTGTACTCAGTGAGAGCGTTCTGCCGCTCCCGTTTTCGAGCCTCCATCAGAAGACGGTAGTTCATGGCGGTACCCTTGGGAGGTTTGGCGCCCATCTTCAGCAGCAGCTCGCGCCGCGCCTCGCGTCGCTCCGCCAGTCCCAAATTGGTTGCGCTTGCCCGCAGTCGGAGCAGGTCGAAGGGAAAATCGCGAACGCTAACGTAGCAACCCTCATCCCCTTCCAGTTCATCAACTTTTTTCCCTTTCTTGTGGGGCATCTATGCGAAAGAGGAGAGGTTGACACCAAGGCAGAAAGTTCTTCCTTAGACGACAAGTTATACAGAAACCTACAAATTTATAAGGTGGATTTTAAGTAAACAAATGAACGAATATCACGCGAGCGTGGGCTAGAATTGCGCAAAGTGAGCCACACTATTTAAACTCTGAACGGATTAACAGATAAATATGGAAAGGAAATGTGGTCGAATCTATTGACAAATTGCAAGCGTTAGATGCCATGACATCCATCTCCATTTAAATATGCGCAGTTCTACTTGAACTTTTACTACAAATGTTCAGTTGCAACGGGTACATTGAAAAGACGTGAGAGGGATGCAATAAATCACTAGGAAAAAATGGCCAAGAAGGGCCTAAAACTAACGAAACGAAGACAGATAAAACAGAGATGACTGTTACGGATTATAGGGTCAATAATGCACGAGTAGATTGGTAACTCGGAGAGGATTGAAATAGAGGTAGGCAGCTGGATAGATCAATTATATGAATGGGATAGACAACGAATACTGATTGTGGGGAAGTGAGGCATAATTAGGTTAACGAATACGAAACTAAGAGGCAGAAGCATAACTCAATGCACCCGGGATGGATAAGTGGGTGGACAAATTAAAAAGGGAAAAAAAGGCAAAGCTCGTGGATGAACGAACAGACGATAATTAAACGAGGTTACTAAGGTGAATAGATCTACTGCATGCATAGGTGGCAGACTAAAGTGCAAAGAACTGACACCACGGAATAAACAGGATCCCGTTGACTCTCCTCAGGTATTTTGAAGCATGCAAATACCAAAATGTAGCCTTCCGAAACAAATGGTCGACTCAGTATCCTAGGTACTTTCCAGTTAGATCTCGTTGGAGACGATTACCTCAACCTGCCGGTGTTTAGAAGACAGAATAAAAACACCAAAAGTGAAGTTCAGACTAATGAGCACATGTGCTCAAATATTACTCATGATCGCAATTGAAAATTGGACTCATGAAAATGAGGAAAGAAATAATGCTACGGAACAAGAATGAACACACAAACTAAGGTCATCGAGCTAAAACAATAATGCCATATGAAAAACGACGAAGAGAAACACCGACTAGGCAAGAGAAAGGCACCAAGAAGTAGAATGCGCCAACTCAAAGCAACCCACGCCAATTGCAATGTGCAAGCACAGCGGGTATTGCTGCCATTAAATTAAACTAGCATCACAGACATACTGAAAGGTGTCGAATATGCTTATTGAAAAGTTGTGTTTTGGTTAGAGGCCATTTGATTGCTTAATGGTACGCAGGCTGAACTAGAATTCGGGCGAGAACTATGGCTTTTGAACTGCCTTAATCAAACAGAGTTACACGCAACTCCAACAAAAAAGTGGAAAAGTATTTAAGCATGCAAAAATTATATATCATTTGAACTAAAATATAAAACGTTATTTGTTTCAATGCATCGGTTAAGATTACGTCTTTGGCCGAACCGGTATCAAATTTTAAAATATTTTAGCATGTTGGCGGTCTCTCTTGTAGTCCTTTGGCTGCTTACATTTAATGCATGCATCGGGTCAATAGGTTTCCTGCTTTGCGATTGTTTGACGTCTTATAGAAGTGAACGGTATATCAGCTATTCGGTTTGCCCGTGGCAGCGGCCTTTTCCCCAATGGTCGGGACGGTGTTATTGAAGTTAAATACTTTGGTCGATGGTCCTCAATTTGTAACTTTGGTTTTGATCACGAATCCGCGTCAGCCGCTTGCTTCATGATGGGATTGTAATTAGGGTTGAGTTCATTTCACCTTTTAGCCCTCCATACGGTGTCCCGATATTAAATAGTCGTGGGGCAAGTTCATACCCTACGAGACTTTCAAGTTTTAATTGCAGTGGTCGAGTGACTCTTGGACCTAACTCTCCTGAACCCCTGTCTGTCCATCTCGGCTACTGTGAGTACAGCACTTTCCCCCCCCCCCTGCCATGACCATAAAAGGGATGTTGCGATAGCTTGTTTGGAACCAATGAGTGTGGAGACTTTCAGCGCACCACCACCGGTTACCTTTGCTCCTGTAACCTGTGAGTTTTACGTTGCTGATATCCACGAACGCAAAATAATTACCTGAACTTTCCAATACTATGACGGCTATGAGCTTTGAGGAGTTTCTTGATTGGTAATAACAGTGAAACCAGGAAAAGGGCTTCAGACCTCCAAAAGAGAGGTGGACTTATGGTAGACTAAGACTGTAGACATTGGTATTTCAGATTAATAAATATATCATCCAGCTGCGTGGCTCCTGTAATGAAATTCTCTATCAGCTCTGACGCCGATTGCTCTTAAAAATTTGCATTAAGTTTAGCGGAACTGGTAAGATTTTCCATGAGCGCGTTCCCTGCAAAAGTCGGTTTGGCGAACCTGACAGCGCGAGCTATTTTTATGGTGCTTTATTTAGGTTAATTCTCTTTCATGTATCATCTGTAGCTCACCCTCCTAGTTCTCCATTGTGGTCCTCTTGATTGAGCCATTTGCAATGCATGAACGAAGGCTCTTGCCGTCATCGTGTTTTAACTTATTCACCAGAAAGAGAACCATCAAAGCCAGTGCATTTTTTTTTCACAGGTCCTAACAATTCAAGTGAGGTTCGCTTAACCCACGGGGGTGAAAAGTCGGGTCGACTTGAAGTGAAGCATCCAAAGTCAGGCATTTGGGGTACTGTGTGTGCCGATGGATTCGGAACAAACGAAGCCAAGGCAGTGTGCCGGATGCTCTGTTCCAGCAGGTAATTTCGGCAGCGTTCAATATTTGTGTCATTATAAATCTACTTTCGTACTCTAATCTTGCAACTGACGAATGAAATGTTGGAATGATCGGTTGGTGGAGGTACCGCACGTAAGCATTGAAGATAGAAAGGGAGCAACTTTGGTGAAAGACTCCAGGTACGCCTTAAGTTGTACATGAATTGGCAACAGAGATTCAATTAGGGCATTGGATTTTATTTGGCTTATTAAAACAGGATTGTTTGGGAGTGGGGCAGTTCATGCCTGATAGTACAGCAGGAATGCGAATGAGAAGCGAATAGGGAGAGATATGGAAAAGCTGTTGATGTGGTTCGTCTGCTCATCGCTGAAATCAATTGCTCTTTAATCAAGCGACCTAGTTTGATCCGCATTTCCTTTTGTGCGCCCTAAATTTTTCTACCCCCTCAATCCATTCGCCCGTGTACCTCGGATCCGTGCTTCCAAATCTATAGACTTGTCCACGTCATCCCCGTTCACGAATGCTTTAGCACATCCACTTATATTTTCCCAGAATGCTGCAGATTCTTTCACCCATTTCTGAGTTCATCCATTGAACTCCTTATCGACCTGTGTGTCAAGCTCTGTGTTCAGTTCTGATGTTGTTGTCCATCAATTCAGTTGGTCCTACTTTCAGAATGGCTGCATCAGTAAGAAAAATCTTAACTTCTGCTTTAAGTTTTGCTCCGTGACTGATTTTTTACAGGATTCGTACTTGTCCCTTTCCACTGCAGTGATGATTTGGCCTACGCACACGCCGTCATCAATATTTTTGGAGATAAGAGGGAGGAGTTGAAAGGGGTGGGCAGTGGGGAGGATGAAATGCCGATCCACTTGGCACGAATTGTCTGTCCAGTGAGTGCGCAATCCCTCAACGACTGCACTCTTGGTGACGGCTGGGGCTCGACGCAAGGATGTACGCACTCCCTTGACGTTGGAGTTATTTGTGGTCCTGAGACACCGCTCACACCGCTTCGAATGCGTACGTTGGAGGAAATGAATTCTCTTTTTGTTTTTTTTGCTGTGAATAGTGATGAGGTGAAGTGGCTTACTTGATTGCCTTTCTCGATCCAACTGGTCCATTTCATCGGTTCACTTATTCATGCCCTCATCGAGTATCCACTCCGAGCCCACCATTATTGATCCGTTCTTGACTAAATCCAACCTCTATCAGGCCAAGCTTCATATCAATCCATTTAACTGTCAATCCAGCCATGGGGATATTGATGTATTTATCATAGATTTTTCGGTCTTTGGGGAAAATGTAATTTCCCATATGGTAAACTGAAATATTAGTGTGCTTCCCTTAAGTTGTGCTGTTTTTATAAAGGAGCTTTGTTTATACCTCTTCCAACGGAATTTAAGTGTTTCTGGGTGCCCGTTCATTCGAATTTCACCCTCCTCCAGTTGAGGTATACCTTGCGTGGGTTATTTCCAAAGACGGTAAATCGTGATGTTGTGGGTACGTTTCAGCATCACTAGTCTTATTTTAGCGTGGGAAGAGGGCATTTCAGTCGATAAGGAGTCCTTTTCACCTCTGTGAGGTAGTTTGTTTCCTTTATTAGCATTCCCACTACTAACGTCACACATATGTGACGCTTCGGGTTTCTCATCTGGACTACTGCATCAGGTGGAAACGTTCAGTGTTCATTTGTAAAAACTGGCTAGTTCTATTTAATTACCTCTTGAGCAAATTATTTGCATTTAAGACACGAAAACGTTTGCGCAGTGATGGCCAAATGTTCCCTAGAGTCTTGGTTTCGTGACCCCAAGGCAACGTTCTCCTGAAAAATAGGCGGCAATGGTTGGTGTTCTCGTTAAAATTGATGATTCTGAAGTAAACGCGAGGTAAAGCGATGGCTATATAGACAGCTTGATAGATCCGGAGTGAGGAAGGGGAAGATGAAGGCGATTGGAAACAAAGTAGTTGAGTTGCAGGGTGGACGCTCTACAGAATGGGTGAATGGACAAAGTAGTGAATAAATTGGTTGATGGACGGACGGTCGATTGAAAGGTGCCTCATTGTAGCAACTATGGACGCGTGAAGAGGACCTTCACCGCATGGATGGAGATAAAGTCTAACCTAGTCCAATCTTCACTTTGGAAATGGACCATTTCTATACAACCGTAGTTGCCAGAAGTCGTTTAATTCAACGGTTCCATCATTTCCAACACCTACTCATCGGTCCAATCAGAATAAAAAAAGGAAAAGGATTTTGTTCTGCGCCGCCGTAAGGGGCTCATTGCCTCATTCTCTGCCGACGAGTTTCGGACCTCACGATGTACGCGTCAGTGTGTACACTTGGAGACGTGTTTGTTTACCACGACAACTAGAGCGGTGGTGTGTGCGATCATTTTTCTATCCTGTCAAATAATGAGCTGGTGGCCTTGAAGTCGTGTTGTTTGGGGAGGGGGAGAGGGAGGGCTTAGGGGCTTTGACAGGAGAGGTATCTTATACTGGGATGGATTTCAATGAGACTTGAGCTACTTATAAATCAATTCCACGTTTCTGCACTGGTGAAAGATCATCCCTTTAGTCAAAGTAGGTTGGACATTCTGCTCAGTATGCGTCAACTTGTAATTCAGAATTTCAAAGACCGTTGATTATCTGGGATCATATGCTCTACATCTTGAAAGCACACAGATGGGACTGATGTGGGCTGACTACCAGAAGTGGACTTGTGACAATTCCGCACCCGACATTGGGGTCTTTGTAGTATCCCAATACCCATCCATCTACGCCATATCCGCTCATCCCTTATGCATCCATTCACGCGTTTCACACTTATCCACCTACTATGTATCTACCGTCCATCCGTCCATTCCAAATCCACCCGCCCTGAATCTGTGTACTCATCGGGTTTTTCTCGTTTCCTCGCTATGACGACTGTGATTGAGTGTTCACCTCTGTGTTTTCACCTTTCAAACCTCGATTTCCCCGTGAATGCACACACCTCCGCCAGTCCCAGCAGGGACCTCCATCTGACATTTTGCGTCGCATCATGGTGTTTAAATTGTTTTCCCTCCCCTCGAAATGATCACCTTTCGCTTCAGCTGTGGAGTCCAACCTGACATGTGAGGGCGAGACAGCACGTGTCCGGTTCAAGCGGGATCAGCTGGGTGAGGTAGGTCCGACGACAGTGCACCTGAATCGAAGCCTTCCCGAGGGTTGTTCCTTCAACTTCACTAATCCTGCCGACCTTGAGGACATTGTTGAAGTCATCTTTCCCATGGACAAATGTGGCGGCACGTATGAACAGGTGGGCTCTTGGATACACTTCTAAACCGCGTTCTTATGTAGGGATTGCCCGATTTCTGGCAGTTAGTCAGTGCGTCAGTCAATTCGAGAGACGATGGGGCAGCCAATTCCTCACTTCCTTATCTGACTTCCTCGACAATCTTCGGCGCTATAAGGCATATGAGAGTGGAGGGCTCTTTACTTCAAAGGATTTGGATATTTGGAAGACTGATGGCATGAATGGGGCTGCACACCACCGTCGTGAAGGCTGATTCGGGACCCGTGTAGTCGCAAATGAATAACATTACGTCACAGCTTCTGGCTCATTTTAAGCGTTTTCCTCATCGCTATCCATGTTGGCACTTTGCCGCCCTTTAACTATTAGACAGGAATGGGGAGCTTGGGGAATTAGCTGTATTTGCGTGTTGTGGGAAATTACACGAGGCTCATCTGTTACTTTCGTTCTCATTTCCCCTCCTTGGCCAGAGCAACTCGACAACCCTAGCAGTGCATCTCTCCCTTGTGGTGAATGCAACTGGTAGACTGCTGCGATCAGGAGCTAGGTCAGGAAAAGGAGACGAGACTGAGGTGTTTGTGTTGCCTCTCGCCTGTCTCGTTCATCGGAGCGACTCCGTTCGCTCTGCCGTCCGCGCCGTTGCTATGAGTCGACTACAACCTCTCGTGGCCACGCGCCCGACTCCACCTACCCGGCTCACTTTCTTCGCCGATCGACTGTAAGTTATCGACGATAGGTGTTGACTACGCCTATCGTTACTGGGGTTCTAGCGAGCTTGGATGTCTAAATTCCAGCCTCTTTCTCCTTACAGATTTCAGAGACGCGTTAGTGACAACATAAATATTCTTCCCCACCGACGAGTGTTCGCGAAAATTTCACTGGTACAACCCGAACGGAACAGCAAGTTGATCCTACGCGATTGCTGGTTGTCTAGCAACGAGACGACCGCTGGAGGAACTGGTATTCCAGTCATTGCTAATGGGTGTCCCGTGAATCCAGACATTCACTTGCATCCAATTTCCCTAAATGCCGTCGGTTTCTCCTTTGAAACGGCATACTTCAGGAGGACATCACGACCAGTTAATGGCGGAAGTCTGCTCCAACTCTTCGTGGTCTGCCAGACACGTCTGTGCCAAATCTACGAAACCGATCCTGAGTGTATTCAAAACTACCGCGCTTGAAAAAAATACGACTACGGTTGATTCAGTACACCTAAGTAGCCTTGCATAAAAATGTGAATTTATCTACAGAGGGGCTAAGTAAATGATACAAATTTTAATAAGTGCCAGGTATATGGTCTCTAAGAGCTGACTCAATTGCGCCCCTGAAGGACTTCTCCGCCTCTTCCAGATCGTCCTTTTTCCGCCTCAGTTCGATCACATCAAGCCACTGGCGCAAACCCTCCTTCAATTCTGAAATAAACAGAAATAGCGGTTTACTCAAATAGGGAATTATCCAGGGAGAGAAAAGGCGAGTACCCGTAAGATTGAGCGCCTTCGCAGCCGAGACAAGGTAAACATCTTCAAATTGGAACTCGTGGCGAGGTAGCAGGACTGACGGGAGTTCGCTAGCCTTCAAAATAGTGTCGCAGTCGCTGCTCAGTAGCACCTCTCGTGCTTCCTCTGCCGCCCTTCGGGCGTAGGGCAGATCAATCTAGCGGGAAGATGATACTTCATCGTAGTCACAAATATCAACGAGATTCGTTTTAGAGCGAGCACTCCAAATTGTTTTACAGGCACTAAAAATCGAGGAAGTCCGCAAGGTAGTTCATGCTTAAAATCGGGGCGAGGTTTGGGGGAACTGTTCGAAACAAAACCACGAGGAGATGCTGAGCTAAGTACTGCAAAATGACCGTAACAGAGTGGATGAGAAGATTGGGGGGTCGAGGAGGGCACTCAATTTGTTTTAAAACAATCATATGAACAGAGTGGCCCCGCTGGTGTTGAGGTCGCCAAATCAGGAGAAAAAAGATGAGGGAATTGATTGTGCCCGTTGCGTGTGAAAGTAATCGATCAGAGGAGTGGGTGCCGTCCAGCCAATCGCAGGGGAGCAGAAGTGGATTCGCAGGAAGGGAAATATAGTCAAGGGTAAACGCATGTTGGGGTGGGGGCAGCGCAGATAGTCGTAGTGGGGCCTACAGGTTGCAACCACTTTCACTTTTGACAAACACTGAAAAAGGAAGGAGCCATCAGGGTAGCCCATAATCTTTCGCAAAGTGAAATCGGGCGTGCTGTGGCTCAACTCGTGTTGAATCGAAAACCTGGAAGAACCCACAGTTGTCAGGCTCAGTAGAAAACAAAAAAGATCTAATTGGAAATTAAAACAATCACAAGGTTGTTAGAGCCTCAATTACTTAAACAGTAAGTTATTTCTTCTACGAGAATGCCACTCAAAATGGAAACATGTAATAGACAGCATAGACATCAATGAGAAGTAGCTATGGCTACAAATCAGAGCGTTCCACAATCTTTGTATTGTTTTACTAAGGCAGATCCAACCGATTTCATAAGGGGCCTTGAATAAGACAAATGCAAATTACTAATTTTGACCATGGTTTGGCAGATTTTATTCAAACAGCCAACTAACCAATGACAATATAGCATAACGCAATACCAAGATTCTCCCGGTGATCTTGACACAAATGATAACATTGTGGGTGAGGTTAGCTAACATCGAAAATCCACACCGAGAATTACCTTATTAATGGCGCAGAGCATTGGCTTGCCGAGAAGACGACCAAAAGCGTAGCGTTGTAGCTGACTAACCAGTAGGACTGCAGCAGCCAATGGCGTGCGCAGGGGAGCATGTTGGTTTGCCTGGAAGCCGAGGGCGTCGAGGACCACTAGAAGACAGGCGGTGCGTTCAACGTGCTTCAGGAAGGCCGTGTGACGCAACGGTGGGGGCGACTGCTGATTCATATCAAACTTAGCGGCTATATCCGCCAGACCTAAAGCAGAGGAAAGGACCTAGGTAAGAGCACACCCAAAAAATAACCCAAACTTCAGGGTTTTAACCATAATCCACAAGATCCTCCTAGATTACTACTTTTAAGTGGAAGTTCACACAAAAAAGAAGGATAAAGGAAGACTTTAACTTTACATCGTCTAGTCCTGATCAGTGAATGTGAAACGAATTCGTACAGTATGGTTTACAACGACGAGGTGATAAATGGATTCATTAAAGCATACGGGATAAGGTACAATTGTTAGATCTGATAGTCCCCTTGTGATAATTAAAAATACTCGCAAAACTCCACTCTTATCCCTCAATTTGTTAATAATTCAAAAAAATGCCTTAGGATGATCCAAGTATGGGGAGCGCCGAGACGGTACTCAAAACAAGAGAAATGCCATAAGACGTGTCCCATACTTTATTCAAATGACAGTAGGGAAACTGCGACTTACTGGCAAGCGCAGACACAAGTCAACTTTAGTCAGCGAAGTAATGTACACAACCTACCAGAAACATTTTACTACTGTAAATAGAATACATGGATAACTAGTTTTGTAAGCACCATGGAGCATTATCAACCATTCAAACGTACCGGGCAAATCTGTCATGGTGACCTTTCTTTGATCAGGGAAGCTGATAGTGGCTATCTGCGGTCTCAGTGTGGTAAAAGGATATGCGGCAATTTTTGCCTTAGCCCCTGATAATGCCTGCAGTAGACTCGATTTACCCGCATTTGGTAGTCCAATAAGTCCAACGTCCGCCATCAGCTGGAAGGGCGATAGAAGGAGAGTTAAAAAATGCACATACCAACCTTAAGGTCGAGGACTATAGATCGTGCCTCTCCTGGACTGCCGAGATAATTGGTCACAGGCGTGCCGCCCTGACCACCCTGAGCAACGAGCAATCGCTGATCAGGCTTGTCAAGGTCACCAATTAATCGCACAGGTTCTCCTGGGTTGCTAATGGACACAGAAATTCCAACGGGAACTGGAACTTCAATGTCTGTGGCATTGGAGCCAAAACAGATGCCACGTCGAGAGCTGCAAGGTTTGCCGCAGCTAGCCTGTAAAGAAACAGACAGAGTGAAAAATTGTGGAACACTGTTACAAAGATGCAATGGAAAGCCATACAATAAACCGCTTTTTGGGGTACTTGTCAATTATGCCAGTGAGAGTTTGTCCCTCCACACTCCGAAGATATATACTCCCCCCATTGCCGCCCTTTCCGTGGATTAAAGGGTTGCCGGGACTGCCTGAGCCGGATCTGACATAGATGCGCAAGCGATCAATAAACGATCGCGCATTCCTACTCATTGTGTGGACACAGGCTAGCAGATCAAAACATAGATGGGTTTAAAGTAGGTGCATCGCTAACAATTTAGGAAAATGTTACAGAATATGGATATATGATTCGACATATGATAACTTATTTTCTTTGGTGGCCGCGCCAGAGTGGCATTTATTTGTGTATAGGTAATAGAAATTTCACCAGCTATCGCATTGTCCTCTCCAAAAGACATTTAAACAACAATGTATTATATGCTATGATTGTTTGTAATAAAGGTGGATTAGGCCAAATTAAAAAAATAACAGAGAAGACTCTTGTTGCAACTAGCAAGTAAAGAAACACAGCAAAAGAGCTTATAACACTCACTAAAAGCATTTTTATTCTTTGGGTTCACAATCATAAGTTAAATCTGTGAAGACGAGGCGAAATGCCACAACAGCTGGTAGAGTTCACAATATTATACTATGCATTATATATATGATATTATGCATTAAGAACCAGCGATGCTTTTGCGTTGCATTCGCATCAACGATCCATCGGTCTCAACAAAATCGTGATCGAAGGCCTCTGTATCCTCCATTCCACTAGGCTTCAGATAGTCTGACATTTTTAGTAGGCCCTAGGCATTTAAGAGATGTCCAAATAATTTCGAGGGAGATCATATCAATGATAAATAAGAAGGCATTCGTAGCTTCTAGGCGAATATCAAAAATCATTTCAACTTTAAGGTAGGCTGGTATTGTAGGTCTACAAAGTCAAGGAATATTGAGTGGAAAATTTACTAGTGCCTATAGTCGCTCTGGTGCGTAAATTTTAAGTCAATTTTCGACATAGCCCTTAATCCTTTCTGATTTTTGCGGACAGCAATTTCTCTGTTAATTGGATAAACAAAGATAAAGCTGGTCTATCGCCACCAACTAAAGACCCCGACACCCCGAGGCTTCTGCCATTTCCAGAGGTAGCCTGAACTACGTCTGCTTGCAACGTGCTCATATCTCTTGATAAGAAAACGAGAAAAATTTATTAACTACTTGCTACGATTAGAAAAACTTTTTTATCAGACTTCGTTCAGCCAAGCAAGATAAACGTTAACAGTCATCCACGTACATAGCAGCTCGTCCAATAAAAGAGGTGATCGGCCTATTCTGGTAAATAGTTTAAGGTAAGGCCACAGATGCTGTTAATATTCACCCTAAAAGCGTTAGAGCTAAAAACCAAAGGCTATGCTATGGTTTAAAACACCTTGCCTTAACAAAACACTTGTTTCTTTGCACAGGTCAGACTATTTATACTTTAGGCTTCAAACCAGGAAACTGATAAATAAAAGTCATGCAAGCAGATAAAGTAAGGGTGGCTTTACCACCGTTAAGTGAGTCTTGTCGATTCTGCTGAAGGGCTTTTGGTCGTCGTAACTCAGCGGCTACAATTCAGTACTCTATGCATATCGCTCTGCATATCCTTCAACGACACAGCCACCTTTTTAGTAAGCACGTGTTCTGAAAAAAGCTTACAATAAAACAGGTTTTTTAACTTAATAATACATTAAATTTCGCAAGGCATAGTCGACCAACGTCTTAGGTGACACTGTCTCTTCAGACAAAGTTGTAGTAGCCAAACACCAAGCGGAGCATAAATAGACTGATTTATTACTAAAATACTTTATGAATATGCTTTATTTTTATGATAGTAGGGTTTCTACAGGGATTTTATTGAGGATCCGTTTTAACTACACGTCCGCCGTGTAAGCTGACAGGATAGCAGGCAATAAAGATTTTAAAACATAAAACATGAGGCAAGAAATTAAAAATAAGTGATCATATTTAGGAAGGCAACTATACAATTGCGCCAGAAATAGCTAAATGAATCCGGCAAAATGTACGTTAAACAGGTTGATATCATGCCGATATTTTGAAGCTAGCATGAACATGTAGACAGCTATTAATGTTTTTAACTTCCCGATCATAGCATATTTACTATAATTTTAACTCCTAATTTTGTGATATGATTTAAATTACGTAAGCTTTTCTGGATTCGCATTGTGAAACAAGTATATATAAATCATGAATGCGTAGTAAAGCAACGCATTAATTTAGAGTGTATGCATCTTTTTATTCAAATAATGATTGAAATTTTTCAAACGCATAGCTTTCTGAAGTTTTCAGCTTCCTGCTTTTCAATTTTCGCAGTGTTTGAATGATTGGACATACGCCTATTTTTTAAGCTTGTCCGATAGTAGGGTTTCTCGCTGAAACGCCGTGTGCACCCATGCCTTTCGCGTCTTTCAGGAACATTCAGAAGCGTAATGCTCGTCTGCACAAGGAAAGGTCTCAGGTACTGTAGTTATTCTATTTTTCATGAAGCCTTGTGAACCTAGCCTGCTGCGAGGGCCAAATTTGGGCCTCTTCCAAAGAAGAAGGACTTCATCCTCCGATCGAGAGATGAGGAAGCAAAGAGAAACCGCATTCGCGAATTGAAGAGGAAGGCGCTGACGAAAAATGAGGACGAATTTTACTTTGCCATGCATAACAGTGTTCATTCGGCAGGGCTTCTTTCATCTTAATCTTGATTCATTAGGAAGAAAATGGTCACATTCCGCTCAATAATACGAAGGAATACAGCGACTCAGAATTGGTGAATATGCTTTCTTGCGATATTCGCTACCTTCAGCGGGAATTTGCGACCGAGATGTCAAAGATCAGAGCCCTCGAATCACGCTTCAACCTCCTCCCCGCTGATCCTTCTGTGACGAGTGTGCGCCTCAAGCCAAAGCGAACTGTTTTTGTGGAATCAATGGAAGAAGCTCGTGCCGTACGGGCCTCCTTTGATCCTTCGGTTGTCCCAACCCGAATTTCCTCTAGTGTGTCTGCATCGGATGTCGATGCACTGATGGACCTACAGGCTGCTGGCTATAAAGAGCTTTCAGAACGCTTGACTCGAGCAGAAAAGCTGAAACTCGCTATCTCAAAGCGCGAGGCTAAGGATACACTGATGGTAGGTTTTCTGACTATTTGGACTAGCTTTTTTGCTTCTTGGTATTTGATTCGCCTATGTTTTGATTTGTAGAGAAATACACACTGGAAATTCAAGGTTATTCGTAAAGGTACTGACAGTCATGCTCCTGTGTACAAATTTGAGCAGAAGCGGTATAAGTAATTGTGCACATCCTTTTGTTATTTATAGTTTTTGAGGTGGCAGAGCTGTGTTAGGAACGAGTTTTACCTACTGGGATAGCGCTTGCTGAAAGTTGATGCATTACGTGTTTCCTTGCCTCATTACATGCTGAGGCAATGTCTTCCTACAAGTCCTTGCAAACAATGATTATTTTTTTATCTTTACCATATCGGAGTTCATCTTCAGAGCGACGTTGGGAATTCACCTTTTCCTGTCATGTGGAGAAGCTGGAGCCATAGTTGCGCTATTGTTTGCGTTAGTTATTGAGATGTTTTCATTATCAGTGATAATCAGGAAACCTAGTCATTTGCAGGAGAATCGTGGCTTAACTTTAAATGAAGGCATGCAATTATCGAAACTGCTGGCCTTTAGCTACCGAAATCAGCTATTGGTGGCCGTTTAAAGTCGCTACTTATAAGCCTTAAATAGATAAACTCGTCAGGTGGTTTCGTAGGGCCGGAAGTATTGCTCCATGAATTAAAATAAGCTTCCAATGGGTCGGTTGGTTGCCTTACGTTTTATGCGCTAAAGCAGGCGCTTTATGATTGTGAGGAAGAAATGGAAAGTGGAGTGCGGGAAAAAACAGCCACTGGTTCTAGGAGATTATTGTTTTAAAAACACGCTACTTCGAGGAAGATTTCAATCTCTCCTGCTGCTCTTCGTCATCCGCCTCTATCACCTCCGTTATCTTCTTTTTCTTCTGGCAACATTGCGAACACTTTCCCTCCTTAGCCGCCACGACAGCGTATGCAAGCATCAAAGGTAACGGTGTGAGGAAACCAACCACAAGAGGCATCACTGCTCCAATGTCCCCCTCCGGTTGAGGCATTGAGTAGAGGAGCACAAGAATTGCGATTCCATTGTTCTGGATGCCTGTCTCGATTGATATGGTAAGAATCTCAGCCCGCGAACGCCGGCACAGAAAAGCGAATAATGCAGCGAGGAGGAAACCAATCCAGGGTAGAGCAGCCGCTATGGGAAAGAGGAGAGGGTAGGCGCCCATGAGAGAGTAGATGGGCAAGTTGACATAAATACCGAATCCAATGATGGAGAAGATGAAGATGAAAGCCAGTGGTCGGAGGAAAAGGCGAACCATACGTTTGGCAAGAACTGGAAAACGCAATTTGATTAGCATGCCGATGACAACGGGGACAACGATGTAGCATAGTTGGCCGGCGATCTGGGGGTAGGGGATGTGGATTGCTTTGGTATCGAGGAAGAAGCGGCCATAGATGAAGAGCATCAGCGGCATCATGCCTTGAAGAGAAAGCAATTTTTTATTTTAATGCTATGGGATTGACAGGTGGCCGTCATTCGAGAATCGACTTGATCTTCTGAGGCTACTTTTGAAACAACAAGTGACCCGATGACTGGTGGTACAGTAAAATCTTTTTCTTTTAACTGTCTGATTTCGTTTATAGAGTTAACAGTAGCCTTGTCAGAAAGAATTTGGCGGTGGGATTCTCACCACGGCATTGTCCTTTTAGGCAATAACCTACCAGAGAGCATCACATCTCTTCATCAGCGGGGAGCTATTTAATATTACAGGAATATTTGAGATTCTATCTAAAAATACAGGGGGGTTAAATTGAGTAAGAAGGCTAAACTTGGTGTTTTAAAGCAATTTATCTCCGCCTCGATATCGGTGTTAGCATAAAAGTACATCTTGAAGAAGTGGGAAAGCGGGCGGTAATGTCAAAAATTTCTACAGAATGTGTGTCACTTGAGATAGCATCTTGCTAGAAATTGCCAAAAATTGTGCAGTCCATGATACCAAAAGTAAGAGATAGTAACTTAAATTCACGCCCGAACTGCGATAACGAGGAGAGGCAGCATTAAAATTTTCTTCAAGGCTATCGGTAACGCAAGTTGGATCTAATGAACAAAAATTTTATGGGGCAAAGATGTTTTAGAAACAGCAATGAGATTATAAGTCTACTAGCACTTGCGAAATACCTAAATTGCACTAAAGAATTATGTGGCTTTTTAATATTTATTTAAATGCATACTAAATTTTGTTATTCGCAAAAATCAGCTAATTGAGATTTGATAGCCAAAATTATTTCAATAAATACTGTTTATAACACTTACACAGAGAAAGTAATGTGCTTGGTATCGATTCGGTCGTATTGCACACTGCTTACCTCTTAACTTCCTCCAAGTCTCCATCTCTATCTTAGCGTCAAATGATCTTCATTGATTCAGGTTATTTTCGCAAAAGCAAAGCACATTTAATACTTTCTAGCAAATTAATCAAAAATTTTACCACCCCAAATTCATGGGCATGTACTTGGACATATGGTTTGAAGCAGACGCAGTTATCATGAAACGCTAAATTTCACACGGATCAAGCAGCTTTAATGTCTGAGTCCAGTGTGCGTGATATGCAAAGAGATATTTGCTTGTGATGCAGATGCCGTTATGTCAAAAATAGCGTCGCCGTGTATGTGTTTTCGTCAATATCTTGTGCAAAACAATGCCCTTTTTCCTATTTGCAACTTTACAAGATGTTACATGCCTGCTGGGAGGGAGATGCAAGGTCAGACCTTTGTTAGCCCAGCGTAGTCGAACATTTTCATCGCATTTATCACTATGCGTTTTTCGATGATGCTTAGCAGACTTTAAAACCAACTTTAATTAAGCTTAACTTTGGTGTTTCGAAGTTTTAGGTTGTAGTTAATACTCAGACAAAAAATCGACCAGTAATTATTAATTACGCCTTTGTGTCCCATAGTCTTACCACAAAATCGCGAGGTTCTTAACTTCAGACAATAATGGCATTTTCAAAAGTATTAAGTACCACGTTATTATTTCACTGGAGAGTGTTTTCACTTGGAAAAATGAAAAGAAGGCCAGCAATGAATGTAAAATCAGGCTAAATACAGTGGAGACTTCCCCGCGCATCCAAGTTGCAGAGTAGTTTCTGGAAAGAAAGGCATCCCCACTAGGCAGTACCGATCACGTCAGCGTCATCTACTAAACGCTGTGGTTGTACAATTCTGCCTTTTTTGCGCTCTTTTTGAATCACTCAGGCAGGAAAGCAATGACGATGGATACTTAGTCTCCGCAAATTCAATGCCATGCTGTATCTTCCATGTCTTGGTGGTAAAACGACACTGTGGGAGGAGATTCTAGCATAAGGCTGCCATGCCCCTCCACCTTCCCGCCGCAGATTCCCACAACTGAGGGCTTCAAATGACAGAAACCGCGTGGTTTCAGATTGGGATAGGATGGCTAGAGATCACCGAGGTGTTAATGCTATTTCAGATTATAAACAAGCAGGTACACCAACTTGCATGCCCTTTTGGGCTTCGAGCACGAAAAGTAGCACCTCTGGAGGACACCGCCAAAGCACCTTTGATCAAAGTGGAAAATATGACTGGCTGGACTTTTCCATTACCAAATGCAATGACAACTCCTGTGTTAGCGGAATGAGAAGTGACAGTGAAAATGAAAACGCCTTCGACCAGATTATTATTTGCTTGTTTGTGTTAGTAAAAAATGATAAGGAGACAGCCCACAAGGCTTCTGTGAATAAAAAAATGAGGAACCTGCAGGAACTAGAATGATTGAAAGAGAGAAGCGTTGAGGGAGGAACCAAAACCGGAGATTTAGTTAAGCATTCTTGCCGGGTAATAAATATGACGTCTCCGCACTAGTGACGAAGTTAGAAATGTCATGACGATGCCTCACCCCTCACCAGCACCTCCACCTCAATGGTGGAGTACGGGGCTCTCAAGCAAAGTTGGTGGACATCTGCTGCCTCTTCTAAGGCTGAGTGATGAAGTGATCCGTAAAGGTATAATATGCCAAACTGTGGCAGTTGGAGTGACCAAATGAACTCTAGTCGATGACGTAAATAACTTGACATGCCCTGGTCAAGGCTTGGTGACTTGAGCTTACTCTGTGAAATCAGTGATGGGATGATCGTCTCATGAGGGTACATCAACGTGGTCAAAGAAAAGGTCTTCACATACTCTGTGCTGCCTATTTAATGTCACCTAGTCAGCCCCCCGCCTTGTCTGCCACCGCAGCTTTGTCAACTGACACCTAGTTGGCAATTGGCACCGTGTGTCTGGTTTTTGACACTAAGAAGACGCGTTGACTGACTTTCGAGGCCTAGCACATTAATGTGTAAATACAGACTGTGGGAGATTGGTTGTAAATTGAAATTAATTCACTGAGGTGATAAAAAATTACTCTTGCAGCCATTTGGCATCACACAGATGCCTGATAAGACCAGAGACGCATTTGGTCACGCTTTTCAACGCGACTGAAGAGATCAGAACGTGGACATAATTATCAATCAGTGAAATCGAAGAACTTTGACGATTGAGGGTAGCTTAAGTCAATTAGAGGAGGATGGTGCTGGAATGTGAGTTATTTCAGAAACTACAACCAGCCGCAGACCTCCAGCTGGTGTTATCAATTTGAATGGATGGTTATGGGGGGGATGGATGGGTGGAGAAAGCTGGAATACAGGCTAGTAGCACAATCAACTCACCCAGTGCGGCGATCGAACTGATGAAGGTCATGGTCATGCTCAAATTGAGATCACCATGCAGTAGCAGCGTCCAGATATTGGATCCGCCTCCACCCGGACAACAACCGGAGGTGAGGAGACCGAAGCCGAACTCTGGCTTGATGGGTACCACCATGGCGACACCAAAGGCTATCTGCATTCACCACCATCGTCACCATCCACCATAACAATCCCGAGAAGGCAATGATAGAATGAGGAGAGGAAGAAAGGAGCAGTGAATACCGAGGTTTTGTAGGGCCGCCTTTATGGTCGATTCAATCATTCGCAAGCTAATGTCTATTGCATTGAAATCATTAAATCTTGCGATAATCGCCTATTTGGTAGGTGACACTGCCAGCGCACATTTCATAATTGTGTATGAATGTAGCGCCACACTTCATCGCCTTCATCAAATACACTTGCGCCTCTCTCTCTCCTACACCCAGTAGATCAAGGTGCCTTGTTTACGACTTGATCATCAGGCCTGTCATAACAGAACTCCATGAGAGAAGGCTTACTCAGGCGTCAGTTCAATGCATCTCAGCCTCATTATTTGAAATGACGCACCTTCTGAGCTGACATTTGGTGGGTAATCAACCCTAATCAAAAGTAAAAAGCTCTCAAATGTGTTCCTTTACAATAGACAAGTTCAAAAAGGAAACAAAATGAATATACACAATGAGAGGCAAACTTACCAATGGCATCAGTCCATATTGACAAACAAAGCCAATGATTGGTGACACCGGTTTCTTGAAGTGCTTCCAAATCAGCATGACATCCAACTCACAGCCCATGACCAGTGTAAGCGTGCACACCATCACAGCGACAATAACACGAAAAATAATCTCTGCAATGCCTCTAGATCGTAGGATTTTCAAGTGAAGACCCATTGCTGCACTACCGCCCTCCTCAAGACCCCAACTCCCCTTTAGGAGCCACTTGGTGTAATACTTCACCAATGTGTCATTTGAGAGATCGAAGGGAAAGAGGACGCCATCTCGATTCCATGGTTTGGCCTCTCTCACCCAAACCTTCAAGTAGACACTGCCCATTCGATGTCGACAAATGCTAATATTGAGAGTCCTATCGACTGGGCCAGGTGAGAGGTATAGCCAGAAAGGCGGAAGGAGGGTTGCCAATGCGTAGATGTCGGTGTCAAAGGAAACAGACAGAGGAATGTCTGTGTGCCCAGTAAGGTTGCACACAAGAGAATGGGGTGTATTGCCAATTTGATAAAAGGTGAGATTGTCTTTAAGACAGGCGAGACTGAGTTCATAATTGGTGGTCACTGTAGTGACGGTGATGATGGGGGAGGTTTGGTCGGCAGTTGCCGCGTCAATCCGTTCACGATCTTCCATGACCAAGGAGTCACTTATTAGGCCTCCAATAGACTCTTCCGCCTTGATACTGGAAAATGCAGAAGCTTGGCTGAGCCGGAGGAGGTGGAGGAGGAGGAGGGGAAAAAAAGCCCAGGCAGAATGCTCTTCTTGCCATTATTGAGGCCTAAAAAGCGACTTGTGTGCATGTAAGATTTATCTGTATGAACTCTGATTTCATTAACCACTCAATAAATACATCCACATACGCGCACACACACACACACACACACACACACACACGTGCACACACGTACGCATGGAGGCATACATGCACGCATGCATACAATACGCTACCACTTTAGGCAATGATAGGGGTCAAAGTTTACACTGGCTAGCTCAGCTACTTACCAAAATCTGATTGTTATTATTTTGTTGCCTTTTCATTATGCCCAACTATTTGCCACCACAATTGAACTTTTATTCACTTCTGTGATTTGTTAAACAAATAATGAGTAATTTTGGCCTTAAAATGCTTCACATTATAATGCAATTTGATTATCGATCGGTGTGAGTTGAGTTCTGGCGGGTGCATCCGAATATCGATCCCCCATGCTTGAGGGGAAGCTTTCACAGCAATTTATTGATTTTTTAAGAAGGGCAACCACCTTGCTTGAATAAAACTCCAGCTGAGCTGTAAAATTGTCATTTTAGGAAAGGATGGACTTTGGTTTGCAGCCAAGTAGAATGCGAGTGAGACATTGAAAAATGAGACTGTCTAAAAATTTCTGCAAAATGTAGAAAAAAAGTTGCAGTTGAATTTATTGAAAGTAAATCTCGCAGAATGTACAGAAGGTGTGGCGCGTACCACCTGTGTTTGACATTTGAGTCTATTTTTATGTACTTCAGGGCAATGCAAACACTGCGTACGCTACATGCAACTTGTGGACTTCACTCACTAGCTGTGACACTGTGAGCTCTCCGATGTCAATGGGGTTGTCAACATTATCTCCACAGCTCTGACTGTATCCGGCCTTCCGTGTCTCACGTGATCCCGTCTGCCTTTAATAGGCCAGACAGACTATCACCAGGCGTTTATTTTCCCTCCAATTCAAGGCAGTGCCTTTGCTTCAGTAGAATGAAACAGTCAACTCATTGTTTGACATGCATGTCTCTCCACTGTCTCCGTTCGTTCTGTCAAACAGTGAATTACTACGGTCTATTTTGTTTTAAGAACGTTTCAACTGTATGATATCTATTGAACTTATTCAATCTGAAACTCATGGTACCACCATCACAACGGCCAACTTGCCAGGCATTGACGAGTCCCTTTAAATACTCCACATCTTCAAAAGCATTGCTTGTGGTTACTTCATATTTTGGCCTCAAAAAGTGCAACACTGTGCTGTTCAAACTAGTAATGCTTTAGTTAGTCTTAACTGGAGAGAAGGGTGCGAGAGTGATCCGGTAGTTAGTAAACACAATGCTTTAATCTGAAGTTGGAGTGAATACATTCCTTCTGAGGAGTGATCGTAACATCAATGGCAAATGATGAAAGGCATCCCTGCACGCGGCTTCAACACGTTTAAACGGGAAAATCAAATCCTGAAGATGATCTGATACTTAAATGGCGTAGGTGTTCATAAGAACCACGAAACATAACAATACATTTGTGTCACTACTGGCATAATGTAATTCTCCACCGAAATGGCGAAACCTGGGTTCACCTTCAGCTACAGCACATTAATGCAATTCAGCAACAATGCAATGACAAATTGCATTGATACCTTTATCCATGGTCTCTCCTGACAGCCAATCACTGGGCTCTTTAAAGAGATGCATTTATGATCGTTAAGACTATCTTTACAGCACAACCACTGTTTATTAAGAATGTGAAGGAGGGGAAAAACTCCACTCATGAAATCACCTTAAATAGCAACTACTGATACTTCAGTACCTGGTTTTCGCCCTGTATTTTTCCTTGTCAGTAAATTTACATACAATCAAGTACAAATAAAAAGGTGAAGTTGTTGAGTTGATTAACCAGAAAAACAAGAAAAGAGCTAAAAAACTGCCTGACGGAAGCAACTGGCACGTTAGCCAATCAGGGTTGAGATACTCGATCAGTGACCCACGCTTGACCACGCTCAGCCAATGGGGTGACTGCGCTTAAATTGCAAGCGACTGATAAAAGTAATAAAAGTAACGAAGCTTCGAAAATCAGAAAACAGAAGCATGGGAACTGTAATTGTGGAAGATTGACGGAAGTAAATGTTGTTGCTCTGAGCTGGCATGACTGGTGAAACCGACAGAGCCCCGGTCCCCAATGACTAATAAGTGCAAAATTTGTGCAGAAATTCAACTTCAACTGCCTCTTTGTGGCACCTCTTGACATTGTGTTAGCGCCAACGGCTTCTGATAAGCCGCTTGTGCACACATGCGGAGAGAGAATAGAAAAGTGTGGTGGTTATTGGCACAGTGGTCGCACTAGTACCATCAACGATTCATCAGTTACACAATTCATGGTCTGCCCTCCAACAACTACATTATTCCATCTCTTTGCCCTCCTCCCTCTCGGTGCCATCGCTTTTCCCACAAACGTTGTCACCGAGTCCTTGGGAGGGTTGATCTTCGATGAGGTTGTGCTGTTGGATAGAAGACGAATTGAAGCAGAGACGCAAAGCCAGTTGAACAGTCTTATCATCACTTCGAACACGACACGTCTCAGTATTGCCTGCCCTGCTGAGAATCTTACCTTCTTTCAGCACGACACAATTCCATTCAACTTCACTTGCAATCTCACTTACCATCACATCGTCTCCCCCTTGGCCATCTCCTTTGAGACTGACATTCAGGATGTTGCATCACTGTCTCCACCCTTCTGGATCTACCTAACACCTCAGTTGGATGACCAAACGGTCACAGTTCTACCCCTCGTATTTTCCGTCAGGGGCCACCGAATGGGAAGTACTTTTCTGAAGGTGTGGGCTCGAGAAGCCAAATCGGGAGAATTATCCAGATCCTTCCATGCATTTAACAGGGACAACGCAAGTCAGGTGGAGGCATACTATAGTTGGCTGATCGACGCGTCGACTACCAACGACACCTCGACAATGGGATTTCGGCTGAAAGTTCTACGACCTAGGGGCGTGCTAGAATTAGCTTTTCGAGCAGTCATTATCATCCTCGTCTGTGGAATCACCTTTTTGATGGGTTGTGAATTGGATGGACGTCTAATATGGCAACACATGCGGAGACCTGTGGGTGCTGTCATCGGTTTCGTCTGTCAGTTTGGACTTATGCCTTTGGTGAGTTGCAATTGCCGAAGGCCTATCAACATCACTGTAGATGAGCCAATGTTTTATTGAGGCAACTTTTTAAGAAAAGTGGGGTAACGAAAACACGTCCAGTAGACAGGTCGTGACCTTAGCACCCGCATAATTAAAAATTGCAAATTTTTGGCATAAAAGAGGCATGAGAAATGATGGCGTTAGTGCTTACAGACCATGGAGTCCCGTGAAGCCCCCCAATTAACGGCAATATTACCCTCGGCCTTTGCGGAAGGCATGAGGAGGATTGTTAGGCTGTCAGCTCGCAGATAAGTGACTGTGAGCGATTACTGACACTCAAGTATGGTGAAGATGGCGATTAACAACTTAGTGCTTGAGGACGCCACTTAATAGTTCCCGTTTAGTTTGAAGGCACTCAAGTCGCATCTTATCGGCATGGAAGGGTAAAGGTTGCAGCAGCTGAAACTTTAGTGTCTTTATTTTTTTGCTGGGCAACTAGATCAGATCTAATGCCAGCCTGCAGAAATGACTGTCTTGTCGAACATGAGTTGCGGCACACAGGCTGACGTGATCAGTTGCCACTTCCTCAAAACACCTCTTAGAGGTGCCACGTAGACTTATCGACACAAATGCTGCCGGTACTCCGAGGCGGCTGTACTTTAGCTATTTAAGTGGATGGCACCGTGATTTCTACTGACGACATGCCAACTTCTACATGAGATGCCAATTGATTTTGCTACTTAGTGCAATAGATAGCAATCTGTGTAGCATACGAGCTTCACAACCTATCATGACTTCCTTCCTGATGGATGCAGATAGCCTTTGGTGTCGCCATGGTGGTACCCATCAAGCCAGAGTTCGGCTTCGGTCTCCTCACCTCCGGTTGTTGTCCGGGTGGAGGCGGATCCAATATCTGGACGCTGCTACTGCATGGTGATCTCAATTTGAGCATGACCATGACCTTCATCAGTTCGATCGCCGCACTGGGTGAGTTGATTGTGCTACTAGCCTGTATTTCAGCTTCATCCTCCTGTTCCGTACCTATCAGTTTATTCGTTCATCTCGTATCTACCCGATCAGTTAGTAAAAACGGTGGGCCAAGGTGACCTTGAGCAAGCGAAAATTGCATATGCAGAGGTCACTGAGATCATTTGCACAATTAGGACAAGAAAAACTAATCTTTTGTTTCTTTTCCGTTCTAGGCATGATGCCCCTGATGCTCTTCATCTTCGGTCGCTTTTTCATCGACATTCATAGTCTACGCATTCCCTACCTTTTAATAGTCGGTCAGCTCTGCTATATCGCTGTGCCCGTGATGCTCGGCATGGTGGTCAAGTGGCGCCTACCACGGGTGGGTCACCTCCTCGTTCGTCTATTGCGGCCCCTTTCCTTTCTCTTCATCGCTACCATAATTGGGTTTGGAGTTTACACAAACCTAGCGATTTACCGTCTTATCGGCATCTATCCAGTCATCGTTCCAACTGCAACGGCGTTGCCCTGGATTGGCTTCTTCCTAGCTGGATTTCTTGCATTTATTTGCCGCAGATCAAGATCGGAAATTCTTACAATATCAATCGAAACGGGGATTCACAACTCGGGAATAGCTATCCTTGTGCTCATCTACTCAATGCCCCAACCGGAGGGGGATATAGGAGCCGTGATGCCCATTGTGGTGTCGATTTTTACTCCATTGCCGCTAGCTGCTATTCTAATTGGGCAAAGAATCAAGGCAAAAAAGTTGTCCTGTCCTTGGAGAAGGAGAACAAAGGATGGGAAAATTGGGGTTGAACTGGTAGAGGGAGCGCGAAAACCACTCACTACACCTGAGGGAACAAATAATGATGACGACAACAACAACGAGGAGGATATTGAGGAAGAGCCGACTGAAGACAGAAATGCTTCAGTAATTAGCAGTAACCTTGGACCACCAGCTATTGTATTTCCTACCAGTTAGTTGGTTTTATATTTGAGCTTTACATACCGGTTTTGCATTTATTGGAAGAAAGAGAGCAAGGAGCACTTTCACTAGAATGTTGTATAATTACTAGAAGCTCAGCAATAAAATATCGTGCAATCACACAAATTTCCTGCTTTTACAAATTGAAGTTTAACCTTTCTTGTAATAATAAGGGGTACTAGAGGAAAGAGCTATGAGGAAAGCCACAAACCTCATGGCGCCCCTTCCCCAACACTTGCCTTACAGCTTAGACGAACCTTGACAACAGAAGGTTCTCCACATCATTATGGCCTAATACGACTTGCAGCTGCTACGGGCTTAGTAAACCAGTCTTTTGTAAAATGGTTTAAACAATCAGATTAAAAAGAATTTTATAAAATTACTCCCTTTAAACAGCATCTCAGTTAAGTGCCGCTTCGTTTTTCTAAAGTATTTTAGTCGGAATAGTGGTTCAGACTACGTCCAAGTTCCTCATTTTCCATTTGTATGATCATTTAATACTTGCATACTTGGTGCGCCTTTTTGATAATTATTGCAATCAACAATAGGTCAATACAGTTCTTGTAGGCAAGTATTTAGTGACGTGTAGGTTGACAACAAAAAAAGATCCGTTTCGACTAAGAGGCATCTCAGTTGATGGAACTGTTTTAAGACAAAAGCAAGCCATATCTATATTTAGGTTTCACTAATGTGCTAAAAATCTCAGCCTGATAAAATTCTTAAAATTGAAATTTTAACAATACAAGCTTATATGTTGGGTGTGAACTCTACATTCAAAAGCATTTAATCTGTTAGCTCTTTAATGTGTTGATGCTACTTTTGAAAGTTCATTGACTTATATGTAAGAAGGCTATTGGTCAGTTATTTTCAGTGAAGGCTAAACCACGGTGAAATGTCTGGGGATCGTTTCAATTTCGACGAAACCGGGGACACTTTTTATTGCTTCCTTGTTGCAGTATTCACTGTCGTCCTGTTACCAGTAACATATTTCTGTTGGCCAAAATCGGAAGCTAAGCAATCTATTGATGCCATAAAAAGGCGCTGTCAATGCTCACCATGCCAAACCAAACGCGCGAATTTGCGGTCATCCCCAACAAAGAAGTGGATGAAAAGGGGTTTGATGTAAGGCTTAGCAATGCAAACACCCTTTATCTGCAGAAAACTGGCAATTGTTATTGCTTGGGCAATGCTTATTGCGTTGGGATTCAGGTTATCCAAGGTTGAAGTAACATTGAATGCTTTTGATCCCTACCATGAGCTTGCAATCAATCCAGTAGGATGTTAAGCGCACTTGTTCACTAACTCGTATTTGGATAGGATGCTTCAAAGGCTGAAATAAAAAAGGCTTATAAGAAGCTATCCCTCATTCATCATCCTGATAGAGGTGGCGACGAGCAGAAATTTATTAGAATTCACAAGGCTTACATCACGTAAGTTTTATTTTCTCTTTAGGAATATTTGTGCGTTTGTTTCTAGTCTAACTGATGAAGTTGCGCACAAAAACTGGCAAGAATATGGCAATTCAGATGGACCAGGAGGTGGTTATCTTGCAGTTTTGTCATACAATGTTTGAATGTTGGTTTACTTCTCAAATTTTTTACCATTCAATAAAAGCCATCAATTTTGGAATGGCACTTCCAAAGTGGATGATAGAAAAGGAGAACACAATGCTAGTTGTCGGCGTGTACGCGGTGATATTTATGCTCATGCTTCCTCTAGTTGTGGTATGTCGTACCATTTTTACCAAAAACTTCATTTAAAGGCTTGGCTTAACTTTTCGATTTCGATTTCTTTCCTCTCAGGGTCTGTGGTGGTCCAACTATATGAAGTATAGCAACACGCGTGTCCTCCTAGTCACTGTTCGTTTGTTTTGCGGCAGTTTCATGTATAACCCATTTATGGCTGTGCCTCGGTTAATAAAGCTCCTCTCGTCTGCCTACGAATTTAATAGTCAGTTTAACAAGGAGGTGGCTTGCAGACCAAGCGATAATGTTGAGCTTCCGCCGGTAAGGCCTTTTATAAAGGTGTTTTTTGGCTGATCAGCTTGAATTCAGCGCCTCTCATTCGTTAGTAGTGTCGTTGCCTGTTGCCTTTCAGCTGGTCAACCAGATCCCAATGTTCACCATTTTCAAGAGGGCCATCGTAGGGGCTCCCTACGCGATCAAGGCACGCGCCCTCATCTATGCACACATGCTTCGACTCGAATTACCTCCGAAATCTCTTTTCATTGGTATGTGATAAGTTACAATAACTAAGGTGTTTTAAGTGACTTCACATTATATCTGATTCACAAAAGCGCTTAAGTTTCCATAAGGCAAGGGCATCCATATCTGTCGTGGAGGATGTGGATGATCCATTGTTAGAGCTCTGCTTAAGTAAAAAATGCATATTCCTTGTTACCATTGTTCCTCTATGTCATACCACCTGTCGCGTAATTGAGTGGGTTTGCGACCTGAAATAATTTATGGGCCTTTCCGACGTGAGCTTGAAACAATAATAGCGGGAATCGCTCGTGGTAGATTTGACTTTGCTAGATTCTTCAGTCCCCGTGTATTATGAACTTGTTCCAACTTCCGACCAGTCAAATTCAAAGTTCTGTGCCTGTGTCATGATGCAGAACTTGGAATTTGAGCAGTTGATATAATTTTAGTACCTGGCGCTTCAAAGGCTTCTCGGAGTTGTCTTTCTTATAATAAAACCCCATTGTTTCGGACCAAAGTTTTTTCTGATTTCTAGCGGATAAGAGCGCCAGACCCGTCCTATCTGGTCACCTCCGGCCTGGCATGAGTTAAACGCGAAGGCATTGGTTCTCGAGGTGGTTTTATCATCGGATGTGCTGCCAATTTAAACCAACCGGCCTCTTGAGATTACAAACAAAGATAACTGCCTTTCGGTTTTTCAACATCCTAGACTGAAATCCAAAACGAAGTGGAAGTGGAGATAGTAGATTGAGTTTGTATTACAGACAATGGACTTTCGTTTTCGCTACCATCAAATGTGCCAAATCCCATTTGGGTCAAGAGCTCGGTTGTTAATATGTTACACTTTTTTACAGTACCGTGATATTTGTGTTGGCTCCTTTCCCTACAGATAAGCAATACATCATCGCGCAGTGTCCACGCCTTCTCGAGGAGATGATTAACAGTCTACTCATCATCTTGTCCATGGCCACTGAGGATCGTGAGTCTCTTTGTTTACGCCCATCAACAAGGTCATTTTACTGTGGTGAAAGTTATTGACATTGCGAAGGAACTGCATTAGCAATGCACCTTTTCCGTGAGACGGATTCGTGATAATTTCTTATTGTTCTCAGAAAACGTTGCCTTGAAGTCTTCCGTTTATGAATATTGATGCCTGTGGCTCCGCCCTTAGGGTGGTTGTTTATCCAACTTGAATTAACTTTATTTCTTAAGGCGTATCAGAGTTTAAAATCATTTATTTAGAAAATAAGTGTGGAAATTTGCCAAGGCTTATTGAGCAGTCATGCGCCTTTTGGGTCGTCTCTTGAGATAAGACCGAATTTTATCTCAAGAATTCGTATTAAAAGGCTGCCTATCGTAGACCGCGTGGTGCATTTTGGAATGGTGGGCAGAAGGCACGGTCGCACGCATACTATTGATGCGACTACCTTTCAGTAGGCAGTGCCTTAAAGCTGGCAGCTTAGTTCATCATTGTGCCGAGTTGTCGTCCCCTCCCTTATAAGATGGCATTCAAATACCACGCACTTAGTGTTTGAAAGCAAATCGGATTGGCTGGAGTGGATTTTCATGCTACTCCCTTGAGCTAGTACGGAAGGACGTCGATGTTGCTGGAGATCCTCGACTTGTGTTAGCCTCCAGCTCTGTCTGATCTGATGGACCTTGAAATGCCATTTTTAACGGAGCGCTGTTGTTGTCAAGATGAACGGCACCTACTAACGAATTTTAGTAGCAACTGGTTAAATAGTTTATTCTACGATGGCAAAATCGCTCATGTTGATCATATTATTCAGGAGTCCCTTTGTGCCATTTGTATATCATCGGCAGCACCATCGAAGGGATGGCTCTCTAATTGGGCTGATTTTTGAGCCTCGAACAGCGTCAATTTTTATCATCAGTGTTTTCAGTGCTTCTACTGCTCTTTTCCCTCTCGAGGGTGGGAGTGTGGCATGATGGAGTTAATGCTACTTTTGGAGGGATCTAGTTTCGGCAGAAGATGTAGACTTTTTATAGCAATTCATATGCATGTGTACGTTCACCAAGACTTTTTGTAATCATCCATTAATAAATACACATTCGGATGTGAAGGCATTATTTCGTTTCCATTCAGCTTAACTTTCCACCCCGAAAGTAGCAGAGCACCAGTGAATGCTCCTTCCCCACCAACAAGATATACACCACGATCGACCTCACAGAAATCGTAGGCGCACACACTTTTCCTCAAAGCTTTCTCCTCCCTTTCTATTATAAAAATTCAAATACCATTAGCCTTTATGGCTGCCACTTCATCCTCGTCTATTGCGTCATCGGGCGAATTTTGGCCGAAACTTCGTACTCGGGCGATCGCCCATTTCCTTCGAGCCAGCGGTCACTTACGCAGTGACTTCGCTTAAGCGCAGTTGGCGAGAATCTCAAAATGCTTTCATTTTTTACAACAAATCCTCGTTCCTTTGAAACAGGAAATGGGACGGTTTTGATGTAGCCGCTTTTTGATAATGCCGTACTTTTACTGAGGCCTTTTTTACAATCGCCTCCACCTTAGGGGGTGAAATTCTCCTCTGGGATGGCTTTCGGGTCCTGCGGATACCCGGAGAATCATAGATGCGAATGATGTATTAGTTACCCTTTGTGCCTTTCTTTAGAAAAGGAAAAGCAATGAACTGAATGTAGATGATATAAAAGGGCATAAAATAGGATCGTCTGGGCGATTAGCTTTACTATCTACGCACTCACAAAGCTAGCATAATGCGCCACATAAATAGCTCATATCCCTTTATCCTTTCATGCTTATCCAGGTGAGGGGCTCTTTCATAACCGCCTTCACCAGCGTGTTACTCTCCCTTACCTGTAGGTGGCTCGAGGAAGAAGGTGCCACAGGTGCTGGCAACTATCGAGAACTGTATGCACCTCACCTCTCTGTTGGTGCAGGCTCTCTCGCCGACTGTCGCAATCACTCCTCTCCTCCAGCTGCCACACATTGGGCCTACCCAGCTGCGCCAAATCACCCATGCTAGTGTAGGTCTCTGCGGTCGTCCCTATTTTTTTCTTGCCTTAGCCCCGCGTCACCAATACGTGACACAGGCTCTTTGTTCGTTCACAATGACTGGTTGTACTAAGCCGCCTTCCAGGTGGACTAGTTAAGTCTGAAACAGCTAAGCTGATATAGTCTACTCCTTGTTTGAGGATTGAATTGATCTGTTCTGTGGCATGAATGTCGATATCACGTTGTAAGGCTGATGTATGTCATCCCCTATGGCTAGCTCCGTCTCTGTTAGCTCCTTCTTCCCAGTAGCTAACTTCTTTTCCCACCCATACACGGAAATAAATGTTTTGTGTGAACAGAAGGGTAATAGAAGCGTGGTAATCAGTTGCTTTATCTCTACTGATTGCATGATTTTCGATAGAAGATTGCACTTGCATTTGTTTAGCGTAATTTGCCTCTCCCTATAAAAAGGCTGCTTTCTGAATTGGAAGCTCGCCCACAAATGCAGCCGCCCTCCCTTGTCAATGAGCGCTGAAATTGGAGTGAATCGCCAATAAACCGCGCTATCGCCTTAGGACGCCTGTCTCTCTCCCCAGATCGGTTTACGCCTCACAGTGGAATCGCAATACACCGTCTCTTGGGGCTATTCATGCACTTGATTCGGGTCCGGGTTGCTGGGTGACGTGGCCCAGCAATGCAGCATGTTGTCATGTACTTTACTTGTGTCAATCAAGGCCCTTAATTATTTCATATTACTGTTTCTCATGATGTAGGGTGATGGGTTTCTTTATTAAAAGTGTCTGCGAAAAGGTTTAAGTTTAACCTGTCATTACAATAATGGGATTTGCAACGCGGGAGTAGATGCTGAGAGTGTTACGGGTGATTTTTCTTACACTTTTTTGACAAAAATGGTCGTGGATTCAGAGTTTACTTCAATCCAAGTGCCGTTAACAGCTGGAAGGATGCAATATTTGTTATTCCTGGAGTTCCTATTCCCGACATTGTTTATAGGAGTCCCCGAAGAATTCTTGGAAATGTAAGCGTGCTTACCGAGTTACGGAACCCTGGTAAATAAAACCTGAATGAGTCGGTGGATAGCCGGCTCACCTCTAGCGGGCTCTCTTACGCCTCCACATGCACACATCTCTCCCTTCTCACAGCGCAACCTCAAGACCATGCGCCAACTAGCCACCCTTGCCGAGAACCGTCGTCGCGCTGCTTTGTCGAGTCTCACGGATGAGCAGTACCGTGACGTGGTCAACGTCTTAGCAGGCATGCCCAACCTCACCCTCTCCTATCATTGCACCGTCCTCGATGACGAGGATCCCAGTATCTGGCCCCTCTCCATGGTCACCGTCACTGTGCATCTCACCCGTCGTCCCCTCCTCTCGCCCAACTGGCAGCAGCCTGGTTGCAGCAACAGTGGTGGTAGCACGGCCGGTGGAGCAGCAGTCATTGATGCTTCGACGGATCTGCGGTTTGCGGACCGAGATGCCTCGTGGTACTTCTCCGGTGGCGGAAACGGCTTTGATGATCTCGCTGCGGGACGGTTCAACAATATGGAGGAGGAGGATGAAGGCATGGAGGTGAGCGGTGTTTTCGGAAGCGGCAAAGCCATTTCGATTCAGAAGTGAATTCGGTCTATCAGACGAATTAATGTATTCATTATTTGTAGCTTCAGGCATGATACCCGCTGCCCTGTCGTCAGAAAAACCGCGGGGAAGAAGTGGCTGTTATTTGTACCTCAGCTTGTTTCACAGTCACCTCTTTCTAGCAGATCAGTCGTCTTTGAAGTTAGTAATAGCTGCTAAAGGCAAGGGGTAATAAGGTGTATAGACTCACAGTGCCATGTATGGCGCCAGATTTAAGCTTTTTGTTAGCTCTAAAACGGTTGTACTGCTAATGCATCGGACATAGCCTTTTTAACGTCCAGCTGGCTACAGCTATAACCATGAGGACTGAAGGGCCACCCCACTCATCCCATTAGAAGTTGCAAGTCCATTCATGGCTGGATGTAGCTTTGCTGTATGCCCATTCCCTCGCTCCCTTGTGCTTAAGCCATGTTTCAACTGCTCTACTGTCAGCTTTACCCTTGAGGACATTGTATGCCTGGAAGTGTTGTAGGCTAGGCTCCGTACCGGTAACGTAGAGGTCAAAATCGTGAGGCAATTTGATGCTTTCCTTTCTCTCTTGTTGCAGGCAGCTCCCTTGGTGCTCCTTACGGCTGCTTTTTTTCCTCAACCACTAAACGCCCTGCAATGACTTTTTATTAGCTGTGGTATGGTAACGGAGGTCATAAATCACAAAAGATCCCGAAAGTGCTCGTGTATTTGCGTACGCAACCAAAATAAATGCGATTCTACTACCACATAGCAAATGGAGCAAGACGTACAATTTTCAGGGTTATTATTGTTTCCTTTATTTTTTTTCCTTTTGAAAATTTAACAGCTGGCTGAAGATGTCTTTGATGGCAAAAGTGGTGGTGGTGGAGGAGGCGGCTCAACAGCACGCGGAAAGCCTCCAGTGCCGGTTTGGGACAAGTCGCGCCAACGTGGTAAAGGTGGAAAAAGTGGGCGAGGAGGAAAGGGAGGGAAGGGCAAGTACAGTCAGCACCAGAAGGGCGGCTTTGGGAAACCAAAAAACGCCAAGTCCACTGGTCAGGAGACTGGGAAAAAAGAAAGTAAGTGGCTACTTAATAGTGTTTAAGTAGCTGTGTTGTTTTGTATAAGTTAGGTGGTTGCTGAATTTAATGTATTTTAAAGCAATCCAGGCACCTAGCTAATTGCCAGGTTTTCTGGTTAGTCAGTTGTTAAATCACCAAGCATCTCATCGCAGACCGGCTGAAGCTGGTAAATGGTGGCACTAATACCACCATTCTCGACCCAACCTCGACAGAGACGACGGTGATGGAGGTGGGTGATGGGGAGGCATTGGTGGAGACGGAAGGAGTAGAGGGAAGCCCTGAGACGCTGCCCGAGGGAGTGGGATGCCGGGTGGAGTCGGAAGCGCAAAGACGCGAGGCAAATCGTGCTTTGGATAGTAAACCACGATGCAACCATCTAGTGCACTGCCCTTTCTTTCCCCTGGTGAGTTTTTGATCCCCTCCTTTCATCAACATCCGGGCAGACGTCCATTCCATTGTTATCTTGGGAGACTTATGCGGTTATAGTTATAGTTCCTTACTAAAGCAGTCTTTTTGTTTGCGGTACCGCGCAGGAGAAGTACGAGGGTTGGTGGGTATATTTAGTGGATAGGAAGATGCGACAACTGGTGACCAAGCCCGTCTACCTCAATTCCCTTGAAACTGAAGAGGAGGTGAGTTCATACCGTTTACACTTCCCTACTTTCCACTTTCGATTTATGTGACTCCTTTTTACACTGTTTGTAGCTAAGCCTAAAGTTCGTGGCGCCATCTTTCCCTGGAAGCTATCTCTACACTCTATGTGTTCGTTCTGACAGCTATGTGGACTCGGACTTTTTTGAAAATATCCCGGTACGTTCGAGATAGAATGAGTCCTGGGGATAGGTTGCTATTATCTATTTCCTATCAATCAATCCACCGGTCTGCCTGTCTGTCCATCTGTCTAACGTCTATCTGAATTTAAGCAACTTATGGCTGGATGCTTGTGTTTACTTGCGCATAACTTCTGTCGGAATTGTTTGATTAAGTTGTTAATCTTATCCTTCACCGTGGAACCACTTTAGTTCACGGTGGCGGCCCTGCCAGAGCACGTGCTGAAAAGCCTTAAGGAGGCAGAAGCACGCAATCTGGAAAGTGGTTCATCCTCCTCCGACGAAGACGAGGATGAAGATGATGAAGATGAGGAAAGCTACGAAGAGGAGGAGGGAGAGGAGATGGAAGGCGAGGTGGCAGAGTTCGTAACTCAGCGATGTTGACTATTCAGACAAATTTGTGCTGCTGCGTGCATGACGACGACAGACTCGGTGTACAGTTAATTGTTTTGTTTCCACATCCTTGATGGTTTATGAAATGCTTTTGATAAAAACGCCATCGTTTTGAGAACTTCGTAACTAGAATTGATTAGATGACTTTCGTGGATCTAAGGTTGCTATTGCAATGGGAACTGATGCTCCATCTGATGCCGATGATCACGCAACTGCGTAAGCTATAGTTGATCCCGTTGGTTAAGGTGTGCATGGTCTTACCCAAAATTTTCATCAAGAATTCACTCGGAAATATTTATCATCCACGCATCGGATGGAGTCCTTTGGATATGAATGCAGTCATCGGGGTTGAGGCAGAGTAAGTTTCAGGGAATCAAAAGCAAGGCTTACTGCATGGTGTTCCATGGTCGGAGTTCGTGATTACCTTCTTCTAGGCAGGGAGAAGTAGGCATTCTGGGTGACCTTGTTGTAGAACAGTAGTATGAGCCATAACCTCCGGCTAGATCCTTAACCCTTAGTCCTGTACCGCAGTTACTTCCAGTTCAAGGCAGGAAATGATTGCGGGGTGTACCAAAAGCGCGGTTCGGAAGAAGAAGAAGGCGGTTTTGTAGCGAACTTAGCTTGGACGGGCTCTTCACAGCCACCACTTCCACCTTGGCAATGCACCCGTCTGGACGTGGTCAAAGCATTTCGACTTCCATGTATGCCTTCCTGAGGGGCCACACAATTCCGCATCGCTAGTGATAACTGGAGATGATGAAGCTGATACTAAAAATGATATAATTTTTGCCATAAAGGGATTTATTTCTGCTCTTCAGACTCCGCGAAGTTGAACAAACCGATGCTGACGAGTTTAGTGGATGTCAATGCTAAGGACTTAGTGCAAGTGTTTCCTGTCGAACCTACTTTCCCACCTTTTTAAATCTGAATTGGCCAAATTGCCAAGGCTCTTGTCTAGTAGTACGCGCCAAGGCCCCTTGATACTGTGTTGAAGCGAAATCTCCAAACTGTCAGGTCTCCCTTTTGTCGCCTCTATTTTACTGAACTAAAGCGAGATGGAAATTTGGCGATTGGACTATTGAATACTCATGAATACCTCCTAATCCAGTTAAGGACACTCATTTCATGTTCTGATCCCCAACCTTAAATGCCGATTGGGAGAAGGGTTCCCCCACACCCTCACGCAAGGAATTTTCATAGCCTTGAATGGATCAGCGACAACGCATTGCATGACTTGGAACTGTCAGACGGAGGATTAAGCAGGTATTTAGTGTAGAGTTGATTGTGCCTTACAAAGGATGGGTTGTCGAGGCACACTGAGGTGCGACAAAGGACATGTTTGTTAACTAGTTCATTTCTTTCCCTGAAATCCACTGCAGTTATGCCTTCCATTAAAGATTCGTGAATACTACAAATTTTACGCGATCTAATCCTAACTTTCTAAGAAGTCGCAGTTCCGGATTTTATTGACTCCCATGCCACCAAACAGCACACATGAGACTTTAAAGTAGATGGTACCAACACACACTTTTTCTCAACTTCGCAATCAAATAAGCAAATTCGCAGAAAAGAAAAAGACTTTTGTTGGCATAGCGTAGCAGTAGCAGCTACGGTGAACTCCAAAATTCGTCGATTTGCGTTGTGAACAGGTCAGAGTTTTGCGCACTCGACCTCACCGCCTCATCGACCGGAGGGGGAATGGGTGGAGTGATGTGGTTGACCCTCGCTCACCTCTCTCGATGCTGGGGTCATAGGCGCCCTCGAGCAGATATATAAACGGGCGGCGCTGAGACGGTGAGTGTAGTCGTGAGATCTGCGGTGTGCATTCAAGGGCTCGTTCACTCGAATTGGTCTGCCCAGTCCACTAATTCGAGTCAACAGGGTCGTTGCTGTGCGCCATTAGCATCTCTTTTTTTAATCATTTTATTTTGCTGCTTCGTTTATAATATTTGCATCTAGTAAATTCGTAGTTGCTTCTTGCGTTAACAGAGGAAGAATGTATTCGTAGGAAGGTTTCGGTCTCCACCAGGCTAGTCATCTCAGCTCTAAAACGTGTTGCCGCAACAACAATCTTTGCCTTTTACGTTTCATACAGCTAAATTTTCCTTATTAACAAAGGCAGCTGTTTCCTCACGTTATTATTCTATATCAATTGTTTAGGCTAAGGTGTTTTGATGGCAGCCGGATTGAGTTTAGTTAACGCATTTTCACAAAATCAAATGCAGCGGCAACATGTCTGGGCTGTAGTATCTATTGCTCCCCTGAAAAGTAATTCGTCAGCTTTGTAAAATGAAGGAATGCTTTCCAAACGCATTACCAATGCTACAATAGGTCACCTTAATAAAACTTGGATGCTTTGATAAAAGTAAGTGATTTCGTACTCAGCCTGAAATGAAGAAGACTTCGTAGTCAAAGATAACAGCATGACTTCTCAAGTCTTTTCTACCTACAGCGATCATGGTTTATTTACATATCGTTCTAATAACATTATTTTCAGTAAGAAAATCCAAAGAAGATCACAACCTTTTATCTGGCTTAATGTTATGAAAATTTTTTTTACGGCATTTAGCTGAAGTTATAGTGATATTTCTATTTTTTAATTTAATTGAGTGCAAATTCAATGTCGTTGCTGAATTGGACGCAAAAATTTCTTCTTTAAACAGCAATGTTGTGCATTTGTGCATACATGCCATTTGGTAGATTATAATCGATAAGCGTATAGACGTTTGTTTTACCGTACAACTGCCGGCGTCCTAGAATGAAGTTACATATGCCTATCCTTCGAAATAGGAATTATCTGCCTTCATGTAAATAGATACATTCTTCTTCTCTACTGAGTTAAAGATTTGGTAAGTTTGATTTTTGCTTTAATTAATTTCATTGGTTATTTTACAAGGGTGTAAATGATATCAAGTTGCTTATACTTGCGTAGAATCAAGAGCACAAAATAATATAGACATTAAATGTGTTTTGTATCCTTCTTGAGCTTTTTAACAGAAGCTTTTCTAATTTGAAGTTAACCAATTCCAGTTGGTACGCTGAATAATGGCGCATGCCAAGAACTGTTCATTACCCAACTTTGAACCCGACCGTGCAAATGTGCGCAACTCAATCGCAAGTTCTGCCGCCTCTTCTCTCACCATCCAAGTGCCTCTTCCGACCTCCCAATTAGTTCTCATTGGGGTCAAATGTCCCGCAACTGGAGTCGAAGTGAGTACTTAGAATTACTGAGAAGCATGCAGTTGATAAATCTATTAGCTTTTATTGTAAGGTATCATATTTTTGCACAACGAATTACTGCGCAATTACGTGAGTGCTGTTTAGCTTGTTTAATAATTTACAATCATTTTACGCAGTTTTTGGATAAATTCAGTGGTTTGACAATGCTAGCACTAAGCTATCAATACATTTTAAGAAATCATATCTGTACTGATTTATTTAGATGTGCCTTTTATGCATTATCGCGTATTTGATGGCTTTTAACATCCAAAATTTTTGGTGTTTAGATGTTTTTTGCGTATTACCAAAAGACCGAGGTCAAAAATTCCTTATAATCAGGGCAATAGCTTCTTTTCATGCTGTGGAAACGCCACCATTTTAGTAGAGGTGCGGCAACAGATTTTGTGGCAGAAGCTTAGGATTGAGCGTTCTACACACTTGGTTTTAGCAAGATTTATCAGTGCAGTTTTGTCTAACATAATCAATGATTTCATTTCTGACAACCCTACAAAGTTTTTAGTATTTAATTACCTAATCATGCATTTGCTGAACCCTTTACTCCCTTATTAGATACGCCTGAGGGTGTATATTTTCTGATTTTTCCCTAAAATGTATCCATCATGGTTTTTAGTATGCTACCTGTTATCTCGGTGGGCTGTGTTGGGTGTGGTGAACAACAAATACGTCATTTCCTAATGATGAATCACTTTTCCAAAATACGGCGTACACCATGGTAGTATATGATCTTCGGTGGGAAAAATTTAACTCTGATAAATTAAACGCTTCCGCATAAAATATGCAGGCTTAGTTGGTTTTACACTCCGTGAAAGCGTAGAAACAGTTGCAACATCCTTATTTTAGACGTCACACAATTGTGTAGTTCACAATTTTTTCCCAAGAGAAGTGATTGCTTGCTATCAACATAGATTATATTACCTCCTGGGCTGTTCATATGTATGCGCTGGCTGCAGGGATCCTGAAGCAGGTGGTGGTGGAATTAGCGGAAGCATGGTTCTCAACAGGGGTATTTTTAGTTGTCTGCACATACACACAAACACACACAAGAAGCGCTTTGCATGTATGCGTAAGTGAGCTGGCTAGGTGGATGGTTAGCCAACACAGCCTGCTGCTAGAAGTCATCATCATGGGGATCGATGTAGAGCTGTGTAGAAGCACAAATACACTATCACAGAGAGAGAGAGAGAGAGAGAGAGAGAGAGAAAGAAAGAGGGTGAGATAGCACATGTGTATGTGCTTGAGTGCGTGAATGAGTGATGGGTGAGTGATATTGGCAGAGGCGAGAAACAATGTCATTGTCACAGAGCATCGTAGGGTAACCAGGCTATGCAACAATTTCCTCCTCTAGATGCTGCAAATTAAAGGCAATTGTGACCAGAATCCTGGCGAGAAATTTAACCTTTTGCGCCAGCAAAGTGGCAAATTCAGCTCGCATTTCTATTATTGCATTGGCTTTTGGCCGAGCTTGTGAGATCAGCAATGATGATTCTGGCCTCGGGCAAACAAATCCAGGGGTCGCACATATGTGACAGTAGGAGAAAATACCATATCGCTGTGCAGAACCGACTATGATGAAGTGCTGATCCTTGAAGCCCAAAGGTTTTCCTTTTGCTTTGCACCACCTGGTTAAAATGGGCTTCTTATGGCTTAGTTAGAGACAGTCGGAGAGTGACATTGGCTCGTGAGGTGCTCCACTTATACTTCATGTGGAAATGATTGAGGCCTTTTTCTTATTCCCAACACCGTGTTTAAACTAGCTATGCTAGGAGCCGCAAACGACAATCATTGAATAACTAATACGCAATTCAAATCCTGTTGGCTTTTATTACTCCCTTCTGCTCCTGCGATTGACTTTGAGCCTTTTCCTAGGCCATGTTGCCTAGTCCTTTTAGGGCCTTTTGTTGATAGGGTTAAAGCCGGAGTTAAATGCCTTGCAAATTGCTTCAAATAGCAGAACCTCACCACCTGTAAACGTCGTCTTCGTCTGATCGGCTAAGGCATCCTGGTACAAAGCGTTTGCCGCAGATGACGCTCCCACCAGGGTCCCCATTTCCCGGTCGGGACACATTAGGAGGTAGTTATTTGTCAATAAACGAGAGCCTTTGTAGTGAGTAGTGAGCACGTGTCGAGTTGTTAAGGCAGCGGCGAATTCTAAGGACTTCCACAATAGTTACTTGGTTTATTTTTAAAGCCATCTGCGCGCTAAGGTAATGAGGAAACTGCTTACCCTTCTCACCAACTTGATTGCTGACGATTTAACCTGATAGACGGCGAACTGCCATTTCATCCATCAGCAGTGTCTATAGAAACATTTCTTTTCCTAGAAAACTGACCCCTTCAAAGAGGCTTTTTCCAGCCATGAGGGAGAGGCAGGCAACTTGATACTTGACATAATTCCGTTAGATTAATTCGTACACTTACAGTGAATTAGTTCAAGGAGTTCGCTTGCTACGAATTAGTCAGTTTAACTTAAGTAATGAAATGCTTAACTTCATGACAATCGCTCAGTTAGTCTTCGTGGTTGTGCTTGATACCCAATTGGAAGGTCTCGAATCCTCGTGGAGGAGTTGAAGACAACCATGGCATTCACCTTTTGGTGGGTGGATCCACCAGAAGCCTCATCCATCATCCACCGGATAAAATGCATCTGTCCTCGGGTCCAGTCAGAGCGAATGCTCTTTTGAGGTCTCCTATGCCTCCTACCAACTTGACTCACCAACACATTAAAGTGCAGCATCTTCACACCTCCCACGAGTCGCCGTCTGGTCTTGACAATGACGCAGACTCCACAGTAAAGGCAGGATATAAATTGCCATTAAAAGAGTGAACGATCACCTCTCCGTGGCTCTTCACCCAAGATAAGAATGACACACTTGACAGTGAAGTGAATCAGGCATTTCTCAACTGGAGTGTCTGAGTTGGTGTGGTGAGTTGGATGTCAACTGCCACCTCACGATGCGGAGGCTTTGAAGGTTGCACTTAAGACTGACAAACACTTGGCACAGGCAACCAAAACATTGCATTAATTACTTATTTAAATTGAATTTTATAACGATTAAGGCAATTGACTGCACTGTCAGGCGTCCCGTTATAACTCGTAAGTGACATGAGACAGGCGTCACGCACTGCTTTGACACCAATCACCTTTGACAGTCAGTACACATGGATTCAAATGAAACACAGAGGTTTTGCTTCTTAACTTAAATGCTGAGGATAAAGTGGAGAACCGAAATGACATCATCATCATCATCATAAACAACAACAACAACAACAACATCCGCCCCCAAAATCGGTAACCCACTGATCATCATGTGGCATAGCACACGTCAAACCGACGCCTTTTCAAATGTGCAATCCTCGTGGGTTGCACTGAGATGGCGTCAACTCAGTTTACAACGCGATGACAGCAATGGCAGTGGTTGTTTTTCTATCTCACGTGGCAGTGATTGCAATGTGCGATGTTGGCGTAGCACCTAACAGCAATATGCTAATTTGTCTACTCGCCGATCCGCATCTCTCTCTCTCTCTCTTTTGTATCACAGATTTTATGGCTAAATTCTTTGCTATAACGCTATCGCTGTTAGTGTTTTTGGTTCGTAGAATTGGCGGCAGTCTTGAGGTAGCTGAAAAAGGTTCTTTGCTCTAAGAAGCAGGGCGCTCGAGGCACCTCCTTAATGGCTCATTCATGGAGCCCCTGGGGAGGAGACGAAGTCGAGACGAACTCTGAGGTGAAGGTCCCGCAGTCACATAATCATCGTCTCTGTCACTGCCTCACCACCCGAGGGAAATACGATCACCTATGCGGTATGAAGGCTAACCGACAACGCTTAAGAGTGCTTCTATTTGCATATGCTTTAAGGCGTGGGTACTTGTCAGTGTCTCTCCTGCTTCGGGGGCATTTTAACCTCGACCAAAATAAAGCCTGAACCGGATTGATGTCGTTTCACCTTTCCCACTCCACGAAGCCAAGCTACTTCAGTTTCAAAGCTGTGGAAATCAACCAATCAACCATTTTTGGTATCCAAAGGACTAACATAAGTCGAATCGTCAACTCACTGAAGGTCGTTTCATTGTGGCTGAGACCTGTCTCCTCCTTTTAACTTGAAGGTGTTCAAAGGCAGCTTCTAACTTGAGAATCGGTTAGGATTAGGCATTGACAAGAAATGCTGCCTCGTTCCTTCCTTTCTCTTCGAGAGATCACCGCTATTCTTGGCATCAGACAAGCATATCTGAAGTGGATTTGAGGTGGAAACGGAGGCAGTTGGTTCCATTTTAGCTGCCAAAATTATTTCCATCATTAGCAAACCACACTGCTTCGCTTGACTGTCCTGTTCCTGGTCTCGGTTATGATGAGTGCGCGGAAACGCCTGTCTCTAGACCGAGGCACGAGGGAGGCCATCACACCTTCGAATGAATGAGTTTGAAGGCCCAGTGGAAGTGATCTGCTGTTTGCATCCCTTTGAAAAAGAGCTGGGAGGACGATAAAGCACAGATCCCTTCCATGCCTCTTACAGTCGAAGGGAAGGTGCTCTTTACAGCGAAGGAAAGGGACCTCTTCCGACCTTATTATATGGAGCAGTTCCGGACTCCGAGTTCTTTGACTCACCTCCATTTCACCCTCAAATACCGTGCGAAAAGGCGCTAGCAATGCTTAATCATGAGATGAAGGTGGTTTGATTGGAAAATTATGCGAGGTCATTAATGCAAACGATGCATGAGGCGAGGGCACTGCCTCCACCTCAGAAATGGTCCCCATAAAAATTTAAATTTCGCCATTTTCTAACACCCGCCTTTTTTTTCTTTAACTCACAACACCTTCAGTGTGCTGACTGCCATGTTAGGCAAGGTTGTTTCCAAACGCGGTCTTTTCCGCTCCGAGATGCCTGGCACGGTTAATGGCTTATTACACGACAATCGAGAGAGATTAGGAGGCCCGTTGCGCTGGTGTGTATTAAAAAAAAGGTGGTTAAGGAAGTTAAATCTACCTTTTGGTTCCCTGGCTACAAATTCGTGCATCCGAAAGGGGACATTTTATCATGTGATGCTAATTGCATCACATGATATTCTAGACGAAATTTTTTTACCAGCGTCACATATATGTGACAGGCGTTGGATATCAGGTAATGCGGGTCATGATTGCAGGAAGTCGTGTCGATTGGATTCATAACACCTTATTGGAGGTTGAGAACTTTATGTCTCTTAGAAGGTATGACTTTAGTAGTCTGATTGCATAGCCTTACATCAGATACACCTTTCGTGGTCTGTGGCAGCAGCCTCTCCCCCAATTCCCCTGCCGGCGTGGGTGTCCACAGTTTTCTTGCCTGCTTTATGTCCACTTATGTTGCCGCTTCAAGGCGTATGTCTCAGGCGCTGTTTTTGATGGTGGATTTGGCAGAGAGATAATGAGACCTTGGTTTGTCTCTAATCCCCTTTCCACTCAAGGCTCCTCTCAATGGTGCAATTTATTGAGACAATCTACCTGATGGTATTTCACTCGCCTGGAGGACTTTGAACTGGTTCAGTCTATAAGGTCAGTCGCGTAGAGCACTCATTTTCTGCTGCAGCGATTGTCTACTAATGAGTGAGGAGTCCAACGTGTCTCCTAGGTCTCCGCCTATGGAGAATTTGCCAAAGGAACGACATATCCCTCCAAACAAAAGTGTTCTGTCAGTTGTCTGAAGGTGAGAAGGAGGTCTGCATCCTTTCTGTGTGTCCATATTTAGGATGAGTTGCATGAAGTTGGGGAAAGCATGTCCCAAATTCCCTCTTCCCGGTTTATATTATTCGTATATAAGCAATTGGCAAAGAGTTTGCCTCACATCCTGCTTCCTTCAAGACCTTGAAGACTATTTTTAAAAAAAAAACCTACAAAAAGTAGATAAGATTGAATGTTTTTGTGGAGAAGAACGCATTGTGTACGCTAGCAAAAGCCATCAGCGGTTCCCCTTGACGTCTAAGATATCCGTTCCCATCAAGAGGGTCGATTGAAACTGGTCCACTGTAAATTTGGCCGAGCATTTCCACATTGCAGAGGTTAAATTTGATGTCGAAAAAGTTGTCAGACAAAGGCGCGGCTCAGACAAAGCCTCTAGGGCCCAATCATAAGACTGGACGGTTTACTCACTTTGAGGTGGGATGAATGCCTCCAGAATTTGCAAATCATAGAAGGACTGGGCTTTTTTGCCGCGGAAATAGCCCCAACTGCAACCGTGTAGATGCTGAGACAGGGTCAGTGTCGGAGATCCTTTACCGGGTTAAACGTGATCTCTTGGGGGTGCGCGATTCCTCACAGAGAATTGCATTAGGAATTTCATTCGGGAAGTACGAGTACACCAAGTCAGAGAAACATTGCGAGTCGAGAAGAGGCTCTTTTTTTCTAGGGAGGATCCTCTTTCCTACTGTGTGTGAGACCTTTCTAACGGCAAAATAAGTGCGCAAAAGCAAATTATCGTGCCAATTTAACTGACTCTGTTAGAGTAAAATGAGCGTAGTTATAAGTCCACCTTATGAGTAGACGCTAAACATTGACAATTTCATTGTTATTCAAAAGAAGGACTTCTTGAACGGCGGCTCTTCGATACTGCGGCACATCGAATACCAAGCGTCTGCTCGCCTTCCTTTCGCAAATCCAACGAACGCCTCAACCTGTGTGTGTGTGTGTGTGTGCCAAGGAATTCATAGAGGCGAGATGCCCACCCCAATGCAAGCGACGATGAGGTGTGAAGTAGCCTTCCATAGATGACAAAACTAATCTCTCCTTCCATGCATAGATCGAAATGGGACAGCGTTGATTTGGCATTCCGTTGTCTACTGCTCTAATCAACTCTCACCCAGTCCGGGGAGGCTTAAACTCTGCCCAAACCACTGAATTGCTGGAATGAGAAAAAGAACCTTGAGCTGTTAGTGTTGTGGCTGATGGGTGCTAGTGACCACCTCCATTGTCAACGTGACAGAACCTCCTCCCCACCCCCCAGCGACAACAAATGACAAGATCATCACTTGTGACACCGATCGCTCAATCTCACATGCCTCCGCTTAAAACGTGACCTACTGACCGACTCAGATGTGTTGTGCATCAAATGTTCCACTCCTCTGGAATGGATTCTGTTACACCCTAGAACTGGCATTCGCAAGACAAGTGGCTTACCACTGACTCCGGATGGGATCCTTAAGAGCACCCAAGCACGAAATAACTGGAATCAAAATATGCGACCACCAAAAATGTCACTTTTTTTTAAGTAAAAGGAAAATTTTGGATACTTAATGGGGTGCGTTTTTGTTGGGACCTAAGTATGACTAGCGATTCCTTGCTGCTCGGTGCTCCTATCAAGCAGTCTCGATGCAAATACTATTCCATCGATATTGGAGGTGCGGAAACATGCCAACAGGATCAAGTAACCCCAAAATGCGTGTTGTGTGAGTTCCAAAATAAAAAAGGGAGCTCCATTTACCACATGGATGCCAGCACAGTTAAAGATTCCCATTGATCGTCGAAATAAAAATTGCATGCTGATTGGGATGTTGTCTTCACGCCTTCCACTTTGCCCCCAATGTTAATGACTGATACAGGGAAAAGTTGTTCTGTCTGGCCCTTTAACAGAAGACCTACGCGGTGGAGTCCACAGAGAGTATTGGCCACCTTCGACGCAACGCCGTGATACACAGCGAATTGGACTTTGAGGAGGCAATCAATTATGGCCTCTTCCTGCCCTCACAGGCTGGCAAGAAGGGCAAATTCTTGGAGGATGAGCGTCCCATTGTCGACTACCCGGTGCTTCTGCAAGGCAGCGATCACCGTAGTCGCAACACCGATGACTCCTCTTCGATCTCCTCCGTGACTGCCACCCTTACAAATGGCTTGCATAACAGCCCCGACTCGGGAGTCGGTCAAGACCCCTGTTGGTTGGAGGTGGGTTCTTTGTTAGTCTTTGCTTTGTGAGTTTGGGTCAAAGGCGGTAAACAGAGTCGTTTACATTCAATCACCTCACCTGAGGGTGTCTCACTTCACCTCTCACCTTCTCCTAAACCTTTTTTTAAAACAAAGTTTAAGATTTGATTCGACTGTTATTGTCAAAGCCAGGGTTAAGTAACCTTATGTGACTCCGGATTTTATCCCAATCCCTTTGTATTTACCCGATTGTCGCTGCATTAAAATGTGATTAATTATGAGCAATTAATTCTTTACTCTTTTTTCATCAAAATACCACTCCGTCGGTATGCAGGACAAATAAGTGGATCCATAAACTGGTCGTGATTGATGCCTAAAGTGTGGGAAAGTTTTAAGGCTTGTGAAGGGTGTCTAGAGAGGTTAGCGCATTAAATTTGGCAATTTAAAGTTTTGTCAACAGCTCCTCAATTTTGCGACTCATTTGGTAACACAATGCAAGCAAATGCCATGACCACGCGCGCTAGATAAAATCAGTCGGCTACAATAGCAATCTACTGATGACAGTAAAGTGGGCAAGTTGAGAGGTCAAAGTTGGCTCTGTGAATGTCTTGTCTGGCAGCCAAGTTGCCTTGAGGTGATTCACAAAGACCTGATTGCCAAGATGTCAGGAGGTGGTTTTGGAAGTCAGAGGAGAGTAAGATGAGAACTTTGCTTGAATGCTTGTTTGCGCGGCTTAGAAGTGGGATTCCGAAAAGTTAAACGCATGACCTCCAGACAGCCGGCTTTTGACTTAACAGCATGTGACTCCTCTGGCATGCAATCTTTGATCTCTTAGGGGTGAGACCTAGCAGCAATGTGAATTTGGAGACCCATTTGTGAGATTAAAGCAAAGCCATTGACTCATCTTTGTAAAAACACTGCAGTTACCCGATCTCAGAGCACGGAAAATTGTTGAGGCTCTTTGGTTCATTAATCCGAGTCACATGTGTGGCCTAGTGTCCCCAACTGACTCACATAACTTCAATATCACTAATCCACCAAAATCTGTGCATACTTTGATGTGAATTTCATCATCGTTTACCATGCATTCCTCTCGCTCATAATTGACCCGTATTTTGTCTTCTAATTTACAAGCAGATAGGAAAAATGGGAAAGGAGTTAGAATACTTCAAATTCTTGACTTTTCTCGTCACTGCGTGTGCTTGGCAAAAGAGCTAACCTAAACTTGATACTGACAAGGCAAATGTAAATGCTGTGCCAGAAAATAAGCTCTTGAGCAAAGAAATGTGCTTTGGTATATAAATAAGAAGAGTTTTGGCATACTGTCAACGTGTGGGTGGGCTTGAAAGGCTAACTTCACTTTATGCGAATAGCAGTTTAACACCCGACCGTCCCAGAGAGCACCTAGATTTACTAAATATTTACTTCCAGTCATTTGTGTATTCTTAACTACTGTAGCATCGCAGAAATCTCTGCACGATTAAAAATGACAACAATTTGGTAACGTTAGTATCAACTGACACGATTCTTGTCGACGGTAATTCTTGAAGGCTCAGCACCACCGAATCAGTCTTTTTAAACTCAATGACACTGCAATGACAGCATCGTGTTTAAATATCAGTTTGTATTATGATTTGGCTCTTTCAGCTCTCATATTTACCTTACTTCTTGTTAACAAGAACCAACAACTTTCTCCTTTCCTTCCATTTAAGCATCGAATGGAGCAAAAGTGGTCACACTACTCAACGCACTTGACACACTACCTAAAGAAAAGCGTAAAGGTAGAGGCTAAAAACCTTATTGACTAATTGCCTGATCTTAGAATAAATAAAACTGACTTACGACAAATAGATTGCAGTTGGTACAACATCTTTTGCCGCCAAAAGGAAATGTGTGGCATTACAAAGCCTTGGCTATCTTACCGACTGTAGAGTCTACTCGGGGCTTTTCTTTAATCTAACACCTTTCCAATGTTGAGGCCTATGAACGATTTTTTTAGCTCATTTTCAAGTCTCGAATGGACACTGAGGATTCGCTCCACTATTCTCGAATCCGAAAATTGAAAACAAAGGTAATGTTTCCTAGTTGTGTTCGTTTATTTCGTAGAAATTTATTCAATTTTTGTAAAATTCAGAACTAAAAAGTGGATGCAGTCTCAAATCATATTCATTTAGTTGCTAAGGCTCACGATGTCCTTGTTCTTTGATAAATTAAAACAGCCTAGAAGTAACAGATCCGTTTTCTATCCAAAAGGGTAAAAAAGGTCTTTAAGCTTACTTCAGTTAAAATTATTGTTTGATTGCCTGCTGTAAAGTGCACTTTTACTCTGGACTCTTCAAATATTATCACAGTCACCTTTATAAACACCTTAGTTATTAGGTCACAAAGTGCCATGCTATTCACCGATTTGGCGCCATGTTTTTTCATTTTGGCAGTAAGAGTCACTGATTGTTTTCTGGATCAGATTAGGACCTAACTTAAGGTAAATCGGAAGGCTAACGGAATAGTAGCTCTTTTTGACCATCTCCCTGTTACGTTTCTCTTCGGGTACAGAACTTATCTCAAACAAAGTAGGTAACCACACTGAATTTGTGCTAAAAAAGCCACAATCTAAACGAATTGATCGCCTTTTTCAAAAATTACTGCATTATGCTCTTATGAAATTAATTCCTTTCCCAGTAAAGGGGATTACTTCACGTAATCCAATTAGCCATATGCGCTCTTGACATGCACGGTCGTAAGGAATGGGGATAGTGTTATGCTTTATCCTTTTTCAGGTAACTCAAAGTCATTTTATGGATATGGTACGAAGTGGAGATGTTAAAGGCATTGAAAAGCTTCTTGCCAAAGGATTCGATCCCAATTTCTGGTCACGAAAAGATGGAGGTAAAATGAATATCTTCAAAGTTCTTTTAGCTTTTCCCTACTCAAAGAGGTGGAATGAGGTAGAGCATGGTGTTAGAGGATATTTATATGTCTGTTAAAGCATGGTTCTGCAACAGTAGTATGCAGTCATCTTGCAAGTCTAGTGCTTTCACTGGTTCCCTTCCACCCAATTATGAATTAAAACAAGCTTAGGAGCCTTGTAAATGCAAGACTTTGGGGTAAGAATCTAACCATTAACAGTCTAGGCTTAAATTTGTGTTCTTTGAGACATTGATGAACGATTTGTTGATCTTACGAATTCCAAATCGGTACTACCACTTTAAGCTTTTATGTCGTATGAAGTATATAGGTGGCATAGAGATTGTGCAACCTAGAGAAAAAAGGTAAACTTTTGGAAGCTTGTTTGCCGAAGGACTGTGGTGATGGCTAGGCAGGCATAACAATGGAGTTAAAGGCGCTTTCCCCTGGTTAAGGTTACTTAATCCATTTTAATGTAAACCAATCACGTGGAAGCATTATTGTACTGACAATACATCGAGAAAAGTCGTAGTCATTGGAAACAGTTGTTCGAGTGAATTAGAAATTTGGAAGAGTAACGCACTTCATTTTTTTGTTGTTATGCACTGTGTAATGATTTTTCCATTTTCCTCCTATCGCCAGAAGCACCAATCACAGCTGCAGCAACTACCTTCCACCCTCGCGACCTGATCATCGCTCTGGTCAATGGAGGTGCTCACATCGATTTTCGAGCCCGTGACTCGCACACCGCCCTGCATCGAGCTGCGATCTGCGGCAACTACGAGGCCATTCAGGTGAGTCGTTCACTTCAAGTTCGTCTTGTCCTCTTTTACACTGACGAGGTGACTTGCCTACATCAATGAGAGGCGAGAGAAGGTCACTGAGGAGAGGCCAAGAGATTGAATTTTTGCAACCTTCAGCAGGGCTTCAAACATGGTGGTCCGGTGCTATTATTAGTTTGCCTCTACTAAGTTTCTTTCTCCATCTAGCAGGTTTTGAGATGACTTATGTGCTCTGCCAAATAAAGCGAAGCTTTATTCTTACTCACGTAAAGCTTATTTGGGTATCCTATGTGCTCCTCTGTGTTGGTGCTTGAGTTGAAGGAGTCCAGCACCTCGGAGTAGTCTCCATTACAAGTCCTACCACGAGTTCTTGCGCAGCCTTAGATTTATGCGCCCAGTGACTTAGCAGATTTGCATGCGGCGAAATTGTTCCTCATGCGACGAACCATCATTTGAGGGCCTATGGCGTAGACATTGTTGATCACTCATTAAAAGTACTTTAGATCCATGGTGCCAGGCAACCGAGTTTATTTTAATGCTAGGGGAGGTGTAAAGGAACAGAATCAGGCAATTTATCCACAATTTTATCCCTTACTTCTCACTGTTTAGTACGCTAAGAACCGATTTCCTAAACTCGTTCTCCTCCACTTGTAAGGAATCAACTCTTTTACCTTCAACACCAAGTTTTCGCAACAGGAAAGATCCTTTCAAATCCATACAAAGACAATCTAAAGTCTGCTAATATTTGGAGCTATAGATTTCATCACAAGGATGCCAAGTGTCATCCTCTCGGCAGTAGTTGAGATTCCGATTTCCTCATCGACATCACAGTATGCGAGGTGTCAATGATGTTTTGACAACTGTCCTTTCTAACAGGTATTGGTGGAGTCTACACTGCTTTTCGGCCTTTAGTTTACTTTTATCGGGTAGTCATAGCTTATTCCACGGCTCTCTCTATACTTCAGAGCGGCTCCGTCATGTGGAGGAGTCATGCGAGGTGCTTTGAAAGACTTGGTCATCACCAGTGCTTAGCCTCCACCCGTCCTAACATTGGCATTTCCCTCCGACCGAGTGCAGGATTGCTTTCGTTTAAAAGAACTGCGCAAAGCATGTCTCAGTTCTTACTCACCACCTCATGGCAATTTATTGAGGTTCCTCAGTCGTCTTCGGGCTCAATACTAAAGCTCCTTAGTTTTTCAGGGTGGAACCTAAATGTAAACAAACATTTCCTAACAAATATGTGAGAAATTTGCATTCTCTCCATTCGCCTCTTCATTGGTTGCAACGCCACGTTTCCTTGTTGTGCAAATGCTTCAAAAGAAACGAGCCTCCTGCACTGAAAAATGGACCACACTTTGGCACACCCCTCCGTCTCTGGCTCAGATGCCTCAGGCTCACACATTGCAGCCACCCTCCGGTCTCCTCTCCTCTGGCCTTTGAAATGTGAAAAATTTTGAGTAATATTTTGTTTTTTTGAGCCTTCACCGACTCCAATGCAGTGATGAATCACAGTCGAGCCTGCAATCTGTGCAGCGCAATCGCCTCAATGCGCAACACGCGGCACGAAACAGACACATTGGAAGAAGTGCGTGCAGGATAAAATGAAAAAATCACTCCAAGTCTTTTTTAGCAAAAATCTGCTCTCACTGAATTGTTGCAAGGGTGAGCGTGAAGATGGCATGGACGGTTTTACGCCTTTATAAGTGGTGTGGTGGCCGAACCGGCGCGTGTTCGTCCGAGTGGGAGGTCGGGCAACCGCCAGCGACTTTCACTAATCGGGTTTATTGTTCCCTTGCAACCTGTCAAAAGCTTATCCCTAAAGTGCAGGTTGTTTCTGTGATTCTAAGGAAAATTTTCATTCTCAAGGGAACTTTCTGTTGATGATGGTGTCCATTGGACGCCCAAGCACGCTTTCATAGTAGACCCGTGGGTGCTCTATTCCATTCAGATTAAAATGGACTGCCTTGCTTCGCATCATTTGCTTGGCATCCGCCTTGTGATTGGATCCTGCCTCAATCCGTCCATCCATCCTGGAATTAACCGTTCACCCACCGTGGATTCCTTCATTTACCTGCTTAGGTCTAGTCAGTCATCACCTGATCCTCCCATCGCCTGTCAATTTGTTCAGTCGGTTGTGGATCCTTCATTCACCCCAGACCCTTTCACACACCCCTAATCTGTCCCTTCATTCACCCATCACACCACCCACTGCCCCCTTTAATCCGTACATCTGCCAATAACCAAAGCGGCATTTCTCTGCAGACCCTGTTGGATCTTGGCCAGAACCCCAACTGTAAGGATTGGCGAGGCCTGACTCCACTTTACTACGCCGTTTCAACGGATATATCTGCGCGTTGCACGCACGCCCTCCTCTACGATCATGCTATTCTCGGCGTGGAGGACTCAAAGGGATTCCAGGAGATCCACCAGGTGAGTGTACTGCCTCTTCTTCACCAAAGCTCCGGCTCAGAAGTAGCGTTTTATAATCATTTCCGCAGTTGCTAAAAAATTATGGGTGCGATTGTTGACCGTTTCTGCATATGTATCCACTAGTATTAATTTGTTTTTAACTTGAGAGCATTCGCTACTACGGAATTTTATTAGTTTGCCACTTCTCAAGTGCATCTTGATCCGCTCATTCGCTCACAGCGCTAAGGCTCTGTGGCAGCGCATGGTTGAAGAAGAATCCTTTCATCTGACGCTCTCCTTCAGAGGTAAGAATCCTGCAGCTGTCAGCTCTACGCCTGTGGCGAGATCATGTGCGTGGTGGTGGACAACGTTTGAAGCACTTTGTACCGCATAAAGTGGGATTCACTTATTGGAATCCTTTATTTATCCACTTGAGGCAACCAAAACCACCTGAGAGGACCAGAGCAGAGCCGCTGACGCGCTTAAAGCTTATTACTCATGCCAGGAGTGGATAATTTAGACCATAGATCCTTCCCAGATCCCTCTTAGGCTTATAAGCATGCCACAGTTGAATTCAAGCCAATCGCGCAGTCTCCTTCTTACTTCCTTCCTTCCTTCCTTTATCCATTTTGGGAAGTATTTGAGCTTTTCTTCATTTGTAGAACTCCAATTATTTCTGAGTTTCTAGAAGCAAACAAGGGTTTCGGAGCAACCTCGTTCCACAATATAGAAGCGATAGCCTCGGAGACTGAAGGAGGTACTCCAAATGCCACCTATGAAAAACACGTATGCTGGGATCCTGATGTCACATATGTGTGACAGGTTCAATCAAAAGCAATAAATCTTAGTGAAGGGGGGGGAGGGGATAAAATGCAAGTGAAGGAAGTGATGGGACACTTTGTGTGTAGTGGTTGGTATCCTCTAGCACCGTTGACATACGTACTGGTGGGCATACAATCTCGTACTACTGCTGCGACCTTGTTTGAAGGGTCGTTCTCGGGACATTCTTGACAGAGGAATACTGGAGTGAATTTGATTTAGCCTCCAATTCGACGATCGTTGCACACTTTGGCCCTTCCAATAGGTTCACAGCCCACCGCTGATCTGGGTGCTGTGGAGTGGGTATCACTTACCTACGCATTGCGAGGCATTTCACACTTAAGCACCTTCTGTATGCTAAACAGAACGCCTACAAGAAGGCCAAAGACATAATTAAGATGCTCTATGCGATTCCTGTGCCCGAAGATCTGAACGCTCTTGATGAATCCTTTCCTTTAATATTAACCAAGATGCACAAAACTTGAAGTTGGAAGTGCGGCCCAACAGCGAGGTGCTTTGAAAGGCTCTTAACACAACACTTCCGGCATAAGGTCTGCCGATGCCAACCCACTTCTGGGCAGTATTGAGGCCCAATGACTTAGCTGGTGTTAATGCAACTACAGGAAATTCCCTTTTAAGCCCTTTCAACTCCTTCAAATGAAGAGGGCATTCAACCAGTGACTATTGGTGAAAACGTTCCATGGTGGTCTTTGGGCCGCCTTTTCCTGACGCAGCGAGAAAGGGACTTGGATGAGCAGGGAAGACTGCTACATTCACCACTTCAGTATACAAAAATACGATTTAAGATTATCCTTCTTGGGTGACGATTTGATGAAGACACACGCCGCTCCGTTCTTACGCCATGTGAATGCATGGAGGAGGCACCGATGTACCGCTCTGGTGATTTACCAACCCCCAATACTTATTAATCCACCTATCACAAATCTTTAGCTCGGAATACGTGATGGCATTGTGCTGGTGATTAAGAAGCTGTTCACTTAAAAAGACTTTCGCATGAACTTGCACCGTGGCAGTGCAAGACCCGGTAACGAGCGCCTTACCTTAGTCATGGAGAGGAATGCGATCGCAGAGTTTGATTAAATCCCTTTGAGATTCATAAGCACGCAGGGAGACGTCTCCAAAAGCCTCAACACCGGCTAATCGCATTTTTAAACAATGCGTTATTAGGTAGTGATTAAAGGAGTAAGACTTTACCTCTCCTTTCTTGTGTTTTTGGACTCCCCGCCCCAGCACCGGCAGACAGAGTCATCCTCATCGCCGAATTGGTTTTAGGCTAGGAAGCAAAAGACTAGCAGAGGTGCCACTAAGTTCAATTCATCTACCATCTTTTCGGAAAAGGCGGTGGAGGATTCAGACCCCAGCCAGCCACAAAAGAAACTCTCCAGAGTCACTTCTGTAAAGCACTCAGCAAAAGTTATTCACTACGTCCTTATTCATGCAGACACCTTTGTAGACCTTCGCATAGCAATCGCTTCTTGAGATCGCTGAATTGGCAGCTGAAGTGTCACGAAGTGGAACACATTGAGTCACAGTTTGCCTGCTACCTTGGGCATTGTAGGCATGTGCAGCCAATCGTCCACAGCACTTGGAGAATTTGATAGCCTACGGGGCGGATCTAAACGCACGGACGCGGCGAGGACAGACGCCGTTGCATCTGTGCGTGAGCCACGAGGCAAACGAGTGTCTTTGCCTGCTGCTGCAACGGGGCGCCGATGTCAACCAGGTGAATGGTGACAGCCAGACGCCGCTGGAGTACGCCCTCCTCACCAATCGCAACGAGCAGGCCGACATTCTCAGACACTTCGATCCTGCCAACATTGGTAAGGCAAGGGAGGAAAGTGCCTATGTACTTTGCTCTTCACCAGTCCATTTTCCTGGCGCGATTAATTCCCTCCTGCAGAATTTACCATTTCGGCCCAGATTCGTCCTTCTCCCTCATTCCAAATCCATCCACTACCACTTGGCGATCTGCACGCTATTTCCAACTGTTTGCACTCATCACTAACCTTACCATGCATTCGCTCCAGATCAGGCATTTTCTCGCCGGTCCGTATGTGACCGGTGATTGGTTGCAACATTTCTGTCGTCGAATGGCAGACTTGTCGTCTGAAGGACTTAAAATAGTTTTTCAGTGTCTAAAAATAGAAGAGTAAATGTTCAAATGAAGACGGTAGCGCGGAATGCGTCCGAAAGTGCGGACAAATGAAAGGATGCTTCATAAATTTCCGGGTCACTGAGTTTCGATTGTACCACTCCCGCGAATGCAGCGACACTCATGAATGTCCGAAGTGATGCCTTGCGAAAACGATTGCATGGGGAGTATTTACGCATATCTTGAGAGGCGTCCCCCTGAAATCCCACCGTAGGAGGCCGAGGAGTTGCATAATCTCTCGTATTTATGCATTTTTGTTGCGATTTGGATAAAGTTAGCCACAACCAATCTACGATGACGTCAATTTACCCTCTCACCCTCAACAGTTGCCATCAAAGAGGGCCCTAGTTACAACACCTTGCGTCGGCCTATAGTGAATGGTCCACGGGCTGCTGTTGCCTACACAATGCTGCATCGACCGTCATCCACTTACACCGTGGCGGATAACTTAAGTCTCTGCCAGGGCACCTTCTCACCATCCGAAAGTCTCTTCTCCGCCGACCAAGTCTCCGTGACCAGCTTTACTGGCGCCAACTGCACCGCAACTACTACCATTGCTCCGAGTCGTTCAATGCAGAATATCTACCGATATGCGAACGAAGATGTCATGCCGAATCCGATGAAGCAGTTGCAACAACTTGCTGGTACACCGCGATCAAGAAGAGCCAATCTGTGCAATGGTAAGTTTTCTCTTTTTTTTCACTTTACATCAGTGTCACCCTATTTGGGCACACAAACCGCCCAATTTGGCAGTTTTTTCATCAAATTATCATCGAGTTCATGCATTCTTAACAATACTGTCGGCTCTGCACTTACTTTTTTTATTAATTCCAACTTAAGACTCACCTGACATCCACCTTTCCATATCCAAGCACTTACTCTTTCGCCCATTCATCAATCCAGCCCCTTTAGGTTGATTTTCCGCCCAAAATTAACTTGTGATGAGTGCGAATTTCTTATACTTAGTCAAGAAACCTGTTTCTCCACCAGACTTCTTCCCAAATACCTATGCTGTAAAGGAGATTATTTTTCCTCGTCAAATTTCTCCACCGGTTCAGTGTGTGGGCTGCGCAGAGAGCCGCACAACTTCAAAAGAATGCCGACCCTCAGGTGTCGGTAGCGCAGCGCTGAACCAGATGCATAGGAAGATGAAATTGCTTGCTCCAGATGGCTAGAGCGTATTCGTGTTGTGGTTTGTGTTTTCAAGCAGGATGGGAGGGACCGAAGCCTACCCCACCTGGTAGGTCATCCGTCGTGTGACACACCAAACACACCATTAAGCCACCTCCCATGGGGGAACGTCAGCACCCACGCTTCTTTTGATTGAGGTAATCCAGTGCTGACCATAATGTAACAGCACACCGTCTCGAACTGTCACATGCGTATGGAGTGGTAACTTGACAGGTTTGCTCTTTCCCAAAGAGAAATTCTAGACTTCATGTAACATTAATCCAACTTTCCGCTTATCAGACAGCAGTATCCATCTGCTTGATAAGGGCTTTCAACTGTTTCGTTGCAGTGGGCATTACAAAGGAGGTCATTCATGTCCTCTATGTCTCAGCCATTCTCTTTAGTGCCAGCAAGCCACAGCAAAACGCAAGCGGAGGTGACAAGAAAGAGAGAAGGCAGGTAATGGTAAATGCGGATCAACTGCACGGTGCTGCCCAGATTAAAAATGCACCCAAACAGCGTGTGTGCTTGTGTTTTTTGCCACCTCTGCTCGTCCAGAATGAACAGGTTTCAAAAGCACGTCTTTCACACCAAAACCTCTCAGTAGCTTCCCGTATCTACAAAATGGCCAAGCAGAAGTGCTTGCAAATTGAGTCGAAAAAGAGACGGTTTTAACCTTTATAAAGTACTTAAACAAAGAAACCCTGAAGCTAAAAACGCATAATGCAATTTAATGCCCCACTATAAAGTGTTGGGTCCTTCTGGTGTCCGAATTGAACACATGTACACGCATGCATAAGTCTGCTTTGTAAATACAATTGTAACAAATGTTTTGCACATTTTAAGAGGCAAAGCGCAAGACTTCGGCTCCCATTCGGGCCTTACCTTCAGCCTGGTAAGTGTGTGCTATTATTCTTCGCCTAACTCGTACTTCGAATCATACGCATTCAAAAGAAAGCTTTAAAGAAAACTAACACAACGCTGCTAAATAAAGAAATTCAATCATCGCTGCAGGCGTCATATAATCACTTAACAAAGTTTTCTTGCCATTTAGTGAATTAAAAGACGAAAATGCGTACACTCGCATTGTTGCTATACGCAGAGGTCGCGACGGCTTTGGCTTCACGCTGAATGGAGTGCCTCGTAAGTCACAGTTCCACCAACAGCAACAACAAGTCCTTAAAAGAGTATTTTCCAGACTACTAAATAAACTTCAGTAAATATAATATTGTCTGCAATAACAAAGAAAGGATATGCCACATCCATCTAGCCGATAGTTATTCCGCACAACACGCCCACACCCAAGTTTAAGGATAACCGCTGAGCAAATAAAGCACAGTTGTCTACAGAAACTGAGCACGCACTTCGAATGGAGCGAGTTGGGTGTCCTAAGGCTTGTGTAAGGCAAAAAAGACTAAAGGTTCTTCCATAACTTCGGGCCGGTTAGAAGCATTCAACTTCACACTCAGACAGCCACGTTGTTCTCCAACAGACATTAAAAAGATCAAAGTAGCAAGAGTCACCGATCCCACCACTCTGCCAATTTGCTGATCGATTGCGATACCCACCGATTGACCGGACCATTCTTCCTCTTCCCCTTGCGTAGGAAAGGCCCTTCTACGATATGGCCAACAGCCCCTGCCAAACACACCGTCCAATCAGTACTTCTCGTCTGTGGTTCCAGGCGGTCCGGCTGACCGTGCAGGCATCAGGGAAGGCGACTACGTCATTGAGGTGCGTTGACATTGTGGTAGCAGCGCAGATCTACGGCACCTCCCCCGCTACGCTAATCTAGTAGGCCACGAAACGGCGGGATGGGCCATTGAAATTGTGCACTACTACTGTGCATCCACAGCTCCCTTACTTGATACTTCACGCAACGTGACCCGTCGGTCGTGAGGGATGAAGATTCTGAAGCGGTTTAATGGACGAAAGCATTGCAGCTGCTGCGTCTACCATCAAATAGCAAAAACTCCCACCTCCCTCCCCGTATAACCCCTCGACTTTTGCACCCCACTCCTGAGGTCGTAGGATCATGAATGTGTGTGTGATCGCCACCGCCCTCATCCCAAACCAGGGTCTTCGAGTATGCTCGACCGAATTAAACAATATTCGCCATCACCTGCTTAGGCAGGATCCATTGACACCACTGCAAGACAAAGGTCTGCTTACCCCCACACTCGTAATCCCCACTCACCTGCTCCGCCTTAATTTCGACCCAGCGGTGGCCTGCGTTTTGACAGAGGTGGCGCTCACACACATTCATGCTCCTACGACTTCAGGAGGGTTCACACAGACTTGACACCGGTGGCAAAGGTACTGAGAGCAGCCGTCGGCACCGTTCCTCCATTGTTGCAAACGTGTACATTAGCGATCCAGTCAACATGGTTGTCAAAATACGGTGACGGGGGGAGCCGTGGGGTCAGTGATGGGCGAAGCCAGCGTTTGAGACCGTAGCAAAGCATAAACAAATCTCCTTACTTGCATCATCACCCATCCATGCCTTTGCGTCCTTCCATGTATCTTACAGATCGACGGTCAGGACGTGACAAACGCCTGTCACGAGGACGCCGTGGAATGTATCAAAAACTGCGGTGATTCGCTCATCATCCGGGTGATGTCGGTGCATAGGGCCTCCGCACTGCACCAGACAAACGGGCGCTCAGGTTTGTTGTTTGGGCTTTAAAGGCATCGGCTCTGTGTGCAGAGTGAACCTTAGCTACCTTGCACACGTTTCAGCTGAGGGTTTGTATAGCCTCCTCCAAGACTCATCCACCCAAAGCCTTCGTTTCTCTCCTCACAGAATTGTTCCCAACTTCCCGTATTTACCGAAGACGGCGACAGAGTGACATCGTATGTGAGAGTAGCAGCAGCTGCAGCAGCAGGAGCGGCAGCAGTAGCAGCGGCACTAGTAGTCATAGCATGGTCAGCGACACCGAAGCTGTCGCACGCACCTCCCTCGCCTCCACCAGCAGGAAATTGGGGACGTCACAGGACATCGAACAAAGATGGCAGAAGCCATTGGAGGTGGATGTACGGTCGCGGAGTCGAGAGAGACGCTACCGTCATCCGTCAGTGCGTTCCCAGTCCTACAGTGTAGGCAAAGAGGGAATCCGTCTCAACGCCACCTCCCCGGCCGTGCATTCGAGGGAGAGAGTCTTTGTCTTCGAAAAGATCGACGGAAAGGCAAGTTGGCAGTGTGGACATAGGCAACAAAGAGAACTAACGTAGACGCATGAATTTCGTCCAAGTGTTGGTGAATTTGCGCATCTTGGCGAAACGATTTTACAGGTCCGCTGTCATATTTTGCAATTGCAGACTCGGGCGGTACCCTGAAGGACTCCAGAGAACAAAAAGGCGGTCCACGCAAGAGAAGTGTGGTGAGATTTGCAGGTTAGTTGTGGCACCATCTTTTGCGCCCAAATTAGCCAGGCAGGTAAGCAGATGAGTTGCGTTGGTGCCTCGGGCGCCTTTCACCACCTCCGAGTTGCGGCCACACGTCTAGTGCGACTGTCTATGTGCCTTCCCATTCAGGAAACCAAAGTGCATCGCCGTCCAGGGCACAGAGGAGACCAAGTCGCAGTCCAGTAAGTTGATGATAGAATGATAGAAGAGCACTGCACGCTCCCTCTGTTTGGAGTCCACCTTAAGTTAAGCCAACACAAAAGGACATCAACAACTTTGCACAAGAAGCATTTTACCTGCTTAAACTCCCCAACGTTTGAGGTTTAGAAGAAGTCCCCTTCTTTCCACCTGCACGTGTCCACTTCAATGTGGCGTAGTAAAAAGGAAAGGAAATGGAGCAGATTGGAAGGGGTCAATCGGCACCGCACGTCGACTAACACTCATCAACTTTGTATCCACTTTCAGAGTTCCGACACAGAGTCCGACCATCGCAACCACGCGCCTTCAATGATGGTCGCTGATTGCTCCGACGATGGTGGTGAAGCTGCCACGACAATTCGACTCAATGACAGAGGCATCACCAGCAGGACCTCCTCCGCCGCCTTAGGGCACGTTATGCAGCCACTTCGAAGTAGCCTTTCTGTCGGTTGCCTTCGACGCATCGATCCTGGTGATAGTCATGACGACAACAATGACGACGACGACGACGACGACGATGATGATGATGATGACGGTGGTGGCGGTGGTGGTGGCAACGAAGGAGAGAAGGAGGAGAAGAAGCAGGAGGAGGGCAATAAGAGCGATGCCGACACTAGAGACGATAGGCTGGAAGGTGCCACCACGCAACGATATGCTGCAAGTGGGCGGCCCATAAGAGACGATTTTTTCCGAAGTCTGCCTCGATTAGGCAAGTGATCTTTCCATCGCTCACTTGGCGCGAATTAGCATTGGAAGTGGCAAGCAAGCGAAGCGATAAGACACAAAACACAGGAGAAAATTCATTCCACCCTCTCCAACATCTGCACATCTGCCACTCCTGTCTACGCACCGTTGGGATCGTCGGCAAGAGTCTTAACCTGAACCCTCTTGTTTCAGAGCTATTGTAGTCCGGTCTCGTCCCTCGCTCCTCCCGCGCCACCGTTTCCCATCCCGCTGCCATCCATTCCAATTTCGCTTCTCGCTGCAGATCTCCCATCTCCATCTCGGCTGTGCAAAAAATCGAGTTTGTCCGCGCCCTCCTGACCCCCAGGTCCATCCCCTCCACCTTAGCCCGCCTCAAGAGGCACTGTATGATTCAACATACACTCCACCTTCACTACTGTTGATGCCATTTCTCAAGGCAACATGAGTCACTTCTGCATTCTGTGTTCTGGGCTTGTTGGAACAAAAAACAAAACCACTAAGTAGGCAGCCGCGTCAGTCAGAGCTTGGTGGGAAGAAGACACCACAACTTTGGGTTCATATCATGCATTCGAGCTTGCAAAAGGCATCGCCCTGGCGCCCTACAACCTGATCAGGCGTCGGCACAAATTCCATCGGGTTCAACGACACTCTTCATTAACCCCATCGTAAAGTCAACTAAGTCGAGTACAACCTCAAGTTCCGTTGCAGACACCACTTTTGAGTGGTTCAGTGTCATCTGCTACTCCACCAAGCACATTGAGCATTGGAGAGCATCACTAGATAGACATTGAGCATCAAACAGTGCCAAAGTCCACTGCCGTTTATCCGCTCTCGATCTGTCGACGTGCGTGGATGCCTCCACTTCCGACGCTTCAACGTCCACCTTGACTCTGCTTTAAGTCTTCCTGTTTCACAGCGCGCAGATCGCTTCAGACAACACCGATCAAAGTCACCTGCTCTAGCAAAGCCACCGACGAGTCAGTTCGCAAGACGCTCCCTTCACCGCGGTATTGCATCACCAGATCCCCCAAAAGCGGAGGCAACAATCAGTGCTTAAATGAACAACCCGAAAGAGCCTCAACGATTCGTTGACCTGTAGGTAAAGTGCACGCCGCAGTCAGCTAGAACAATGGTCGTCAAATAAGAACAACACTGGGGCAATGCACTGCAGCCACCAGCAATTCAGTGAAGACAAAATCCCTGTCCTCCGCACTGCGTACAAACCCACAATGGACCAAATCTTGTGCACCACACCACACCCTGCACACACACCAACACTCCAATGAGGCAAACACACTCCAGTCAATACTCCCATCAGCGGTCATTTGTCATCACGAAGGAGATGAGTTAGGAATCACTTTGAATCATCCATTAAGACGTAGTAAGCTATGCCGCAACAGAATGGAAGAGCCAGACACTATAAACCAACATAAAGGGTAGCAGACTACTAGAATGGCTCTCTGAGGCCATACACAGAGCGCCAGCATCGAGTTCCCAGACTCCACTCACCCTGCAGCTCAACACGTCCGGACAAAATACCCGATCACTACAGTCCCACCGATTAAATGCTATACTAGCATAACTCACTCGCCCCCTCCAATCATGACAATATAAACGCGAAGTGCGGTTCTTCAATCTGATTAACCCGTGCAACAATACCACAGGCTTGGAGCAAATAAACGACGCACGTAGACAATGAAAAAAATCAGTGTCATGTAAGGACAAATAGAAAAATCGACTCATGTCTCAGAATTCGAGCAGTAAAAGGACAATGACTACACAGATGCATCGCTCGTCAGTACTAGCGAGTGGAATGTAAGGATAGGGTGATACAAGAAATTAAAAGTAAGTCAAAGGATCTCCAGCGGCAACCACCCTGTGGCTATGAACCTCCAGTCTGCCACCGTAACAGGGCAACGCCTCGTGGACTCGAATGTGCCAGACATTTCCGCCATGTTCAACCTACAAAATCCGTCATCCAAACGTTTTCCGAGACACCTTCAAAAAGTGGTTGGTTCCGCTGACAATCTGCCGACTGACTTCGGTGATCTTAACCTCCGAGGGTTCTTGACCAAGCTGCTGTGCTATGTAGTCCTTTACCACTGGTGTAAGACGCTGCACATCCTCATCGGATGGCTGTGCAGAAGCCGACATACCACCACACACACGCATCATCAGCCACCCACAGGAACACCAATCGGAATATGCCGCTCTAGGCAAACCGACCCCAGCATACAGTTAAATACTTAATTTATTACAGCTGCGTAGTTCACTCAGTGCATTGCACCAAGAGAGATATATGGGAATGAGTATTTTTGGATTCAAACACCTGACATGCAATGTGTTTGATTTTCCGTGCTTTTCTTTGCCAGCACATTGACACTCAGTATTGACACTAAGTATTTCCCCTTCCTCTCACAACTGAGGTCTTCAACGTGCAGCACACATTGGAGTCATTCCTTCATTTACGCGCTGCTGGTGATGCGATGCACTTCTCAACTACGTGCACACGTGAACAAGCATTAATGTCATACCGAGGCATTCTTGGAGGCCAATGAAAGCATGAGAGTAGGGCAGGATACACGTATTTAGCAGACAGAGAAACCGAGTCTGCTGGCAAGATTGAAGGGCATGCTCACTCTACTAGGGCAGCATGGCCGCCCAAGTGACAGAACCCTAATCAACCCCAACCACCAATTAAACGAGTTGTTTCAATGAATCACGACGCTGAATTGATAGGTTGTGCAATTTACCCAATCGTGCTGACTTCTCGCTGCAAAGCATAAGCTCAGTCTAGCCAAGCTTGAGAAGGGGTCATTTTGGCACTCAGAACCGCTTTGACATGCTACCGTGTTCGTTGACTCCAGCATTGGCGTGTTGAGCAGAAAGAATGCCCAACGCCCGCTCCATGAGGAATGCCAAAAGCTTACCTGGTGCATGCGATCTTTTGTCCATACTGGTAGACTAGTCACCTCGTGAGGTGGTGTGAAGCTCCGCTAAACTGTGCTGGGGTCGAAAGGGGACACAATGTTTAGTGAGAGGGAATTGGGGCTACTCACACAGTGCACACGTAACAGCACGTTACTTCCTTCAAGTTAGAAAAGGCACTGTGGCAGAGGAGACCGCATGAACCCGACAAAGAGAGGAAGCGATGCTGTTGGTGACGCTGTTGGCGCGGATCAGAGGCGAGACCAACCTCCTAGGTCAGTGTGGCTAGCCCTAGTGACCTAAACCGGAACTCGTAGGCGACCGAAGTGTTGCATAGCTTTTCTCTTCTTCCAGCGTCGTCTTCGACGCTCCTTTTGGCAAGTCTGCCCAGCCAGTCATCACAGCACAATCAGCGCTGGTGGAGTCTCCCACGAACTAACCCTGTCAGTTATTGCGATTCGACGCGAATGTGACGCTGCTTAACCGCCAGGTCAATGACTATCTTGACAATTCGACTAAAATCGGGAGTTTCGTCCGACTTGGCACCTGGTTCGTATAGAGCCAAGCGTTGTGCTTGCCAGCAGTGTGTAAGTAGAGGGACGTTGTACACCGCTCCCCTTAAGCAGGGATGGCAGGAAAATCGCCGAAATGAAACCTGCCAAATTGACCGAAGCAGACTATCGCTTCCTAAATAGGGGCACCTTCACTATGACACGCAGCTCTGCGCGGCCTCTCTGTGCTGGGCGCTGCCAGCAATGAAGGCAACGTAGAACCGATTGCCTCGTCTAAGTCAATCTAGCCCCATTTAACCAAGCTGCATCTTCCCTTTACCTGGCATTGCCCTTGTCTACAGTTTTGCTGGCATTGCATCAGTAGCAGTTCATTTATCACTAGCACTCACCACCACACAGGGGCCTTCGGATGGGTGGACAGCGTAGCAAGCGCGGACTCTCGCTGTGGCCATAAAGAACAGAAGCAGGCTCAATTGCTATCCATCCTCTTTTCCTCTCTAGTAACCAGGAGGTAGGGTAGGAAAAAGAAAGGGTAACGCAACGCTACGCAATGCAACGCAAGGTAAGACAAGGCCAGGGAAGGGAAGGGAAGGGAAGGGAAGGGAAGGGAAGGGAAGGGAAGGGAAGGGAAGGGAAGGGAAGGGAGGGTCTTTCACCTTCATCGCATTCATCAATGCTGTGCTGATATTAATTCAATGGCATGGTTATCGCGTGGTCCAATCGACAACGTGTCAGCGTGCATTTGTGGAGAGAGAATCAACTGTCCTCCGCGCTACGTGTGATCTTGTGCACAAGGGATTGCAAAGCTGAGGCGAATTGTTGCACACAAATCAGTCATGATGCGGACACATGAATGAGGATGTGGGAGAGGTGAGTTGTGAGAGTTGGAGTGCTGCTTCAAATAGCACCGACCACACAGCCACCCAACAACCACCAGAAGTGACTGCTCAGACGCACACTGCGTGGGCCTGTAGACGGATTTTTGGAAGAGTGTTGGAATGATGGAAGGATGAGTGACTTGGCGAAGGATTTCATGAGGACAGGTCACATTGCAGGCGCAAATAGCAGTTGGGATTGGAGACACAATTGGCGGGAAAAGGCTTCCAAGCAGTAGAGGACTCCATGCAAACCGCTTTGAATGCACAGGAAGGGGTCCCTTGCATAGGCATCCAAAAGCACCACCTTCAAGAAGGAGATTCAATTAGTCATGTTGATGCTGGCTTAGGGTGAGCGGCTGTTCGCAAACAGCTGCTGACAAATGCTGTGCGGAGGCCACTGCTCTCTGACAAATGCCTTCTCATCGCACGAAGCTGGTGGATGCGTTTGTGAGCGTGCGTGAGGAAGGATTTGCTGTGCAGTGGAAGTTACACGCGATGCCACTGCAAGGCTTTCTCCAGCATACACCGCAAAGGGCTCACTGCAGAAGAGGTCCTCACTTGTGACGCGGTGAACTCAGTGCCGTAGTGCTCTTGCAGCACACTTCAAATTGCAAATGGAAGGTGCAGTCACCGTGGCGGAGGAGGCGTGTCGCAAGGGAGTACTTCGTGTTCTCTCACGCAGTTGGGTTGCAGTGGGTGAGCCTGATGTGCGTACCGCCGTCTCAAGTCCACAAAGTCCCACAGAGAGCGTCTTTCTTTGGCGCTTCTTTCGACGCAGTCGGCTCTACACGAAGCCCTTGACACGTGGCCTGCGCTCCAATGGACTGGAGGATGCAGGCATTTCATTCTGCGGCACAGACGACAGAGCACAGTGATCAGTGGCTTCGCTTCTTCAAAGCAAGGCTTTCCTCCAAGTGTGCACAACATTTACCAGAGCTGAAAGACAGCCGTCGAGTCCGCCATTCCTCTTGTCGAAAACGCTTGCTGATTACGTTTTGAGAGAAACGGCAATCCGTGGAACCATGAATCGCAACTCCTCCTCCTCCTCCTCCTCCTCCCACCTCCATTTAGTGCATATTACGGAGAACTGCTTGGTTGGCGTTTGCGAAGGCAACCCTTGCTACTGCCTCTGCCACGTCGATGGCTGACAAACCCAGTCGGACACGACAAGTCACTGGGCGCAATGTTAGAAAGGTCGAGCATTGATGGGAGGTGAGGCACCTCGTGATGGGCAGGAGATGCTCAATTTTAGTTGAACAGACTATCAAAGTGGCTGGCCGTCTAGCCTCCTCGCAAAGCAGTAGTTTGGAAGTTGACACACCGCCGCACATAAGTGCTCCTCACCGACGCCACGAACACCAGTCGAACACCAGGAGATTGAAGCTCCTCCACATGTGAACTGACAACCGAGGTTTTAGTGAACAAATCGCCACTTTTACTCCCTGCTTGTGCTGTGCCACACCATGGTGCTCATTTGTCCAGCCTGCTTCCAGCATTTCAGGTGCCATCGTCAACTCCGCTCCCACTGTCAGGCAGCGCACATAGGCACGTACGGTAACACAGCAGCACAGCAGCACAGTAGCACAGAGACGTGCCTCCCACCACCACCACCACCACCACCACCACCACCACCACCACCACCACCACCACCACCACCACCACCACCACCACCACCACCACCACCACCACCACCACCACCACCACCACCACCACCACCACCACCACCACCACCACCACCACCACCACCACCACCACCACCACCACCACCACCAACACCAACACCAACACCAACACCGGCACTGTCGCTCACTTTGCATGCAACACCTTCAAAGTGCTCTTACTACGCTTCACTTGAATGCTTCAATGCAATGCTCTAAAGGCTTTACTCTGAGCAGAGATTGCAATAAACCTATTGAATGCACAATCTTTTGCAGCAGAACTGGGACGATTTGCATGCATTCCTTGCAGAAACACCTACAGCTTCTATTGTTGTCTCGAGGGTCATCGAATCTGCGAACACGATGGCAAGTTGATCCACACCCTTTGTGCTCTTCAAGTATGAGCTGAGGCACCTTGCGTTCATGCACACAGTTCCCTTACAATGGCGATTGCAACTAATAACTTGGATGACGTTAGCTAACTTCAGCACAGCAACTGGGTCACGGCCGTGTGCTTTTGACGTCTACAAAGTGAAGTCTGCAAAAATGGGACCAGTGAGGGGATTTGTTGCCTTTGTAGGGAGGATGCTGAAGAGCCTACATTGAAAGACGAGTACTTCAAGAGGTTTGTGGATTCACAGCCAGTGGGTGGGTTGACATCGGCCTGCCATGAAGTTGCAGCAGGTTTACTACCATCAAATGACAACTGTTTCTTTGGCAGAATTTCAGATCTCCTCCGTTAGACCCGATTCCTTTCCCAACTGGATAGTACTGACATTTGGTAAGTAGTAGGTCAGTGCAGGTGTTGAATGCGAATGCACAAGCAAATGCACTCGCCTAGCTCCGACGCGTTCGCATCCGCCTTTGCAGATGAAGCCCACTTGCTCGAATGCTACTACTGCCACAGTCCCTACTGCTCCAAAATATTTAAGTTGACTGTCACGGAGGGTGAGTTGCCTCTGTCGCATAAGATGTGTGGCCCGCTGTGGCGTCTTTAATGCTCCTTGCTGCAGGTGATGATGCCGACTTGGACGAGTACCTGACAACGACAGACCTAGACCAGACCGCCAAGGACAGCCTTCTCTTCGTCTCCTTAAGGTGTGACTACCCCTGACCGCGGCGCAAAGGCCTCATTCAAAGCCACTTGCGTCATCCTGGCATATTGCGATTTTGAGCCAGAAAGAGAACTTTACTCGTTTGGCAGGGGAACTTTTGACAGTGGGTTTCTGATGGAGCAGAAGCACATGTTTGTGCCTCCTTCGTAGGAGGGTGAGAGAACCTAGCACAGCCAAGCACATGGTCTGGTGGACTGGGGCAAGGCGGAAATCACTTCGTGCGTTGCGCGTGCTTCAAGCCAACTCCACAGCTTGCACGAGATGCAATGGCATGGTGGATGAAGTGCTCACCTCAGCTCACCCCGTTCCCATCCCCGTCCTGGTGACCCTATGACAAGGCGAAACAGGCCTCACTCAATCACACCTCTCTACAAACGAGGCTGGGCGTGGAGTCAGCTCGACCTCCCTCACCTCCTTGCCATTGCGGCCTCCAGTGCCGCAGTGGAGCATAAAGGCACAGGAGGTTGAGAAAGAGGAGCCGATTTTCGAGGCGCCTTTACTGATGGTTGTAGTGACATGGTGACTGGATGGTGGCATTGGATGGAGCTGCCATGCGAAAACAATCCATCAGTCCCATAACAGAAACTTGATACTGCACGCTGCAGTGTCATGATCAGGTTGGTATGCACGGCGACATTTGAGCAGTAAAATCAGAAAGGAGGGAACAAATAGACTGACATAGAATACCACTGCCTGGATTGGGCTGCTTCCACCGCGACATGCATCACTGCTCGGGGCCTTGGCGCTCTGCACTGCTGCTCACGGTGGAGATGAGTGACTACTACCTGCTGCATGATTGGCGTCAAGGACTCTCTTAGCGCCAAGGCGAAGGCGAAGATGAAGGGGTAGGGCATAGGGAAGGGGATAGGGAAGGGGAAGGAAAAGGGGAAGAGGGAGGCAGTGGCTGAGGGAAGTGACAGTGGCATTGGGCGGGCGAGGGCGAGGGCGATGGCGAGGGTGAGAGAGAAGGGGGAAGCCGTGGATGCAGTGATGCATTACTGCGATCAAAATGGATTCCACTTCGTGCTCTGTGTACTCCATTTGGCTGAAGTGGATCAAATGGGTACTTCCTTCTCCTTCTAATCTTCCATCCATCCATCCATCCTTCCTTCCTTCTTCTTCTTTTCCCTATTCTTCCTTTTGTTCTTCTTCTGTCGACACTAGTGCAGCTCTGTCGAACAGTCTAGCATTGCAGTACGAAGGGTTTCCTTCAGCTGAACTGTAAACATCAGAAGTGCTCAGAGGCGGTGATGCTCCACAGCCGAGATGAGAGCAGTTGAAAGGCGCGAAGTTCCCCACCAACTGTCGGTCCACCCAAGCAAGAGCGCTTTACACCACAGGAGACACGCAGCACGAGATGGACCACCTCGATGCACCCCCATCTCGCAGGCGCAACCGCCATGTAACCACTACGGCCGACAAGCCTTCCACTTGCCAAGTGAAGGAGGTTGGAGGAACGACTGCGTGGTACTCGATGAGCAGGCATCGATGCATGTAGAGTGACAGGGAATGGGGATTGTTGGGTGAAGAGATACGGTGATCGTGGCCACGGGGATCAGCGTCATTGCGGACAAGTGCTGCTTCGTTTGCCTAGCAATCTGAAGCCTGTCATGGTCACTCCATGCTCCAGGTGCCTTTCTGTGCGCCCAATGCACGCATTCCACCCCAGTACTACTTCCTCCTCCACCTTCAGGTAAAGCTTATGCTCTCTCACAACACAACCAACGTTGCATGCACGTGGTGCGACTTCCCTTGTAATGCAGCAATCATTCCTTGCTCCACCATTGCGCCAAACTCTGCCTTTACTACCGTGGCAAAGTCAATAACCACAGAGTGAGTGAGGCTGACTTTGATGTGAGAATAATCACAGCTGCAGGTGCTTTGCAGGCCATCCTCGCAGTGTTCGCTAAATTCCCTATTCCATCCTCACGGTGGCGACAGTGGCGACAGTAGCCACAGTGCAGGTGGAAAGGAAGGAGGAATGGAAGGAGGGAAGGAGGGAAGGAGGGAAGGAGGGAAGGAAGGAGAGAGAGGGAGGGAAACTGACGAAGTACTGTGATTAACATGGACATGGCCATCCGTCGTAGGCAAGGTTTTGGTAGTGGGCGATGCTTCGGTTGTCTGCCTAACGCCTCGTTTTGGTTACATGGACACACAAACAAACAATTCCACGCCATGGAGCGTCTTAGTCTTTAACAGGCTCATCCTGACGGCGTCGTCTTGATGTCGTCCAACTTCACCACATGCTTTCGGCTCCCATCACCCACCACCCATCATCCATTGACATCGCCACCATCATGAGGGGACTGCGGAGCCCAAGCCAGACTGCCTTTGGCATGCGTGTAACCTCCATCCTCATCAACAGCCTCTCAGTCTCCTCTCTTTCAGGGTGGTGATAGTAGTGCAGTAACGCCCTAACTCTTCAACACGCACACTTCACCCGTCGCAACATCCACCAATCGCATTGACTGCACCTCTCCTCCACACCTTCTCCGCCTCATTTTTCCAACCGCCTTCATGCTATTGCCCACTTTCCTGCTGCAATGCATTCACACACACACACACACACACACACACAACAGAATAACAACCCCTGATGATGGCTGAATTGCCGACTTCTTCACTGCCACCTGCCTCCTCCACCGCTAACGCCATGATCTCAGATGCTAGAACTGGACGAGAAAGGCTCAGAACAAAGTCGGTTTCACTGCAAAACAGGAAACACCGGCAGAGGGCACAAACATTCGCAGCACCTTCTCTCCAGTGCGCACTCCTCCACCTACTGCATGCACTTCCTCACTGCTTCGCCACTGCACTTCAATTGGACCAGTGAGGAAACGCGCCACCAATATCCCTTCCACTCTTTGGGGCGGTCACCACTTCCCTTCCACTGTGAGGTAAGCAAAGGCTGCAATCACCACTGCATGAGAAGGTTGGCGACGGTGTAAACCGTTCTTCTAGAAAGTGCCAATAGTCATCTTCCCTGCGAGGTCTCACGGTCGCACTCAATTTACAGTTGCGTTTTCAAAGCCTTTCCCACCACTTGCAAAGTCGGCGACCACTCGCGCAGTCGCAGTCGCCGTCGCCACATGGAAGGGGACTTTGTTCCTGTAGCGTTAAGATGGGCAAGTGAAATCAATCGAAAAGTGTCAGCATTGGGACGAAGCGACGAAAAGCATGTGTACTCTTTCGTGTTTCGTCGAACACCGTTTCCGGCTGCACAAGCACCTTACACGCCTCATGCTTTGCTTCTCACGTGGGCTCTTCCATCCCAGCGCCCTGGCTACGGAAAAAAATTAAGCGTGATTCAAGAAGAGAATAATTTGTTACAGGCAAAAAGGCTCTTGCGACGAGTGGCAATGTAGGGCATTGATGCCAATGGTGTGTAGAACGAATTGCCGTCCTTGAAGAGGAGCTGAGGGTAATCAAATGGAGGAGAAAAGGTCTTCACCCCACCATTACTACCATCCCTGCCTCTTATCTCGAGCAATTGTGCTTCAGTAGGTTTCAGAACCACGAATGTGCTGCTGATTGGTAACTCTCGGGGCTTTAAAATGCGACTGATTGAAACAGCTTTCACGGGCTTCCATTTGATGCATGTGTCATTGAAGATCCCGATTCCAGTCGCAATCCTCACACTGTTTGACATCCTGACGTGAGTTTACAATGATAAGCCTTCTATTTAGAAAAACTTTGGTTGCCTTTTTGTCTCAGAGGCAACTCCACTTTTTACTGGGCGTCTTGTCGAAGTGCAAATAGGGGCGCGCACCTCAAAAGTGGTTGGTTCGTCTGCAGCGCGAAGGGGACAGTTTTGGGTGACGGGGTCACGCTTTCCTTATTTGCGCCAGTTTTGCCGACTTAGGTGGCAGTAGTAGCTGCAGCTGGGGCTGCAATAGCTTAGCCGTAGTCTCCAGCGCCAAAGCTGATGGCCATCACCGCTTGGTTGAGCGTCATGTAATGTGCGATCCCCCTCGCCCATCTTACTTCTATAGGTCGTACCATCTGCCTCCACGTCAACAATCTCTACTGGGCTGTTGCCTCCAGTAAGGTTGGTGATTGTAGTCAGAACCAACCAATGACTTCCTTCCTCTCTCTGTGGCAGCAGCAGTGGCTGATGATGGAGAAGATGATGAGAGAGAAGGCCCGCAAGTACCCCGAACTGAAATATTTGACATCCAATCTGCATGCAATTTACTCAACTAAGTTGATCCAACCGAAGTAGCTCGAGGTCTCTTAGGTATCTCTAGAATTTGCATATTGCGTAAAACCTATGTGTCCCACCTGAGGAGGATTTGTATTTCAACATGTTTCACGGTCATTAGAAGTGTACTTGGAACACATTAAGCTGGCTTACAATGGCTTCCGAGTTTGCCTCTCTTGCAATGAATCTCTCTCCTTTCAAACCAGCCGACTGATTTGAGGAGGTATTCCATAACAACGTCACAATCAATAGAACACTGTAATGAGGATCGCGCTTGTGTGGAGTAAACCCCTTCTTTCTCTTGGCAGATGACACCTCTCACCTCCATGTCGCATAAAAATGACTGCGTATCGCAACTGTTGCTCAGGTGTCCAGGGCATTCATAAGAGTTTGATGCAATTTCGGGTTTTTTGCGAATTCACCTCCATTGTCCGACTGATTGCCTTTGTTCTGAGGAACATCCAGATGAAGTGTGGGGGAGGTTGATTAGCCTTAGCTGCCGTTGATTTGTGGGAACCCACTTCATCAACACTAGTCAGAAATGGCCATTTTGTCTTCGAAAGAGGTGTGTGCGCCGACCGCATCGTGCAGATCGGTCTCATTGGCGCTTGCGCCGTGTTCAACTTGGAATTCACTATAGTTCTGTTAGCAGTGCATTCACATCCAGACAGACATAGGCACATAAAGACGAAGTGCCTTACTTCTTAAAGGTGTGAATTGTGTGGATAACGCGTGCATCAGTGCTGTTGACATTATGAGCAGTAGGATTGTGAAAGCCCATTTATGCTGCAAGCCCTTCTGTCAGCAAACATCGTAAGAGGGTTTTAAACGTATTGTCGAATTGCGCTGCCTTCCGCCTGTCGTCTGCCAACTTGTGATCAGCAACTGAATGCATCTTCTCAGCATCTTTCGTTACATCACTCGCATCACAAACACCCTTCCTTAAGGTGCCCGACACAGCGTTTTCCAATTGTTCCAGTCAGACTCCTCAAATCAGTCGGCTGGTTTGAAAGGAGAGAGATTCATTGCAAGAGAGGCAAACTCGGAAGCCATTGTAAGCCAGCTTAATGTGTTCCAAGTACACTTCTAATGACCGTGAAACATGTTGAAATACAAATCCTCCTCAGGTGGGACACATAGGTTTTACGCAATATGCAAATTCTAGAGATACCTAAGAGACCTCGAGCTACTTCGGTTGGATCAACTTAGTTGAGTAAATTGCATGCAGATTGGATGTCAAATATTTCAGTTCGGGGTACTTGCGGGCCTTCTCTCTCATCATCTTCTCCATCATCAGCCACTGCTGCTGCCACAGAGAGAGGAAGGAAGTCATTGGTTGGTTCTGACTACAATCACCAACCTTACTGGAGGCAACAGCCCAGTAGAGATTGTTGACGTGGAGGCAGATGGTACGACCTATAGAAGTAAGATGGGCGAGGGGATCGCACATTACATGACGCTCAACCAAGCGGTGATGGCCATCAGCTTTGGCGCTGGAGACTACGGCTAAGCTATTGCAGCCCCAGCTGCAGCTACTACTGCCACCTAAGTCGGCAAAACTGGCGCAAATAAGGAAAGCGTGACCCCGTCACCCAAAACTGTCCCCTTCGCGCTGCAGACGAACCAACCACTTTTGAGGTGCGCGCCCCTATTTGCACTTCGACAAGACGCCCAGTAAAAAAGTGGAGTTGCCTCTGAGACAAAAAAGGCAACCAAAGTTTTTCTAAATAGAAGGCTTATCATTGTAAACTCACGTCAGGATGTCAAACAGTGTGAGGATTGCGACTGGAATCGGGATCTTCAATGACACATGCATCAAATGGAAGCCCGTGAAAGCTGTTTCAATCAGTCCAATTGAAGTGCAGTGGCGAAGCAGTGAGGAAGTGCATGCAGTAGGTGGAGGAGTGCGCACTGGAGAGAAGGTGCTGCGAATGTTTGTGCCCTCTGCCGGTGTTTCCTGTTTTGCAGTGAAACCGACTTTGTTCTGAGCCTTTCTCGTCCAGTTCTAGCATCTGAGATCATGGCGTTAGCGGTGGAGGAGGCAGGTGGCAGTGAAGAAGTCGGCAATTCAGCCATCATCAGGGGTTGTTATTCTGTTGTGTGTGTGTGTGTGTGTGTGTGTGTGAATGCATTGCAGCAGGAAAGTGGGCAATAGCATGAAGGCGGTTGGAAAAATGAGGCGGAGAAGGTGTGGAGGAGAGGTGCAGTCAATGCGATTGGTGGATGTTGCGACGGGTGAAGTGTGCGTGTTGAAGAGTTAGGGCGTTACTGCACTACTATCACCACCCTGAAAGAGAGGAGACTGAGAGGCTGTTGATGAGGATGGAGGTTACACGCATGCCAAAGGCAGTCTGGCTTGGGCTCCGCAGTCCCCTCATGATGGTGGCGATGTCAATGGATGATGGGTGGTGGGTGATGGGAGCCGAAAGCATGTGGTGAAGTTGGACGACATCAAGACGACGCCGTCAGGATGAGCCTGTTAAAGACTAAGACGCTCCATGGCGTGGAATTGTTTGTTTGTGTGTCCATGTAACCAAAACGAGGCGTTAGGCAGACAACCGAAGCATCGCCCACTACCAAAACCTTGCCTACGACGGATGGCCATGTCCATGTTAATCACAGTACTTCGTCAGTTTCCCTCCCTCTCTCTCCTTCCTTCCCTCCTTCCCTCCTTCCCTCCTTCCCTCCTTCCATTCCTCCTTCCTTTCCACCTGCACTGTGGCTACTGTCGCCACTGTCGCCACCGTGAGGATGGAATAGGGAATTTAGCGAACACTGCGAGGATGGCCTGCAAAGCACCTGCAGCTGTGATTATTCTCACATCAAAGTCAGCCTCACTCACTCTGTGGTTATTGACTTTGCCACGGTAGTAAAGGCAGAGTTTGGCGCAATGGTGGAGCAAGGAATGATTGCTGCATTACAAGGGAAGTCGCACCACGTGCATGCAACGTTGGTTGTGTTGTGAGAGAGCATAAGCTTTACCTGAAGGTGGAGGAGGAAGTAGTACTGGGGTGGAATGCGTGCATTGGGCGCACAGAAAGGCACCTGGAGCATGGAGTGACCATGACAGGCTTCAGATTGCTAGGCAAACGAAGCAGCACTTGTCCGCAATGACGCTGATCCCCGTGGCCACGATCACCGTATCTCTTCACCCAACAATCCCCATTCCCTGTCACTCTACATGCATCGATGCCTGCTCATCGAGTACCACGCAGTCGTTCCTCCAACCTCCTTCACTTGGCAAGTGGAAGGCTTGTCGGCCGTAGTGGTTACATGGCGGTTGCGCCTGCGAGATGGGGGTGCATCGAGGTGGTCCATCTCGTGCTGCGTGTCTCCTGTGGTGTAAAGCGCTCTTGCTTGGGTGGACCGACAGTTGGTGGGGAACTTCGCGCCTTTCAACTGCTCTCATCTCGGCTGTGGAGCATCACCGCCTCTGAGCACTTCTGATGTTTACAGTTCAGCTGAAGGAAACCCTTCGTACTGCAATGCTAGACTGTTCGACAGAGCTGCACTAGTGTCGACAGAAGAAGAACAAAAGGAAGAATAGGGAAAAGAAGAAGAAGGAAGGAAGGATGGATGGATGGATGGAAGATTAGAAGGAGAAGGAAGTACCCATTTGATCCACTTCAGCCAAATGGAGTACACAGAGCACGAAGTGGAATCCATTTTGATCGCAGTAATGCATCACTGCATCCACGGCTTCCCCCTCTCTCTCACCCTCGCCATCGCCCTCGCCCTCGCCCGCCCAATGCCACTGTCACTTCCCTCAGCCACTGCCTCCCTCTTCCCCTTTTCCTTCCCCTTCCCTATCCCCTTCCCTATGCCCTACCCCTTCATCTTCGCCTTCGCCTTGGCGCTAAGAGAGTCCTTGACGCCAATCATGCAGCAGGTAGTAGTCACTCATCTCCACCGTGAGCAGCAGTGCAGAGCGCCAAGGCCCCGAGCAGTGATGCATGTCGCGGTGGAAGCAGCCCAATCCAGGCAGTGGTATTCTATGTCAGTCTATTTGTTCCCTCCTTTCTGATTTTACTGCTCAAATGTCGCCGTGCATACCAACCTGATCATGACACTGCAGCGTGCAGTATCAAGTTTCTGTTATGGGACTGATGGATTGTTTTCGCATGGCAGCTCCATCCAATGCCACCATCCAGTCACCATGTCACTACAACCATCAGTAAAGGCGCCTCGAAAATCGGCTCCTCTTTCTCAACCTCCTGTGCCTTTATGCTCCACTGCGGCACTGGAGGCCGCAATGGCAAGGAGGTGAGGGAGGTCGAGCTGACTCCACGCCCAGCCTCGTTTGTAGAGAGGTGTGATTGAGTGAGGCCTGTTTCGCCTTGTCATAGGGTCACCAGGACGGGGATGGGAACGGGGTGAGCTGAGGTGAGCACTTCATCCACCATGCCATTGCATCTCGTGCAAGCTGTGGAGTTGGCTTGAAGCACGCGCAACGCACGAAGTGATTTCCGCCTTGCCCCAGTCCACCAGACCATGTGCTTGGCTGTGCTAGGTTCTCTCACCCTCCTACGAAGGAGGCACAAACATGTGCTTCTGCTCCATCAGAAACCCACTGTCAAAAGTTCCCCTGCCAAACGAGTAAAGTTCTCTTTCTGGCTCAAAATCGCAATATGCCAGGATGACGCAAGTGGCTTTGAATGAGGCCTTTGCGCCGCGGTCAGGGGTAGTCACACCTTAAGGAGACGAAGAGAAGGCTGTCCTTGGCGGTCTGGTCTAGGTCTGTCGTTGTCAGGTACTCGTCCAAGTCGGCATCATCACCTGCAGCAAGGAGCATTAAAGACGCCACAGCGGGCCACACATCTTATGCGACAGAGGCAACTCACCCTCCGTGACAGTCAACTTAAATATTTTGGAGCAGTAGGGACTGTGGCAGTAGTAGCATTCGAGCAAGTGGGCTTCATCTGCAAAGGCGGATGCGAACGCGTCGGAGCTAGGCGAGTGCATTTGCTTGTGCATTCGCATTCAACACCTGCACTGACCTACTACTTACCAAATGTCAGTACTATCCAGTTGGGAAAGGAATCGGGTCTAACGGAGGAGATCTGAAATTCTGCCAAAGAAACAGTTGTCATTTGATGGTAGTAAACCTGCTGCAACTTCATGGCAGGCCGATGTCAACCCACCCACTGGCTGTGAATCCACAAACCTCTTGAAGTACTCGTCTTTCAATGTAGGCTCTTCAGCATCCTCCCCTACAAAGGCAACAAATCCCCTCACTGGTCCCATTTTTGCAGACTTCACTTTGTAGACGTCAAAAGCACACGGCCGTGACCCAGTTGCTGTGCTGAAGTTAGCTAACGTCATCCAAGTTATTAGTTGCAATCGCCATTGTAAGGGAACTGTGTGCATGAACGCAAGGTGCCTCAGCTCATACTTGAAGAGCACAAAGGGTGTGGATCAACTTGCCATCGTGTTCGCAGATTCGATGACCCTCGAGACAACAATAGAAGCTGTAGGTGTTTCTGCAAGGAATGCATGCAAATCGTCCCAGTTCTGCTGCAAAAGATTGTGCATTCAATAGGTTTATTGCAATCTCTGCTCAGAGTAAAGCCTTTAGAGCATTGCATTGAAGCATTCAAGTGAAGCGTAGTAAGAGCACTTTGAAGGTGTTGCATGCAAAGTGAGCGACAGTGCCGGTGTTGGTGTTGGTGTTGGTGTTGGTGGTGGTGGTGGTGGTGGTGGTGGTGGTGGTGGTGGTGGTGGTGGTGGTGGTGGTGGTGGTGGTGGTGGTGGTGGTGGTGGTGGTGGTGGTGGTGGTGGTGGTGGTGGTGGTGGTGGTGGTGGTGGTGGTGGTGGTGGTGGTGGTGGTGGTGGTGGTGGTGGGAGGCACGTCTCTGTGCTACTGTGCTGCTGTGCTGCTGTGTTACCGTACGTGCCTATGTGCGCTGCCTGACAGTGGGAGCGGAGTTGACGATGGCACCTGAAATGCTGGAAGCAGGCTGGACAAATGAGCACCATGGTGTGGCACAGCACAAGCAGGGAGTAAAAGTGGCGATTTGTTCACTAAAACCTCGGTTGTCAGTTCACATGTGGAGGAGCTTCAATCTCCTGGTGTTCGACTGGTGTTCGTGGCGTCGGTGAGGAGCACTTATGTGCGGCGGTGTGTCAACTTCCAAACTACTGCTTTGCGAGGAGGCTAGACGGCCAGCCACTTTGATAGTCTGTTCAACTAAAATTGAGCATCTCCTGCCCATCACGAGGTGCCTCACCTCCCATCAATGCTCGACCTTTCTAACATTGCGCCCAGTGACTTGTCGTGTCCGACTGGGTTTGTCAGCCATCGACGTGGCAGAGGCAGTAGCAAGGGTTGCCTTCGCAAACGCCAACCAAGCAGTTCTCCGTAATATGCACTAAATGGAGGTGGGAGGAGGAGGAGGAGGAGGAGGAGTTGCGATTCATGGTTCCACGGATTGCCGTTTCTCTCAAAACGTAATCAGCAAGCGTTTTCGACAAGAGGAATGGCGGACTCGACGGCTGTCTTTCAGCTCTGGTAAATGTTGTGCACACTTGGAGGAAAGCCTTGCTTTGAAGAAGCGAAGCCACTGATCACTGTGCTCTGTCGTCTGTGCCGCAGAATGAAATGCCTGCATCCTCCAGTCCATTGGAGCGCAGGCCACGTGTCAAGGGCTTCGTGTAGAGCCGACTGCGTCGAAAGAAGCGCCAAAGAAAGACGCTCTCTGTGGGACTTTGTGGACTTGAGACGGCGGTACGCACATCAGGCTCACCCACTGCAACCCAACTGCGTGAGAGAACACGAAGTACTCCCTTGCGACACGCCTCCTCCGCCACGGTGACTGCACCTTCCATTTGCAATTTGAAGTGTGCTGCAAGAGCACTACGGCACTGAGTTCACCGCGTCACAAGTGAGGACCTCTTCTGCAGTGAGCCCTTTGCGGTGTATGCTGGAGAAAGCCTTGCAGTGGCATCGCGTGTAACTTCCACTGCACAGCAAATCCTTCCTCACGCACGCTCACAAACGCATCCACCAGCTTCGTGCGATGAGAAGGCATTTGTCAGAGAGCAGTGGCCTCCGCACAGCATTTGTCAGCAGCTGTTTGCGAACAGCCGCTCACCCTAAGCCAGCATCAACATGACTAATTGAATCTCCTTCTTGAAGGTGGTGCTTTTGGATGCCTATGCAAGGGACCCCTTCCTGTGCATTCAAAGCGGTTTGCATGGAGTCCTCTACTGCTTGGAAGCCTTTTCCCGCCAATTGTGTCTCCAATCCCAACTGCTATTTGCGCCTGCAATGTGACCTGTCCTCATGAAATCCTTCGCCAAGTCACTCATCCTTCCATCATTCCAACACTCTTCCAAAAATCCGTCTACAGGCCCACGCAGTGTGCGTCTGAGCAGTCACTTCTGGTGGTTGTTGGGTGGCTGTGTGGTCGGTGCTATTTGAAGCAGCACTCCAACTCTCACAACTCACCTCTCCCACATCCTCATTCATGTGTCCGCATCATGACTGATTTGTGTGCAACAATTCGCCTCAGCTTTGCAATCCCTTGTGCACAAGATCACACGTAGCGCGGAGGACAGTTGATTCTCTCTCCACAAATGCACGCTGACACGTTGTCGATTGGACCACGCGATAACCATGCCATTGAATTAATATCAGCACAGCATTGATGAATGCGATGAAGGTGAAAGACCCTCCCTTCCCTTCCCTTCCCTTCCCTTCCCTTCCCTTCCCTTCCCTTCCCTTCCCTTCCCTTCCCTTCCCTGGCCTTGTCTTACCTTGCGTTGCATTGCGTAGCGTTGCGTTACCCTTTCTTTTTTCCTACCCTACCTCCTGGTTACTAGAGAGGAAAAGAGGATGGATAGCAATTGAGCCTGCTTCTGTTCTTTATGGCCACAGCGAGAGTCCGCGCTTGCTACGCTGTCCACCCATCCGAAGGCCCCTGTGTGGTGGTGAGTGCTAGTGATAAATGAACTGCTACTGATGCAATGCCAGCAAAACTGTAGACAAGGGCAATGCCAGGTAAAGGGAAGATGCAGCTTGGTTAAATGGGGCTAGATTGACTTAGACGAGGCAATCGGTTCTACGTTGCCTTCATTGCTGGCAGCGCCCAGCACAGAGAGGCCGCGCAGAGCTGCGTGTCATAGTGAAGGTGCCCCTATTTAGGAAGCGATAGTCTGCTTCGGTCAATTTGGCAGGTTTCATTTCGGCGATTTTCCTGCCATCCCTGCTTAAGGGGAGCGGTGTACAACGTCCCTCTACTTACACACTGCTGGCAAGCACAACGCTTGGCTCTATACGAACCAGGTGCCAAGTCGGACGAAACTCCCGATTTTAGTCGAATTGTCAAGATAGTCATTGACCTGGCGGTTAAGCAGCGTCACATTCGCGTCGAATCGCAATAACTGACAGGGTTAGTTCGTGGGAGACTCCACCAGCGCTGATTGTGCTGTGATGACTGGCTGGGCAGACTTGCCAAAAGGAGCGTCGAAGACGACGCTGGAAGAAGAGAAAAGCTATGCAACACTTCGGTCGCCTACGAGTTCCGGTTTAGGTCACTAGGGCTAGCCACACTGACCTAGGAGGTTGGTCTCGCCTCTGATCCGCGCCAACAGCGTCACCAACAGCATCGCTTCCTCTCTTTGTCGGGTTCATGCGGTCTCCTCTGCCACAGTGCCTTTTCTAACTTGAAGGAAGTAACGTGCTGTTACGTGTGCACTGTGTGAGTAGCCCCAATTCCCTCTCACTAAACATTGTGTCCCCTTTCGACCCCAGCACAGTTTAGCGGAGCTTCACACCACCTCACGAGGTGACTAGTCTACCAGTATGGACAAAAGATCGCATGCACCAGGTAAGCTTTTGGCATTCCTCATGGAGCGGGCGTTGGGCATTCTTTCTGCTCAACACGCCAATGCTGGAGTCAACGAACACGGTAGCATGTCAAAGCGGTTCTGAGTGCCAAAATGACCCCTTCTCAAGCTTGGCTAGACTGAGCTTATGCTTTGCAGCGAGAAGTCAGCACGATTGGGTAAATTGCACAACCTATCAATTCAGCGTCGTGATTCATTGAAACAACTCGTTTAATTGGTGGTTGGGGTTGATTAGGGTTCTGTCACTTGGGCGGCCATGCTGCCCTAGTAGAGTGAGCATGCCCTTCAATCTTGCCAGCAGACTCGGTTTCTCTGTCTGCTAAATACGTGTATCCTGCCCTACTCTCATGCTTTCATTGGCCTCCAAGAATGCCTCGGTATGACATTAATGCTTGTTCACGTGTGCACGTAGTTGAGAAGTGCATCGCATCACCAGCAGCGCGTAAATGAAGGAATGACTCCAATGTGTGCTGCACGTTGAAGACCTCAGTTGTGAGAGGAAGGGGAAATACTTAGTGTCAATACTGAGTGTCAATGTGCTGGCAAAGAAAAGCACGGAAAATCAAACACATTGCATGTCAGGTGTTTGAATCCAAAAATACTCATTCCCATATATCTCTCTTGGTGCAATGCACTGAGTGAACTACGCAGCTGTAATAAATTAAGTATTTAACTGTATGCTGGGGTCGGTTTGCCTAGAGCGGCATATTCCGATTGGTGTTCCTGTGGGTGGCTGATGATGCGTGTGTGTGGTGGTATGTCGGCTTCTGCACAGCCATCCGATGAGGATGTGCAGCGTCTTACACCAGTGGTAAAGGACTACATAGCACAGCAGCTTGGTCAAGAACCCTCGGAGGTTAAGATCACCGAAGTCAGTCGGCAGATTGTCAGCGGAACCAACCACTTTTTGAAGGTGTCTCGGAAAACGTTTGGATGACGGATTTTGTAGGTTGAACATGGCGGAAATGTCTGGCACATTCGAGTCCACGAGGCGTTGCCCTGTTACGGTGGCAGACTGGAGGTTCATAGCCACAGGGTGGTTGCCGCTGGAGATCCTTTGACTTACTTTTAATTTCTTGTATCACCCTATCCTTACATTCCACTCGCTAGTACTGACGAGCGATGCATCTGTGTAGTCATTGTCCTTTTACTGCTCGAATTCTGAGACATGAGTCGATTTTTCTATTTGTCCTTACATGACACTGATTTTTTTTCATTGTCTACGTGCGTCGTTTATTTGCTCCAAGCCTGTGGTATTGTTGCACGGGTTAATCAGATTGAAGAACCGCACTTCGCGTTTATATTGTCATGATTGGAGGGGGCGAGTGAGTTATGCTAGTATAGCATTTAATCGGTGGGACTGTAGTGATCGGGTATTTTGTCCGGACGTGTTGAGCTGCAGGGTGAGTGGAGTCTGGGAACTCGATGCTGGCGCTCTGTGTATGGCCTCAGAGAGCCATTCTAGTAGTCTGCTACCCTTTATGTTGGTTTATAGTGTCTGGCTCTTCCATTCTGTTGCGGCATAGCTTACTACGTCTTAATGGATGATTCAAAGTGATTCCTAACTCATCTCCTTCGTGATGACAAATGACCGCTGATGGGAGTATTGACTGGAGTGTGTTTGCCTCATTGGAGTGTTGGTGTGTGTGCAGGGTGTGGTGTGGTGCACAAGATTTGGTCCATTGTGGGTTTGTACGCAGTGCGGAGGACAGGGATTTTGTCTTCACTGAATTGCTGGTGGCTGCAGTGCATTGCCCCAGTGTTGTTCTTATTTGACGACCATTGTTCTAGCTGACTGCGGCGTGCACTTTACCTACAGGTCAACGAATCGTTGAGGCTCTTTCGGGTTGTTCATTTAAGCACTGATTGTTGCCTCCGCTTTTGGGGGATCTGGTGATGCAATACCGCGGTGAAGGGAGCGTCTTGCGAACTGACTCGTCGGTGGCTTTGCTAGAGCAGGTGACTTTGATCGGTGTTGTCTGAAGCGATCTGCGCGCTGTGAAACAGGAAGACTTAAAGCAGAGTCAAGGTGGACGTTGAAGCGTCGGAAGTGGAGGCATCCACGCACGTCGACAGATCGAGAGCGGATAAACGGCAGTGGACTTTGGCACTGTTTGATGCTCAATGTCTATCTAGTGATGCTCTCCAATGCTCAATGTGCTTGGTGGAGTAGCAGATGACACTGAACCACTCAAAAGTGGTGTCTGCAACGGAACTTGAGGTTGTACTCGACTTAGTTGACTTTACGATGGGGTTAATGAAGAGTGTCGTTGAACCCGATGGAATTTGTGCCGACGCCTGATCAGGTTGTAGGGCGCCAGGGCGATGCCTTTTGCAAGCTCGAATGCATGATATGAACCCAAAGTTGTGGTGTCTTCTTCCCACCAAGCTCTGACTGACGCGGCTGCCTACTTAGTGGTTTTGTTTTTTGTTCCAACAAGCCCAGAACACAGAATGCAGAAGTGACTCATGTTGCCTTGAGAAATGGCATCAACAGTAGTGAAGGTGGAGTGTATGTTGAATCATACAGTGCCTCTTGAGGCGGGCTAAGGTGGAGGGGATGGACCTGGGGGTCAGGAGGGCGCGGACAAACTCGATTTTTTGCACAGCCGAGATGGAGATGGGAGATCTGCAGCGAGAAGCGAAATTGGAATGGATGGCAGCGGGATGGGAAACGGTGGCGCGGGAGGAGCGAGGGACGAGACCGGACTACAATAGCTCTGAAACAAGAGGGTTCAGGTTAAGACTCTTGCCGACGATCCCAACGGTGCGTAGACAGGAGTGGCAGATGTGCAGATGTTGGAGAGGGTGGAATGAATTTTCTCCTGTGTTTTGTGTCTTATCGCTTCGCTTGCTTGCCACTTCCAATGCTAATTCGCGCCAAGTGAGCGATGGAAAGATCACTTGCCTAATCGAGGCAGACTTCGGAAAAAATCGTCTCTTATGGGCCGCCCACTTGCAGCATATCGTTGCGTGGTGGCACCTTCCAGCCTATCGTCTCTAGTGTCGGCATCGCTCTTATTGCCCTCCTCCTGCTTCTTCTCCTCCTTCTCTCCTTCGTTGCCACCACCACCGCCACCACCGTCATCATCATCATCATCGTCGTCGTCGTCGTCGTCGTCATTGTTGTCGTCATGACTATCACCAGGATCGATGCGTCGAAGGCAACCGACAGAAAGGCTACTTCGAAGTGGCTGCATAACGTGCCCTAAGGCGGCGGAGGAGGTCCTGCTGGTGATGCCTCTGTCATTGAGTCGAATTGTCGTGGCAGCTTCACCACCATCGTCGGAGCAATCAGCGACCATCATTGAAGGCGCGTGGTTGCGATGGTCGGACTCTGTGTCGGAACTCTGAAAGTGGATACAAAGTTGATGAGTGTTAGTCGACGTGCGGTGCCGATTGACCCCTTCCAATCTGCTCCATTTCCTTTCCTTTTTACTACGCCACATTGAAGTGGACACGTGCAGGTGGAAAGAAGGGGACTTCTTCTAAACCTCAAACGTTGGGGAGTTTAAGCAGGTAAAATGCTTCTTGTGCAAAGTTGTTGATGTCCTTTGTGTTGGCTTAACTTAAGGTGGACTCCAAACAGAGGGAGCGTGCAGTGCTCTTCTATCATTCTATCATCAACTTACTGGACTGCGACTTGGTCTCCTCTGTGCCCTGGACGGCGATGCACTTTGGTTTCCTGAATGGGAAGGCACATAGACAGTCGCACTAGACGTGTGGCCGCAACTCGGAGGTGGTGAAAGGCGCCCGAGGCACCAACGCAACTCATCTGCTTACCTGCCTGGCTAATTTGGGCGCAAAAGATGGTGCCACAACTAACCTGCAAATCTCACCACACTTCTCTTGCGTGGACCGCCTTTTTGTTCTCTGGAGTCCTTCAGGGGTACCGCCCGAGTCTGCAATTGCAAAATATGACAGCGGACCTGTAAAATCGTTTCGCCAAGATGCGCAAATTCACCAACACTTGGACGAAATTCATGCGTCTACGTTAGTTCTCTTTGTTGCCTATGTCCACACTGCCAACTTGCCTTTCCGTCGATCTTTTCGAAGACAAAGACTCTCTCCCTCGAATGCACGGCCGGGGAGGTGGCGTTGAGACGGATTCCCTCTTTGCCTACACTGTAGGACTGGGAACGCACTGACGGATGACGGTAGCGTCTCTCTCGACTCCGCGACCGTACATCCACCTCCAATGGCCTCTGCCATCTTTGTTCGATGTCCTGTGACGTCCCCAATTTCCTGCTGGTGGAGGCGAGGGAGGTGCGTGCGACAGCTTCGGTGTCGCTGACCATGCTATGACTACTAGTGCCGCTGCTACTGCTGCCGCTCCTGCTGCTGCAGCTGCTGCTACTCTCACATACGATGTCACTCTGTCGCCGTCTTCGGTAAATACGGGAAGTTGGGAACAATTCTGTGAGGAGAGAAACGAAGGCTTTGGGTGGATGAGTCTTGGAGGAGGCTATACAAACCCTCAGCTGAAACGTGTGCAAGGTAGCTAAGGTTCACTCTGCACACAGAGCCGATGCCTTTAAAGCCCAAACAACAAACCTGAGCGCCCGTTTGTCTGGTGCAGTGCGGAGGCCCTATGCACCGACATCACCCGGATGATGAGCGAATCACCGCAGTTTTTGATACATTCCACGGCGTCCTCGTGACAGGCGTTTGTCACGTCCTGACCGTCGATCTGTAAGATACATGGAAGGACGCAAAGGCATGGATGGGTGATGATGCAAGTAAGGAGATTTGTTTATGCTTTGCTACGGTCTCAAACGCTGGCTTCGCCCATCACTGACCCCACGGCTCCCCCCGTCACCGTATTTTGACAACCATGTTGACTGGATCGCTAATGTACACGTTTGCAACAATGGAGGAACGGTGCCGACGGCTGCTCTCAGTACCTTTGCCACCGGTGTCAAGTCTGTGTGAACCCTCCTGAAGTCGTAGGAGCATGAATGTGTGTGAGCGCCACCTCTGTCAAAACGCAGGCCACCGCTGGGTCGAAATTAAGGCGGAGCAGGTGAGTGGGGATTACGAGTGTGGGGGTAAGCAGACCTTTGTCTTGCAGTGGTGTCAATGGATCCTGCCTAAGCAGGTGATGGCGAATATTGTTTAATTCGGTCGAGCATACTCGAAGACCCTGGTTTGGGATGAGGGCGGTGGCGATCACACACACATTCATGATCCTACGACCTCAGGAGTGGGGGTGCAAAAGTCGAGGGGTTATACGGGGAGGGAGGTGGGAGTTTTTGCTATTTGATGGTAGACGCAGCAGCTGCAATGCTTTCGTCCATTAAACCGCTTCAGAATCTTCATCCCTCACGACCGACGGGTCACGTTGCGTGAAGTATCAAGTAAGGGAGCTGTGGATGCACAGTAGTAGTGCACAATTTCAATGGCCCATCCCGCCGTTTCGTGGCCTACTAGATTAGCGTAGCGGGGAGGTGCCGTAGATCTGCGCTGCTACCACAATGTCAACGCACCTCAATGACGTAGTCGCCTTCCCTGATGCCTGCACGGTCAGCCGGACCGCCTGGAACCACAGACGAGAAGTACTGATTGGACGGTGTGTTTGGCAGGGGCTGTTGGCCATATCGTAGAAGGGCCTTTCCTACGCAAGGGGAAGAGGAAGAATGGTCCGGTCAATCGGTGGGTATCGCAATCGATCAGCAAATTGGCAGAGTGGTGGGATCGGTGACTCTTGCTACTTTGATCTTTTTAATGTCTGTTGGAGAACAACGTGGCTGTCTGAGTGTGAAGTTGAATGCTTCTAACCGGCCCGAAGTTATGGAAGAACCTTTAGTCTTTTTTGCCTTACACAAGCCTTAGGACACCCAACTCGCTCCATTCGAAGTGCGTGCTCAGTTTCTGTAGACAACTGTGCTTTATTTGCTCAGCGGTTATCCTTAAACTTGGGTGTGGGCGTGTTGTGCGGAATAACTATCGGCTAGAATCTTCTAATTAGCCTTAGCAAGATCATTTGTCCTGTTAGTCATGTTTGCTACTGAATTGAAAAAGGATCTACTCTGGTGATCATTGTTTTAGTTTTCTGTAAAATCATCTTAGCGCTAGGTCAATATTGCTCAGCAATATATTGTTTTGCTTTATTTATAAATGACTAGACATTAACAAAGGATACCATTTCAAAGCAAGTAAATTGCGTCTTGACTGATTGTTCTGCACTTAAAACTAATCTTTATCAGAGGCTTAAAGGCAGCAAACTAAAGGAATCCTTGGTTTAACTTTGAACAAAAAACAGCCCAAATTTAATTGCTCAATGCGCTCTAAAAGCAGCAATTTGCCTTGATGGACATCTTCGTGGTAATCCTGTGGAGCGTGGGGAGCAAGATTATAGCATTGATACTCAACAACATGTAGCACCGTCAATCTACCTTGAAGTTTGCTACGTTTTCAAGAGAAAATTCTACGAAGAAAATCGATTTTATGTGTGCTAGAGAACCTTACATGGAACGCATTTTTTCCTTTGTCGTACCGCCTTATCTGAGTGTTTTGGTGCGCGTCAGCATGCCATGCCTAAAACACGTCATACTTTGATGCCTTGTGCATGGCGAATTTCGACTGGCAATAATGGTTCTAAACAAAAAATTTACTAGTGCTTCACTGCCTGGGAAACTTATACAGGGTAGCGCATTGCACTGCCCTTGTTTAAACTGATCAAGCTTCGACCTTGCTACAGCAATAGGAAAATATGCGAATTTGGGCGTCGATGAATGGGTGGGTGGAGCAAAGAAATCGGGATAGTAAAATGCCTTTTATCTTGAAGCGACAGTCTGCACCGTAACACACCGTGGTCTGGCAGTAGATTGTTTGTTACCAAGCGACTTTGTTGCAATGCAGTGGTATGGCTTTCGCAAGTGGATGGGGAAGAAATGGGAACGCTAGATAGGCAGGTGACTGTCATCGGCAGAGATTGTTGCAAGAGTGGACGATTAGAAGCTAAGAAACTAAGCTAGCTTTAAAAATTGCGTAGAACAAGGGTGTCATTTATTTGATTATTGTTTACTCTTTCCTTATCGTCATGCGGCATGATGGAGGGATCATTTTTTTGTCACACATCAAGCCCTTGGTTTATCCTTCAGCTGTTAAGCAGTTCATTTATTTAATGTGAACAACAGCCATCTGACCTGGCTCTGAGGGCAAATTTTGTACGCCACAGGACTGCATACATTAGGAAGTTATCCTTTTGCCTTATCAACAATGGCACAGCAATTGGTAGTAAAAAGATTGCCCTAGCTGACTTAGAAGTGAACTCAGAGTTTGCAGTTTGGAACTGGCGCGGTACTCTCCTTATCTCACACAATGCATGGGAATCCAAATTTGCTGTATTTTTTTCCTAATTCCTTTTATGAAAATGGTAGTCGGAGTAAAATATTTGGCAATGTACGGGGCTTTTTGATAATAGTGGTCATTTGATCTCTTCAGGCTTTGTAAGGCACTTAAAATGCATGGGTAGTGCTTCAGCAAATCCGTTCGAGGAGTCACTGTACACACGTTTCATTGCATTAAAATGATTCTCGATTTGGATGCAGTAATGCAAGACATCCTACCCACAAAAATCAAAGAAAAGCGTTAATTACTGGCCTCTTTGCTTTCCATGGAGTCATCTGCTGCTGCTGTCGAAGCAAACCTGTTACATGATCACCCTCTTCATCGATGCGGTACCACCAACTGTCCACATCCTAAATGTCTAGCCATTTATTTACGACCCTGCATTCATGTGGCTACCGGCATGCCTCGCTGTAATGACTTGTTGCAACTTGTAGGAATTTGTTGATCACACAGTTGTATCTTTGGAGGCACAAATACGTCAGGCCTCCACTCCCTCCATCTCCTTCTCAGCGCAGTAGGATAAAGCCAATTCATAATTGGGACGGTTGGCAAGCCTTGAAAATCATAGCTAGCCAGCCAGCCCTTCCCCTTTCCTTGAGAGGCTCACGATGAGGTCGCATTCCAACTGGCGTGGCCTCAGGTGCTAAAACGGTGATCCAGCATCCTTCCAATCGTCAGTCTCGACAGCGTCCATACAATGGATATCCTAGCTGCGTAAGGTCAACTCTCTTTGACATCCGCATTGCGATATCGCAATCAGTTCTGTGCAGAGATAACGCCTAGAATGCCCCGACATAGAGATTGATCAGCATGGCCAAGGCATCAACGCTGGTGGCCTTAACTCGAACGATTTACTCATTGTCCTCATTCGAGAGTTTTCGATTCTAGAACTCGGTAGATGGAATTGAAACACTGCTTAAAGCTACCACCATGCAAATATGAGGTCACGCAAAGAGCTGTCCCTTAAGGTCAAGGATTAGCGCACTTTTCGCATGCTACACCGTTTCTCCAACGCGGACAACGACAATGGAGAGGTTGACAGGACGACCACATTCGAAGGGCGAATGGACGAAGCATGTGTCATTTGCTGCAAAACGCAGTGCATCTACTTCAACCCACTACTCAGAGGTGGGAATCAAGCAAAGGCAGTGAATGACTTGAGGAAATAACTGCAGCTGCGCCTGCTGCTGTAGCCTTATCTGCACTCAGTACAATGTGAACGTTTTTTATCAGAAGTACAAGGAAAAAGCAACCTTATTGTTGCCATGAGACTGATTGTCCTTTCCAAAACATTCGCGACTCGATTCAGTGCAACCGGTTATGCCAAACCTATGCCGCTATGCCCCAGCACGAAAATCTAAGTGCCACAAAGAGGTCACGCCAGGAGTAAACGTATCAGGACAGAGTGCATTGGCAACGACGCCCCCATCTTCGAGGGGCGGTCTCAAGGACTACAGTTAACAAAACGAAGTCATGCATCAAAATCCGGCCAAAAGGCGGAAAACAATTCTACGTCTGCAGTGGAATACCTTATTGGAAATTTGGGGAAGATATAGGAACGTCCACTGGTCCCTTAGATGCATCCAAAGGACCAAGAAATGGAACACATGCACAAAATTCACACACTCTTGGCGTTCCTTTTGTACAGCAGTGAGATCGGTGGGAGGGGGACAAAGAGTAAATGAATAAAGAAATACACACCTAAACACAGTAAAACTTGGGACCATACATCTTCACTTCCCACCCCTTTCCTCTTTCTCCTTCGCCGCCTCCTCGCCATTCTCGTCCAACAGCTGTTGTTCCTGCAACTGCGCAAGTCGCTGCGCCAGCCGCTCCGAAAATCTGTGACGGAAACCCGAACTTCGAGCAGAGAGTAGAGCATAAATGGTCTCGTAGTTCTCTATGCCAAATTTGGCTTCCTCCTCATCCTCCAGTTGAGGTGGTGGCACTGGTCCTACCACATCGTCATAGCTGTATGAGAGGGAAGACGGTCAGCTGTGGAAAAGAGGGACAAGGAGAGAAGCTTAGAGAGTGATGACTCACAAGACACCAACAGGTCGGAAGCCGGCAGCACTGATTTCAACGCAGAGCTTCTCACCCTCAAGTGTGGTGAGGTTGATGTAGGCAAGGGACTCACTGAAGGGCAATCCCTCAGCAACACGAATGTCGCGTACTCCAAACGCCGTCTCGGAGACCGCCGCTTCAGCCTCAACTGTACAGAGCTTGTCACCTTCTGCGGCGGTCATGTGAGCAGCGAACAATTCTGAGGACATCGACATCAACCAGTTGCACTAAAAGGGAAAAAAATAGTTCATACACAATTCCCATCCTAACTCCATGCCTTCCGCATAGATAACACCTTAAGGTAGACAATTGCGACCAAATTGGTGAAAATTACCAGGACACAATGTCGACCCAAAACGCAGCAGGAGCAGTGACCTCTGCACTTGTATCTGAGAGAAAAACACGCCTGCATGACGTGAACGTGAATTACATGGTCACCCTCACGATTAACCTGCACTGAACTTCAACAGTCGGACAACAACTCTGACGTCCCACCCAAGCTAAGGACGAAATCTACAGAACAAACGCCGTTGATATTGAGATCAGAGAAATAGGCACGACTTCAAATTACGCCGTTCCCCCACTAGTTAGAAATATGCCTTCCATCATAACAACAACTACCCAGACGAGATGAGACTTACAGGGTGGTCAATGAATGGTGAATGCTATCGCTAAATTATGTTCCTCCAAAAAATTTTTAAAGTCTACGCTACACTAATAAAACTATTTTCAGGCTTAACAGGCTTTCTTCCTCTTAGCAGCGGGTAGGAGGCGTAAGCAAACTGTGTGCCACTCGATGCGACAATCACGAGTCCGCACGCGTTAAGCGAAGAGACTATGTATCTCATCCGCTACAGACCTTTATTACCTATATGAAAAAAGAAGTAGTCCAGCAAACGCGCAACTGTCGCAACTGCTAACCCCCCACCAACTCTTAGTAGAGCCGTGTGCATAATCGCCTCTGTTAAGTAGCAAAGCATTTAATCAAGCGAATCCGGCCGAAAAACGACTTGAAGCATTGACTGGTGAGGAGTTAAAGCTCGTACAGCATAAAAAGAGGGAATTCGAGGGCAGGGACAGGTTGAGTGCTTAACACCTTGACAAGGTAAGCAAACAAGTCGTATTGGATAGCCACAGTAATAAAACAAACAATGAGGTCTCCTTCCCTCCATAAGCTGGTTACTTGACGAAGTATAAGCACAACTGCTTGACTTGTCAACAAAAAAGTGTCTGGAGCTAAACAAACGGTAAATGAAGGAAAACAGAGTAATTAGTTCCAAAACATAAGTAATGCAATCGTTTTATATCCTCAAAAAGGAGAGGAAAATAGATCTCTTTCGAAGAGTGTAATGCAGGATATTATAGTGCAGGTACCTTTTGAGTGTTCCCAAAAATAGAATCCGCCTAAAACGTCGAAAGTGCCTTAAAATGTGATAGAACAAGGAACCAGAGATATAAGGACAAGAAAACAACATATTCTCTAGGACATCAAAGGCATTTGTAACCAAACGCCAAACCTTAGATGCCATGTCAGGTGAGCAAAGTGCAATAAAGATGAGATGAACAAGCACAGATTCGAGGAACATATTAGTAGCTGGGAAAACATAGTAAGGGTATTTGCTCCAATACCTTAGAAAGAAGGCAGCTGCATGTCCTCAAAGTCACCAAATTCAGTAGGCAAAGAAAAAAAGACCAAAACTCACAACTGGGAGGACAACCCTAAGACAATGACCTTCGCGAGATTTTCAAATTATTAAGCAATCGCGTCAGGATAAATCAATTCAAGTATTTAAATTTGCAATTATCGTGCTTGCACCCTCAAATTTCGCAACGAAGATTTGTACTTTTAAGTCACCCAGAAAGAAAAATTATTTCTCATCGATGAGGTGCATTTAACTATTAAACGCTCTGGTTGAATGAGTACAAAAAAGTGGTAAAGAGTTAAAGTATCAGTTTTGTCTAAAAATGCTCCGGGACCAAATAACTTGATTAATTTAGTCCAAGCAGTTGAAATGCATTTGGATACTAAAGCACAATATTAAGCTCAGCAGTATTTTTAATAAGCATGCTTCAGTAGTATTTTTGTATCAATATGTGCACACATATTTAAGGGTTCCGTAGAACATGTCAAATAAGCACTTGGAGGGAATGCGATCACATTAGTTGCCACAATATTTCAATATTTGCCAACAGAAGGCCCAAAAACCTAAATTTATTAGCATTGCACCTTGGTCTTCTAAACTGTAACTTACGAAACGCAACTTTTTAGGTACAATGATTGTGTGCATGTCATTTGCACAGGTTATGCGTTAATTTCTGTGGGCAATAATAACGCCGTTTTTTAAGCTTTGGAACCAGTGTTACTATGAATGAGATATATTAGTCCTTGTCAATAAAGATCACCGTTTTGACATTCCAGATCACGACAGTAAATCCAAAAAAAAAACTTGACGGAATTTGCATGGTATCATTTTGATTGTAGTTATCTCCCAACGATAAGACACTTAGTAGCGCGCTTGTAAATGCATGACGAAATTGCCCGGATGCTGCTAGCATTGCATAATCTTTCCTCCCGCTACCTCTTCTCTAAATCTATGCTACGTCTAAACCAATCATTTGCACTATTTTCTTCGTGATAAATTAATTTTAATGCAGTTTTACAGCATTTTTTTATTTATATGCCATTAAGGTTCAAACTGCCAGGCTTATAAAAGTAAATTTTCAGTTTGCTTTTGTTTATCCATTCACCATTGGTAGAAATGACTTAAGCGCATTAAATAAATTCTGTTCGGGACCTTGAAAATAGGTGGTTTGAATTCTCGAAATTGATTTTTCGTAAATCTTGGTTAATATCGCATGCAATCCGTCTCTGTTATGTCCAGTTGATCACATAGTTTATTACATTGGTGCTGGGAATGACATCAGCTGGATCTGAAACTGATTTGGCATCATCTGGACACATTATCAAGAATCGATGGCGTGTTCTCAAGAAAATTGGTGGTGGCGGCTTCGGTGAAATTTATGAGGCTCAAGAGGAAAATTCCCGAGAGAAGGTTGCGTTAAAATTGGAATCGACGCGGCAATCAAAGCAGGTTCTGAAAATGGAAGTAGCCGTCCTTCGTAAACTGCAGGATAAGGAACATTTCTGCAAATTTCTCGGCTGTGGTCGTACTGAGAAGTATAATTACGTCGTAATGTCTCTTCAGGTGAGCTTGCAAATAGTCCTACCGGTCTTTATTCTCGCCCTAGTTAGTGCTGCTTGTTGCGTTTTCGTTGCTAGGGTATTATACTTCCTGGGATAATTTAGTGGAATTTTCCCACTTCTTCGTTACCTAATTAATCGACTTGCTCCAGGTTTCGCGTTTGACGATATCACCTAGATGTTGTTGTTCGTGCAAATATAAATCCTGTTTTGAAAAGTTACGTGAAGCCCTTGATTACTTTTTACAACTTCGTGGTCTCATTTGTTATACGATTTCACTCATATCTTCCAATAAAATAAAAGCGGTCTGTATATCGGTTGAACTCAAGTACCGGTTGGATTATTCAAGTGCATCTCTGATTTCCACCCATTTTTCGCGCTATTAATTTCTCTTGGGAATGCCTGGCAGTCACATTTTACAGCATTAGTTGTGTTTTCAGCAGCAGAAATCGCGCTATCTTGGTCCACACATTGCAAACCGGATTCCTCTATCAGAGGTCAAACCTATAGGTGTCTTGGCTTTGTACCGAAGCACAACTTCAAACCAAATAATTCACTTCCACCTCCTCGTTTCTTTATTTTACACCTGGTAAATCTGTGACTGCTTTGTCATCAGGGGATGAGGCATCAGTGGAAATACTGTATATGATCTGACTTTCTTTCTGTTGAGTTATTTAGTGGGCTTGCTTGCATGATTGGGTTCGGCCTCTTGATAGGCTGCAAAGCTTGCTTTTCTTCATTTCCTTCGATTCCTTACTTTCTCCTCTTTCTGCCCCGAGTTTGTCCGCGGGTTGAGCCTTGTCATAATTTTGCGCGCCCGCCGGTCTGTAATATGATTGGTTGGGGGAAGGCGTGGATTGGAAGCTGGAGCAGCATTTGTTCGTCTGCTTGTTCCCCTGTCTCCCCGGATCACACTACCCAATCCTCGTCCAAGTGAACCGAGCAGTAAAAACAAGCACTTGCTGTCGCGTTGTTTGAGGCCGACCTTCTTTTCCAGAGTAAATTTTGCGTTCTTCTGTCGGCGCTGGGCTCGAATTTACCGCGCCTTCGTGCGCTCCACGTTGATCCAGTGACAACCGTTTGGCTGTTTACTTGTGGAAGAAAAGCCATTTCGTTTGTTTACGGCATCCTTGCTCTACCTCTATCGCGACTCGTGTTAGTAGTTTGTCCGATTTGCATATTTTGTGATTACTCTGGTTCAGTTATTATTTGAAATGACAAGTTGCATGCGATTTGAATAAGACGCTAAAACCACAACGTCCATAGTTTGGAGTGATATCCAACATGAGTTATCTTGGCTCAGCAGAATCCCTTGCATATGCTCGGTTTAGTAGAATAGGTTTCCTCTTATTCCCAAGGTGATTGGCACCAACATTTAGTCGAGTTTGATTCGTCTTTGGAACTTAGCTTGCATCAAGCTATATGGATTGCACTTCTATATTCGACCGCAAAGTGGTACCTACTTCGCCGGTATGTAGCGCCTTTACTCTAGTCTTATCACAATCTGTGTCAGAATTCGAAAAAATTCTAGAAATATTTGTGGTCAGGTGTGTTCCGCAGTTATTTTGTCTAGTTTTTTGGCGTGGTTTGTGTTGTGCTTTTGTACCAATTCATTTAATCTCCACGCGTTTTATATGGGTTTGGTGGCCAGTGACTTTGTAATGCTCTCAAATCGTTGTCATTTGCTTTAACATTTTGAGAGGCCGTCGTGTTAGCACATCCTCGGATTTGCATTATTTCATCCTGGTTTTGTTAGCTTTTGAGGGCATCGGTGCCACAGGCATCTTGCGTCCTTCATCACATTGGCTGAGACCACCCTTCCCGTGCAAACACTGATTTCCCCTGGTCGCGACTTTTGCTTGTACTTTAGTTTAATCTGAAGTCCTTGTGTTCCTTGGGTCGACACTTGCGGAAGTCAGTTTTAAGGACGTGTCCGATTGTGCTGATCTGTGTCGGATTTTTAGTGAGGGTGCTTCATCTCTTGTACGCGCATTTTGGAAGTCACTCGCGAAAGAATGCTGATTTGCTCAATTTATAGCTTGATTCGTGTCGCAGTTTAAGCTGATTGCAGTCGTCCTCATAGCTCTGTCGATGTTTATAACTGCAAACTGCACCCACTTTTCATTACTGTTCCAGAGTGTTTCCGCAAATAAATAGCTTAGATTGATTTTAAATGCGACCGGTGTCGATCATTCTCGTACTCCGCCTGATGCTTAAGGCAACCAGTATCCCACGATTTTGCGATTAACGTAGTTTCCTATCTCAGCGACTTGGTGGAGGTTTATTTCCCCTCAAATGTGGTATTTGTCAGTAGTAAGCTGTTTTTAATGCTAATCTTGTCTTCTTTTCGTCGAAGATGCAATATCTGGGATTAGAGATTCTGGTCTTAAGCGTTGGCGTTGATATGGCTCCTTTTAACTTCGGTTTGTTGGGGTAGCGAGTATGCATCCTCTCGCCTCCGAATCGTGTATCAGCCTTTTTTCTTCATACAAAGTTGCAAAAATGTTGTGGTAGCGATGCGAAAAATGTGTTCATATGAATAGGTAGATGGTGCTACCTGCTTCATAAAACTTGTTTCAGGCAGTTGGACTATTAAAATCTCAGGAAAAGCTAGGAAAGAACTACTTAAAGTGGGTTATTTGTGTATAAAAATATGATCTGGAGCTGATAAAACCGGAGTTTGCTCTTGATCATGAACTCCTTATTCGCAATGTACAGTTAGGTGTGCGTATGTTTATGGAAAATGAAGTTTTTCTGAGTGCCTTTGAGCTTGAGTATGCTTTTGGAGTTTGTATTCCTCACTTGCTTTGCCTAGAGTAGCTTGCCAAGTCGGCGAACGGTCAAAACTTCTGAGGAATGTGTGGTGACGGTGGTGCTGGAGACACTGGACCCGCTAGTTTCTTTCTCCCCTCCATCTCTATCCTCTCTTCTCATTTTCATTCGTTTTCCGTGTGCATGAGAGGCAATGAAGTTTGACTTCCTTCCTCCCTTTTTAATTTCCCCACCAACTTTGAAAGATGAAACTCTTTGCTCTCACCAGATCATTTGAGAGAATAGTCTTGGCATTAAATTTTACTGCTTGTAGTTAGGTTTGCCTGTTTAACGAAGCCAAAGGAGGCTCGAATGAAGATTTTTAAGTAGTATTTTGTGCTTTCTGCCCTTTTTCTCATCCTATTTTTCGATTGTTAGTTAATGTAAGCCATCCCCTTCTGGCCGATAGGTCGTCCATTTTCTCTTGATCGGACATCAACCAGTCCTGCGGGCGACAGGTCGTAGTGGTGGATTGGAAAAGATATGGCATCCTAATCGAGCGTTTTGTTAGTCCAGTGTGACCTCAATGCCTGCTCTTTTCCTACAAACTCTATGTGAATATCTCTAGCCTATAAATGTTCTTCTTTCCTTTTTTTATCGTTTTACACTCAACCGATTTGTTTATCGTAGAATTTGATGAAAACAGTGAAGTGTGGTAAAAAAAGTGGGATGCATTAGCGGCATGAGGCGCGTAACCAGTGTCAGTTTAAAAGGCGTCTAGCGCCGTTGCTTTTGTGCATAAGCCTCGAATTCGGTCGATCTTGCCGTGGTTGCTCAAAATCTAGCCCTCACGCGTGAATACTACCAGTCGCCGGAGTAGATATGCCCTCGGACTCGTATCTCCGTGGCCTTGAGGTGCAGATAGGCTGACTTAATTATGCCGGCCTCGCCTCCTACTGGCATACTGAGCCCGATGTCGTTTCGGTCAATCTCAGCCATCTCCTAAAGGCGAATTGATGTTCCACAGCGGGTCGGGTAGCTATCCTTCTTCCTCTCCTCTATTGTCTCTGCGCTCATGCCTTCCACTTTTTGATCACTTGAACGGATCCACTGCCTTCTCAGTACCTCTTCGACCCTTTTACTGCCCTGTCGGTGTGTGTTTGTGTGAATTTGTGTACGTAAGCGGGTGGGACGTGACTGGCTGTCTTTTCCTATCGTCGTGGTTCCAAATTTAGCTGTGGCCTACATTTTATCCCCTCCGTGTTTAGGTGCCGCTTTTGTCTAAAACAGTTGGTGGGAGTTAGTGTTTTCTCTGGACAGGTGACTTCAGTTTCGGTGTTTTGTCACAATATCTGTGATCATTTCTGACTCGTCAATGGACTGGTGATGAAAACGTTTTGTTACACAGAGTACTCTCTGCCCCTTAAACACGTCCCCGCAGTGATGCTATAACGTCTGCTTCATCTTCCAAACTAGATGCAAAATCATCTGCTAGTCATCATTTTTTAATAGTGGGCTTCAGAAGCGGTGTTATCCGTGATTCCAAGGAATAACGATTAGTTTGTCTTTGACATCGGAACAACAAGGATCATAATTTGCATTCTGTTCTCGCGGTGTTCCGACCCTCCTCTTTCGCATCCCAATGAGTATAGTGCACGAAAAGGGTTGTGGACCAAGGACACGAACGGTGTGTGGAAAGTGTTTAGGAGAGCTGGGAAACAGGGACAGGGTTTCATCTCGTAAAAGTTTGCAAATCCTACAAGCCACTTTTCTATTCTAGTGACTGGAATGCGGATCCACCCATTGTGGTGTTTTTGTATGCCTCATCATTTGCAGCGGGTAGTGAAAGGCGACTTCATTGTTTTGATGAGGGAAAGGTCGCTTTCAAGTGCTTGCGGTGCACACACCCATATGCACCTTCCACTGGATTTCGTCGCATGTATACTGCTTCCCTCGTCAGCTTCGTTGTGGCAAAAAGCATGTTAAAAATGTGACTAGGACGTTCAGCGTCCCTCTTTCCGTCTTTTCTTCACGCAAACAGGGAGAGAGAGGGGACAGATATTGTCCTCCAATTTTGTTTTACTACCTGTGAGTAGCCTAGTATCTTGAACCGTTTGCGTGTTTAAAGTGTTTCCCTCATTCGTGTGCACATGCGTACTTTATTGACATCCAGTTAAGAGATGGTTTTGGGACCTTTACCATTTCTCTGCGTGTGTGTGTGTGTGTGTGTGTGTTCAGACGGTGGCCTTCCCTCGCAGTTACGCAATCTCTGCGAGGTAGCGTAGCTTATGCTGTCTTGAGAAGTGAATACATTGTGCTACTGCGTCGTGTTTTCTACTCCTTTGTCCGTTTGAAGTGAATGTTAACTTTGTTAATATAGAAGCCACAAACTGCAATCGCTTTCTTCTCCGACAGATTACTACAGGTGAATTGGCTGGATTGATGACGGGATTCAGGGTGTATAGATTGATGCAAGGCAAGAAGATTGAAGAGGGGTTTATGTTGTAATTTACGTGAGTATTGCGCACATTTTAGCCTTTGGAAGAAAACACCTCTCTTTTATATCTCGTATCCGTGTAAGATGACTTTTCGTCTTCCTATGCCTGCTTGGACTGATCATGCTTTCTCAAGTAATGTGTGCGGCTTTTTTGTTTAACATTTATGATAACTTTCATCAAATTCCGGACAAAAAATTGTCAACCTGTTCTATTCCAGGAAATGATTGGAAGTGTGTACCCGGCCACATATCTAATCAGGGGTTTTCCATGATAAATTCTTGTGAGACTTAGTTTGGAGGTGCAGAATCAACATGGTGGGAGGATAGGGTTTTGTCTCACTCCATCGTATTGAGACCAAAGGCCAAGCTAATAACAGCAAGTTGGGTATGAGTTGCCAAGAAGATTAATAAGTGGTCTACATGCTGTTTTACTAAATGACCTTTCAGGTGACTTGGAGTCTATGCAATTGCCTTGCAAAACTCCGGTGTTGATGCTTTGCGATTCGCATTACCTTCTACATGCAGTGCTTCTCGTCCATCCGCTCAAGACCAAAGCATATTCCCCAAAATCTAACCCATCTACGAAAGGGCACTACAACGGCATTTGGGAGGGTGTCGTAGGGTCCAGGTCCTGATTCATTGCTTGCCTATTATCGATCCAACCTCGCGTTCCGTAGCCGCTATGCCTTCCTACCATGTGAACATCCCATCCCGTGGGCGAAGGAATGCTGTACTTTCCAATCGGTATTTATCCACCCAAGGTGTATAAGTAGAATGGTCTTTTCAGAATGGAATAGCATGTGACTTTGGGATCATTATTTTGTGGGTATCTTGACTGAAACCACGTCCGTGTGAGGTGCGGGAGCTTTGCGACGAACAGGCAGTTGTTTGTTTTTTTTCGATATCCTCTGTCGGTAGTGAAAAACTAGTAAAATGTGTGCAAGTGGTGTCTACCCAAGACACTCGTTTGATTAAGATTCTTTCTATTAAAAAGGCTACTTGGCGAATGTCGTTCGCGAGTTTATGTGTTTGCCTCAAGTGGAATTTCTGCTAAAACAGGGTCGAAGGCAATTCAATTGGCGGTCTGGTTAAGTTCTATCTTCAAAAAGGCGTCTGTGAAACTGAGGCAGAAGGTGGATAAAGTGGGTGGAGAAGAGTGGACGCTTGTTAGTTTGCCTCAACTGCTGGCTTGGGAAGCGTTTGCTACATAAGGCAATTCAATCTCCTTGCCATGAAAACAGGAATTACCGTGCATCGTCTGAGCGCCTTCCTTTTTTAGGGTTTATTTGTCCCTTCAGTGCTCCTTGCCCTCTCTTTTGCCTTTTTTTTCGCTGCCTTCCTTTAATTTCCCTCCAGTCGTCTTGAAAATGGAAAATGTTCTTTTACTCCCAAATTCTCAGCATCCAAAAACGCAGCTTTTTAATATTTCTCTATATCGTAGGAGTGGATAAGTGTGTGTGCAGAGGTAGTACCGACGTAGGCGATTGGAAGTAAAAAATGATAATAAACAAATAAATGGGCTCGATTTGTATATGTGGCCGGCTTGGTGACATGGATGTTGGATAGATCTTGGACGAGGAGATCGGCTTATTGATGGCAAAATGCGTCAATGCTCCTGTCTTTGACTTTAAGATAGGTTTGATACCACTGACAGATGTCTCTATTTCTATTATCCCTTCACTCCTAACATATAGGGTCGAAATTTGGCTGAACTGCGTCGGAGCATGCCCCGTGGCGTCTTCTCCCTCAGCACTGTGGTCCGCCTCTCTGCCCAAATGCTTGATGCCATCGAGGCGGTGCACGACAGTGGTTTCCTCCACCGCGATATTAAACCCTCCAACTTTGCCATGGGTCGAGGAACAGGCGCGGTGTCTCGCACTCTCTATCTCCTCGATTTCGGACTGGCGCGTCAGTACACCAACGCCGAAGGTGAAGTGCGACCCGCTCGTCCCGTGGCCGGCTTCCGCGGCACTGTGCGCTATGCTTCGCGCAACGCCCACGCTAATAGGGAGTTGGGACGGCATGATGATCTCTGGTCAATGTTCTATATGCTGGTGGAATTTGCCTCGGGCCAACTTCCATGGAGGCGACTTAAGGATAAAGAACAGGTCGGTATCCACTGTGTCCATACTCCTTGATCGCTTTCTTTTATGAATGCTAGTGCTACTCATGTCTTCTGTTCAGGCATTGGTCGTGCGGTTTTGCGGTTTATAAATTGCAGTGAAAGTGGGTTGGCGGTCGTTGTTTGCTTGGATTCTGATGCCAGTTTCAAAGGGTCGAGTGATCTCAACTTGCTCATGCTGAATGGTTTTTGAAAGCAAAACACGATCGCTGACTTTCTGCGCCTCTTGTCTGTCCTCCTGGGTTAATGCTACATTATAATTAACTTTAGTATTTCGCATGAATGAAATAGAAAAATTGTTCTTTTTTGATTTACCTGACGTTTTTAACAAACGGAGGGTTGTTTCCCAGTGTCGGGTTTTCAAAGCCCTTTGAACATTTTTTTTGTCTTCTCAAAACCAAGTGGCTGGTGTGTAGTCGATGCTGGTGGAAAATGTGTTGGCTGTTATTGTTCCAAAGTTTGGTAGAAAGAGCTTTATTTCTTGCATTCTTCCTCTCCCTCCCCTCCTCGATCCTTCCGCTTGTTCCAATCCCCCAGCTCTTAAAGTACTGAAACTATCTCCAGGCTGTTGTTGGTTTGTCCTCGAGAGAGCATTTATTCGATTGAGATTGCTATAGGAAATTAGTCAAGCATCTCGTTGCCTTTGGTCTACTTCCACTTCACTGAGGAGGGTGGCTGATCCTCCTCTTCCGTGACGCGAATTTGTCATTCTTTTTGAATTCAGTTGATCAGATTATCTTTGCAATGTCCACTTGAGAGGGGCGCTCGAAATATGGCTTCAAAGCATGCTAGCGACCGCTTTCGGGTGAATACATAGTCGAGATGTTAAAAGAGCATCAAGTATCTTGAACTGTTCCTCCTGTCTTATTACTGTTCGAATCAGGTTTATCCTTCACATTCGAAGGCAATCGCTTCATTTATCCCCCCATCAATGGTAGTTTGTCTATGAAACTGTTACGTTGTGTATGTAATGATACTTTTTTCAAATTTGTGGGAGACTTTCCACTATGAGGGCGAGGCTGAAGGCATGCACATAGCCCTACAAACCACATTCACTAAATAGCCTTTTTAATAGACAGAATCGGTATCAAAGGAATGTCTTGGGTGGATATTGTTGTTACGAGTGCGAGAGGTTTCTTTCACTCCTAAGATTCCGCCAACTTGGAATTGTGGAATTCAGCATCTCCAAAGCACGGGATAGATTGAGTCGGTGGGTCTGAAGTCAACGTAATCCTCCGGTCAGCCCCTGAAGACATGGCTGTCGGGGCGGTAGCCACTGCGCTTTTCACCGTAAATCTCCTGTACATTGCAGCTGTTATGATTTTCAATCCTATCAGGTCACAATAACCGCGACATAATAAGCCCTAAGTCACATTGTGTTCTATTTTTAAAGGATTCCTTTCTTTTCATCCCTTTGACGAATGAATACCGATTGCAGAGGGTATTACTCCTTCGTCTATTCATGCATTCATTACCTCGCTTGCCGGTTGTAATTTCCCCATGGTAGGGAGGCGCAGCGGCTATTGAAGGCGAACTGACACCCAACACTTCGGTCTGCCGGTGATGAATAGGCAGTGGATCAGAATCTGGCACCTAGGACCTCCTCAAAACTGCCTTCATGATGCCCACTTGAGATAGTTCTTGCTGTGAGTGGATTAGATTCTCGGGAATGCGCTTGGTCTTGGGTGGATTTATTTGACAATGCGAATTCCATGGCATTAGCACTGCTGCTTTAAGGAAAAAATAAACAAATCTTCAGTCACCCAAGGGATCTATCAATGAAATAATGATGTACTTTTGGGTGTTCAGTTACTTTATTTCGCCCTTCGCTCTTGTAGGGTTTGTTCTCCTCTTGCCCTTTTTGATAGAACTCTGGGTAATCTTGGGAATGTTTCTTCACCTCGTTATCAAAATGAGACCTGACTTGACTTGACTACCCTCATATCATGTTGTCTGTCTGTCTGTGCGGGTGTGTGCAGTTGGTACAAAATTTGAATAATCGTCTAGCCGATTTTCGCTAGGCCGTGCAAAACGAGAGCAGACGACATGTTTGAGCACATACACGTCTTCATTTTAAATCCTTGCTCTAGGTAATGTCTGTGTCTTTATCAGCCTGTCTGCGTGGTTGACAAGATTGGCCAATTTGTCAATCCCCTCTTCAGTTTCTGTTGCTGGCCTCTTTTTCTTCTTGTCCTGGCACTTTGCTATCGCTGCTACATTCAACCCTCCTCCTGGCGATGTTATAGTACGCGCAAGTCTGAAGGGTTGTTTTTGTGTCAAGTTTAACTCCATCTGTGTGGAGGCTGATTGACAGATGGCCGCAGGGTTCTTCAACGTGGTAGAATCAATTCAAAGAAAGGAAGTAAGATTGTTTGATATTTCTTCGACCGAATGAGAAAATTTACCAAATTTAGCGGCTTTGACAGCTTACACCTCGCTGGAGAAGTATTGTTTTCGCCTGAATTGTGTTCATTCATTCCAGTAGAATTCTAAATTCAACGAAATTGATGCATTCTCTCCGTTTCAGTGGGCTCCTTCTTGCTAGACACTGTTCAGCATCGAGAGCATTTCTTGTACCACCAGATTTGCATAGACAACATCCCTTCTCTCCCAGCACTGGGTGAAGGGTCCCGCCTCTCCTCCATCCAGTCCATTGATTTTGATACTTTGGCCAAGGTTAGGTCTGGCAGGCGGGCATTGCAGACAGCATGCAATGTATGCTGCTGTCCAAGACTTTTGCACTGTTATTGTGTCTGCGCGCTCTTGTGTGTGCTGCATGCTTTTCGTGTACGTACGTGCGTGGATTGCATCACCATTATGTTAATTGGAGCCGAGAGGCATTCCGGATGCTCTGCTTTTCGCCTTGTCCAACATGTATTCCATGTTGGATGGTGCTGTCTCTCTTTTTCTCGCGCTTGGTTCTTCGTTCAGCAGCACGGATGTACACACCTCGGATGGGGTTTGCTGGAACAGGTGACCATTTCATTATTTTGTGGCTTCCTTCGTAGTCGCTTTAACTTTCACCAACTGTGGCCTTAGAGCCTAGTTGTGGGATTTGAGTCGTTCGTCACCACTTCTCCTCGCGCGCCACAATGCATTTTAAACCTGAGAGTTGGTCCATTTATGATCTACAAAAGGACGGGAAGAAAAATAGCCCGGGCGTTGGAATGGACAGTAGTCCTTACCAGGAGGAGTTGAAACGGTTCGATTGCGCCATTATGCCCACAGTTCCCCACCTCCTGCCCTGCTTTTTTAAGCGCTTCTAGTGGTACTTCCTCTGGCTTACCTATCATAGAATTGCAAGATTGCAATTTCTTCCCTCGCTTTCCACCAATTCTTACCCAATCTACTTGGATGTAAGGTCTTCCTTGAAATAACTTTGAAAGCTGAGGCAAAACCTATTACAAGACTTGTGTCACCTTTAAGGACATTGTTAAGCACAAATTTCGCGAGTGAAAGGCACTACCAAAGGTTTGTGTTGCCTCATTAATGGTCAAAACAGGAACCGTTCCGCCACTTGTGATGTTTAATGTTTGACTTATTCCCCCCAATGAGGCACGCAAATGGCAGGTTTCGGTAACATCGATCTCTCCTTCCTTACTGAAGCATCAGTGGCTCCTCTTCTTCCGATGGCTCTTGGTGTTGGTGTTTCTCCAACGGACGCAGTTTGGCAGGCGGTCAGGGGTGCGTTTTGAGTTGGAGAGAGCGGCAGAAAAATGTGGGTCACATTTATGAGAGTTTGTGCGCCTACTACTAGTTACACATCGGCTTTACGACGTGCGCAGTTGTGACCTCGCTTATTCTCTCCGTCGTGTTGCCATGGCCTCCTTGCAGGCTTATTTAATTTCATCCTGGAGAATCGTAAATTTGTTCCTTTCTGTGTTGAAAATTGATTTGCCTCTTGGAGTTGAAAGTTGTCGACTTTTGGGAACCGACGTGACGGCTCGATGCGGGTCCCAAAGACTCTTCAGACCTCGAAAATGGCTCAACAGAGACTATTGCTGCCATTGGCGTAGGGATCATTTTTGCTTCTTTCCTCACGGACAATCTAGTTGTGTCCCAAAGTATAGGCATTTATTAATTATAAGACTGGGAACAGATTGAAAGTCAAAACAGGCGAATGACCCAGTGCCTCATTTCATTTTGACCAGATTTTGTGTCAGACTGAAACCTGCGTGTGCTTCTCGAATGTACGCGTTTACAAATAAATCACGCAAGTGAGCTTAATCTACCCTCCCATCTCTGGCAAAGTAAGTTGCCAGGAATCGTGCAAATCTTGGGCTGCTTCTCAATGAACATGCCTTTTTTTGAAGTCCCAAATTGTCGAATGGAATTTCTACCTTTCGAAATGGGCTTCCTTGGCTGCATCTGTGGGTGCAAGCTCACAACAGGGAATGTATGATTATTCAATTCTTGACTCCATCAGCCGCTTCGTATGCTCACCTTTCCCTCGTCTCCTAAATAGGTTGGACAGATAAAGCAGTCCTACAACCACCTCTCCTTGGCTCGGTGCTTACCCAGCGAGTACCGCGGTTTCCTTGAGCACATTGAGTCCTGCTCTTACACTGATCGCCCTGATTACGGAATGCTGCGTTCTCTAATCCAGCAGGCCATAATCCGTCGCAATATCCGTGAATCCGATCCCTTCGACTGGGAGGCCGAGGTGGTGGTTGTAGAACAGCCACCACCTAAACAGGCTCCGGTGAACAAGGAGGCTAAAGCGGCGGCTGTAGTTCCACGTCCAAGCTATCTGGACACCGTCGGTGGAGCTGTAGAGGGAACCATGGCTGCTAGTGCTACAGCAAATGACGTTGCTCTCCCTGCCTGGTCTCGTGTACAGCGCCTGGCCACTCGAGCCTCTGACCACTTCCTTGAATCACTTGAGGATGGGAGACTGGCGGAAGATGTGGCGCGGCATGCCTACGCATCGGGAGGACCGAAAAACACCGCCGTGGGTCAGTCCAATTCCTCTCGTGGAGCTGGCACAAAACATGGGGATGCCAATGCGGTGGCGTTAGCACCACGGGTGTCAAAGCAGGGCCTTGTAGAAACTGGTCGTCAGCAAGGTTCGCGTACACAGCAGAAACCACCCAAAGTTGGCCTCACTGAAGTGGGAGGTCGGGCTCACATCCCCTCCCTACGAAATAAGTCTCGCGAGCACAATGTGGACGGGAGACACGTCACTGCCAATAACAACAATCATCATCATGGCCATCACCATAGGGAGGAGTTTCCTCGTGCCACTAGTCTTCCCCTTCCCGCTTCCTCACGCTATCGATCTACCTCAATACTCCCCAACCATCATCAGCAACAACAGCAGCGAAGAGTTCTCCTCGGTTCGACCTCTGACTTGGCAGATAGAAGCGCTGGTGATGTCAGCGCAGAGTCGGTGGCGGGAGCGACGCATGCTCTAGCTCTCTCCATTGCCAATCAAGGAAAGTACCCAGGGGGAAGTAGGGTGTGTCGTCTGAACAGCGGTTCCATGACTCAAATGGCGGGATTGGGGTTGTCTTCCCAGGATCTCCCTTCTTTTGTTGGCGACGATATTGGAGGTGTTGGTGGTGGTGGTGGTGGTGGTGGTGGTGGTGGTGGTGGTGGTGGTGGTGGCTGTGCGAGTGGACTGACTCCTTCCTCAGAGAATCACCAACCAGAAGTGTTTGTCAAAGGAGTTTCGAAGCCTTCACGTCGTGTATCGTCTGCGTCGTTGTCAGAGCAGCAACAAAATGGCGGTGGAGGGGGTGCTGATCACACTCCAAAATCAGGATCCCCGTCACAACAGCAACAGTTGCATCCATATCGGGAGAACCAACAAATGGGGAGCTGGCGGTCGGAGCGTTTTCCTCGCCCTATACCGCGTTGTTCAGGTGTTGCTAGGGTTTCCTGTTCGCCACCGCGGCAACAGAAACAAGTGCAGCAACAGCATTTCAACTCGGTGCGACGTCGGCGTTGTGATTCTCCTGCCCGGTGGAATTGTATTAATGGTAGTAATGCAGGAATATCACCCACGTCTGCTTTGCAGCAGTCAGTTTACACCCTGCGACGCCTGACTGGGTCGGCGGTTCGTCGTTCAGCCAGTCATACAAAACTAGACAATGCTTGCGCCCGCCCCGACTCACCCTTCTGCTCCTGGTGTTCGTCTGGCCAGCAACCACCAGTGGTACCGCCTCCACAACTCGGCGATATTGATTCGCCCCCGCAGCCCCCACCACCGCCCTCGGTGTCGAATTTCTCTCGACCCGGAACAAGATCCAGATCTTCTTCCAGATCATCCGCTCGACAGCAAAATATGCGATCGCCACGAGCTTTCTTACCATCCAACACCACCGCAACAGCAACTGGAGACAAGATGACCACTAATTTGGATGAAAATTTGGATGAGAAAGGAATTGCCGATGGACTGCTGATGATGCGGTTGGTGACAGGAAATGGGTGTCCCAGCAACGGTTGTGGTGTAGGCGCACCGCCTTCGATATCACCGAGACCGCCAGAATTGCCAGTGTCTCCGACAGGTCGAGGTGCGATGGCGGCACGACGGAGGAAATATCGACCCAGAGGCAGTGCTGTGCCACCGCCACCACCACCTACGCTGCTTGTGAGTAATCAAACCACCGGCACAAGTGGCACTACCCCCTCCCTGTTGTTTGTTCAGCCCCCGCCTGGCCCCACGATGGTGACGGGCGGCGTGTCGCCAGCAGTAGCGGTGCAGACCATCCAACAGCAGCCGCCCTCCCCAAAAGTAGAGTGACCTGATGATGATGGTGATGCAGAGACCACGTCTTTCCAGTCGTTTGATTTGATTTGTCTGTGTGTATGTGTGTGTGTGTGGGTGTCTGTAAGTTTGAGTGTAAAATATATATATCTCTACATTATATATATGCACGTGTCATCAATCGATTTCCTCCTCTTCTCTCCCCTCCGCCCTCTGACCCCTTTCTATTTGTGTACAGGAGATGAGAGACGCAAGCGTGTGGTTTGATGTGTGTGTTTACTTTCCGTCTCCCCTCACACCTCCCCCTCCCCTCTTCCTGTCTTATTGCTTCTTACTAGTACCATCCTTTTCATCTTGGTTTTGTTATTATTATTATTATTATTACTACTGCCACGAGTATTGCTGGTGGTGGTGCCGCCGCTGCTGCTGCTGTGGAGACGGCGATGGTTTTTGTTGGCCTACTCGAGCCAGGATGCGTGCTTGTGACTGCGTGTGTGTTCACACCTCTGACTGCCGGAAGGCGTTGCGCCTATCCTTCCCATTGATGAGACAATCAAAACTTAAAAAGTCAGAAATAAATTATTTCTTTTTGCAAGTCCATTTCTTCCACTTCCCTCCCTTTTTGTGTCTCACTCCACTTTTCACCTCAAAGTTCACGCGGCCTGATGGCGTAATTGAAATGAAGGCCTCGAGGTGGTTCTAGTCCCTCTCTGTTGGGGTGGACTCCACCTCAGGTGAGTGGTGTCAGTAGCCATGATTGACAACGTCTCTTGTATTGTGTTGGATGCTCACAGTCAGTCGTCGAGGGAGGAAATCTGAGGTTTGAGAGTACAGCTTTGCAGTGGCTTGACCTTGCACTATTTCTCTTAGTCCACCGACCCTTGGAGGAAGATGGGGGGCTGAACTCGAAGGGCGGCGACTTATATGTGATGGCGTGATCGTAAGTGGGGATTAAATCGCGCTCAGTCGCTGACTGATAAGAGCGCCCAGTGTCAACTCTACGGGAGTGGGCAGGACCGAGCCTTGAGTGAGATCGTGTGGATGGGACAGCTGTGAGGTGCGCGCACATTGGTTAGTATTTGGTAGGACGTATTCAAGCCTCCCCCTTCCCCCCTTCCATCAAATAACACTTTGGTTGTATCCCATTTGAGGGAGGTAACAAGAAGGGGAGAAGCTTTCGGTCGCCATTCTCTGTTCCTCCTCTGGGTGCTTTACGGGTCCACTTCCTCGATTGCTTTGTCATCCTTCATCGGCAGTTGGTTGGGTTGTTGAAGTATTCCTGCACTCAGTGGGTTTTGATTTTTGTTTTTCAACCTCCGCACAATCATGCAGCAGGAATAATTTGTGCGTCCTTTTTCCCTCTTTGCCCACCTCTTCCCTCCCTACGATCGATTTTAAAGAGAATGGCGATTTTTCAAGTTAGTAATTACTTAGAATTTCATGTTTGGAATTTCCCTGGTAAACCATCACGAAAAGAGGAAGGAACAGCTTGGCAACACGAGATCAGTTAGCCTGATCAAGCGGTAGGACTGGGTCTCCTGTTGCTTGTTCCTCATTTGGGAAATTTTTGCACACTGAGGTGGGGAGAGAGGGGGACTACGTAGAGTGTGTCGAGCATCTTCCACCCTTTTAACACAGTGGAATGCATTTTACTGGCTTTTTTCCTCGATTACTCCTTCCATTGTTCCATTTGAAATTAAGTAGTATACAAGGTCAGAGAAATTATTCGCAACTCCTAGTCTGTTTGGTAGCCTTTAGCGTTTTCCCTTCCTTACCTGTAATCGGTTATTGATGGTGTAAAGAAAGACCAGGAAATGCCTTACTCTCACCCTTGAACCCGCTTTGGACAATCAGTCTCGTGTGAATCTCCTCGCCTCCAATCTCTCCATTGGCTTTCTCCCTCCCCCTTGTGCTGGCTACCTTGACCCATCAGCAGCCGATTGGAAAGGGATGAAAGAGGAATGTGAGGTAGGCTTCGACCCTAATGTTCCAACTAATCCTCATTGACTTTATCACCGGTCGATCGGATCATAATCCCACGAGGAAACAGCGAGTTTCATACGTCGTCTCAGCCGACTATGGAAGGTAGTGGGTATGTGCGATGCAATACTTCTCATCTGCGCTGGAAATTAGAACTAGAGGTGGGCATAATTTCGCCTTGTCAACGCTCACAGTGTGCTAATCAAAGCTCAATTGCATAAATAGATGTTTGAAAAGGTCGAATACTTTGTGCCATTTTGAACTCGGGGACGGTGAAGAGGAAGGGGTCTTGTAGTACCCATGGCAGTGTACTGCATCGAGACTGCCCTGAAGACGGAAAAATACTTGGACGACTTAGAAGCCAGGTTGTTTGACAAGAGTACAATGGTGGGGTCCCCTTCAGCGGTCCGAGGGGTGAACAACCACCCAACATGTTGCATTGCTCCTCTTCACTACCCTTGGTCAACCTTCCGCGTCAGCCATCACAGCGTAATCAGTATTGTAAAAAAAATAATCCACAAATCAACCGTGCCAAAGATCCCTCTTGGCAACTCTACTGAATTTGTTTGGAAACTTGACAAGTGGATGTGCTGGCCACTACGTGTCTTCATCGCTGGTTCTAGGAACATCAGCCCAAAAGCTGAACCGTAGAGCAGAGGATGGAGTTTAGCATAGTTACGTGGAGTTGGGATTTTATACTTATTTCTCCTTGTCACTTTGTTTTAACCTCATTGTTTGGGCATAGCTGTCTGGGTTCCATTCAACTGGCTGGCAGGGGAGTGGAGGAAGTTTTTGCGTGTCCACCTCTTTAACACTGTCCTACAGGCATCATCAATGGCTCTGTAACGAGTTATTCCAGCAGTTCACGGCTAACTTCGTCCCTCTTGTTAACAGCCTCTCTTCAGATTACAGGATCGGGGTAGTTGCCGAGGGCGAACGCTATTTCCAGCCCTTCTGTTGGCGTCGTCATAGAATCGTCCTGGAGGCGGCATTCGGTTTTGCCCTCACCTGAAGACGAAAGAAGATGTAATACTCGATAGAATAGGTATTGTCGACACAGGGTAGGACTTGGTGAGCACTGGCATGGCTCGGAGGTCTAGTGGAGCCCCTCAAGAACCCCATCACCAAAAGCGGGAGTGATGCAGAATGCAACCGCCGACGTCCACTGGTGTAGATCAAATACTGATGTCGATGGGCGAAAAAAATAGTCTGCGAAGACTTACTTATCCGCACGCCATCTTCACTTGTATTGTGAGTAAGTAGAAATGGAAAATTCACCTTTTTCTGCGAGAACATTTGTTGCCCTTTGAGATGTACTACTTCCAACTGATTATTGGAGGAGGAGGAGGAGGAGGAGGAGGGGGGTTGGCGTTATTTGGGGCAAAAAAATGCAAGCCACTTCTTGTGCATTTCATGCATTTTATTTGAGCAGCAATAAAAGTGGAAAAGCATCTCATTATTGCATCATATGCTATTGGAGGGGAGAAAATAACAAAAATCGTCGCATTTACAAAGCAGGCTTTATCACCTACTCATTTGCAGCTCTAATTCTATTGCGTAGTAGGCGCACCTCTCTTTGGTAATTCACTGAGAGGCATTCCAAATTAATAAGGCGCATTAATTTGTGAATATTACACGCACACACACACACACACACACTTCAGTCGGTGCTTCCACTCTGCTTCATGGCCCTCGGCTCCGGTGAGACAGGTTAGTAGCTTCCCACCTGATAATATCTACTGCTCAGGGTTGTTAGAACCACACCCTTCGAATGACAACCAACCAACCGCGTGGCTGGGCAGATGATGTCACCAACTCCCAAGGAGGAGGAGGAGGAGGAGAAGGGGGGACTCACACTCACCTCCCCGCAAAACTTCAAGTGTTTGTAAAGTCCGTCCGTATTACACGATATCGAAATACCTTCCAGAGGTGGAACAAGGTCTCAACTCCATCCTCGATTATTCGTCTACCTGCAATTATTTGCCAAGGTGAAGAAGTCGCGTTATGAGATTGGAAACAAAATAATTTATACCTACTTGGGGAATGAGTTGTCCTCTCCATCGTCACTGTCAATTCCCTGGGGGGCTTTAAATGTTGCCTGGGCGTGGGAGCCAAACTCCGCATTGCATCTCCACTAGGTCAAGAGGATGGTCCTGTTCGGAGACTTGTATTTTCGAGTCGCTAGACCGGCGATCACTCCATTTAGCGAAGGGAGTCAAACACGCGCCATCCACTCAAGTTAACCTTGTCAAACGAATCACCTTCTAACTGGACATTTAATAAAATAAAAAGAGTGAAACATTCAGAAGACTAAAAAAGACTGTGTCTCTTCTAGCACAAGCAGTCTAAGTTATTGTGAGCGTGTTGGAAACCCCTGGATATTTCGAATTGTGCATCTGATACGCCTTTTCTTGGATTAAATTAGCCCCGCCTACCTCAAAGCATGGGCTTCAATGGTGCTTCCAAGGGCACCTCAACATGCAATGACAACACGTTAGGCAACAATTTGCCATTTCTTGGGTCATGACCATAAACATTTCCGTTGCTCTGTTGGCAACACAGTGCTTTAGAACAAAGCCCCATAGTCTATCGGTTTTGCTTTTTTTTTCCTACCTTAGTACAATATTCGAGAAGGCGGAGGAATATCGCATTGCTGGTCCTCCTTCTGCATTCCATTCAACACTACCTATTTGGAGAGCGTTTAGTCGCATTACTATAATAAAGTAGGGAATGAAGCTGACTCATGTCGGGAAAAAAGAACCCCACTGCTGTCGGGGCTAAGAGTACACCCCTCGGCCTCATCTTCGCTTTCTCACGCGACGCACTTCAGTTGAATGATCACTATTGCTCGCTACTTCGTTTATGCTCTTTTTTGTTACAAAAAAAGTTGCCAATCTTTTGGCGATGCACTAGCGAGACACAATTGAAATCGAATCGAAGCCTTAATTAACCTCCTACCATCTGATTGGTTAATAATTGCACGCAAGGGCAACCTTGACCGAACTCCCGCTTATAATTGGTTGTCTTAATAATCGTTAAGCTTTGACCATAAAATTCGGCTAATCCTGATAGTAAGCGCAGTAAAACGGTGCATATATGTTGACATTAACTTTTGCCGCGAACTCCTTTCAGTCGCCGCGTATCACACCATTCTCTTAATGACGCGGATTTTGCGCCTGTGGCGGCCACAGCCGCCAAACACACCATCACCGCCCAGCCTTAGGGGTTGTAAATCATCGTTTCCAATATTGGTATGCTTTACTGTGAAAATAACTTTTTGACACCACATTGCGAGCCCCAGCCCGAAGCTCTTGCCCGCCGTTTCCACGCCATAAATTTGAGACACCCGAGTCGAGCGCCGTGTCGGGGACTGTCGCTATCATAAAATTTGGAGCAAGAAGTGAATTGCGCCTCTCTTTTATCTATTCACTAAAGTGGGTGTGAGTGTGTGTGTTTGTGTGTGGGAGTTTGCGGTCATCCATTTTTTTGCCCATCTCATAAATACTTCATGGCGGTGAGTAGCAAAGGAACGATGAGGAGAGGACAAAACCAACTCGTTATTAAACACCGCAATGACTGTCATCGACAAAAGAAAGGGGCTTTTTAATTGCCTCCTTAACAATCCACTAAATTAACGATCTTGTCGGAGGCAGAAGGAATCTCGTTGTGTGAGTGCCAGAGGCCTAAACTGGCCACAGAATGCCTCACGAACTGATTTCGCCAAGTTGCCGGTTGCATTTCCCCTGGTAGGTAGAGAAGGCTTGTAGGTCGTCAAAATTGCTTTAGCCTATTCCAGTTAGCTATCTAGCAAACGATTGTCGCGTCTATTACTTGGGTAGCCATGGCAACACAATTTATTAAGACTGCCCAGACCTAGAAGGGAAGGCCAATTATCTGTTCAAGCTCTGTGATCCCAACGGAATGTCAGAGCGATTTGCACGAAAAAAAGGTACCAATCTTCCTGTTCCTCAACTCTTAATTAGAAATAAATTTGATGTTGCTTCTTTTTTCTCTTAAAAAGAACACTCATTGAGGCAAAGTCCCGTGTTGTCAGATCGCAGGCACTTATTTCTATTCTCATCGATGCAATAAAATGGCGGTAGCAAATAACAACGAAGAGACTGGCTTTGAAATTAAACATTATGCGTTTGAAAATGATGTCCGTTGAGCCTCTCGCTTAAGAAGTCACTCCATCTGAGTGTGATAATTAATAAAAAAATGGCAAAAAACGATTTTAACCATAAAGGAAATTTTATTTATTCAAAGATAACAATTTCTTTCCAGATGGAAAAAAGTAGCAGCTCCCCTATTGCGTCGTTACCACCATCAGGTTGGCTGTGCAACTGGCCACACCGCCCATAAGCACAGGGGAATGAGTCATTACCAATCGATGGTATTTATCGACCAAGCAACTATGTTGCATGCGGTGATTGGCTGAGTGTGGAAAGGCGGCTTTCTTTGGTAAAGAAATTAACCACCACCAACAAACTAACAATGGTTGTCAAGGCCTTGTTGATGGAAAAAAAGGGTCAATTGAGGTTTGCAGCTGGCAGTGCATCTCCTCTAGAAGGAAACCGTTTCTCGTTTTAATGCCTCGAGCAGCATTTGCAGTACAATGTGGAAATAGGAGCATCGCAACGGGGATTAAATTATCAGAAAATTTTTATTTCTCCTCCATTAAAAAAGGAAGCTTTGAGCAGCCTCACTGCCGAGTTGTTGTCGCCTTCGCGCTTAACCGCACCGCCAAAACGCCACCCACACGTGCGGACGAATCACCACCGATCGATTGTATTTATCGATCCCACGACCAAGGGGCATGCGGTGATTGGTTGAGCGTGGAGAGACACCACCGCCCGTTGATAGAGGAGGGGAAGAAGGAGGGAAAAATACACAGCCAGGAAAGCAGGAGTGGGAGCTGGCAAGAAAATATTTTGCGACGATGCTGATGATGCCTCGACTGCCTATTGCTATTTTAGACCTTGGGTAGCAAGGGTAGTGCAGTGAGGGTGGGGGGAAGGGATCGCAAAATTCCAATTTGATTGGTTTAACACCACGCACCGGCGCACGCGCGCGCGAGCAATGAATGAATCGGTGCGGTGCATGTGTGCGTGCGTTTATGCGAGCCCGTGCACGCGTGCAGGTGTAGACACGATTTCATCAGTCACGCAACACACCCTTCAAATTATATCCGAGTGCACGCGCCTTCGATCATAAATACACACCCACCCACACACATACACACGGAGGGAAAAATCTTTTAAGCACATTCACACGAACACACACAGGTAGTCACGGGCCTGGGCACTTTACATCTAGGTCATCACAGGCGGGGAATGAAGATTATAGTGAGCCTTTGGCCTCTCCCACGTTTCGACAGCCTTGACAGGGTGAGTGGGGATGGAGATTCATGTGTGCCACCCAGGCAGATGTGGACGAGGGAGAAGTATTAGCACGTTTGACAGCATTATCTCCATCTCTTCCAACAAATGGGCTTTAGCGGTGGGGAATTGTGGGATTTGAGGCAGCCTTCAGTACCTATATGTTTTCAAGGTTACCAACAGCGTTGTTGATCAGACGAGGCCAAAATTCAACCAGTGGTACGAATTACTAACAGAGGGACTCGTCAAGTAGGGATCTTCGAGAATAGAGCTAAAATCTAAGTCTTTAAGCTGTGGTACAAGATAATTGATCAGTTGCAACTTTTAAGTTAAGTAGTATACACCGAAGGTTTAACCGAGGGCGCTATACGAGGTAGCCCATAAAGCGATTCCTTTCCTCCTGAGATAGTTTTCTTATTGAGACTGCCATCGGATCTGGAAGTCCTCCAACCTTGAGAGAAGCCGCCAGCATCCCTGTATCGCTCTTGACCAGCAGCTACTTTTAAGGCGTTAAGTAGCATCCAAGTGGGGAACACAAAAAGGACACCACTCGGAGTGATAAACAAGACAATTCCTTTTGCAGTAAAACAGCCTTCAAATTAGGACTATCAATGGATCTGGAAGTTGTTCAGCTTTGATGAACAATACTGGTATTCTTGTATCTCCTTTTATTACTACCTACTGTTAAGTCATTAAGTAGTATCACAGTGTCCAGACGAGCAGCGTGGGAGTGGGGCTACTGAGGGTGCCACATACAGTGGTGGGTGAAACGGTCCTGCCCCCACAAAACAGCCTTCACGATGACAAAACGCGCGTCTTGACAAAATGACTTGAAGTGTCTTTAAGGCGTAGCCTGGTAGTCAAAAGTGTACCACTTGACAACGCGAATGACCCAGACTCCTTTGCTATCAAATCAAATTGGCAATCAAACCGTCAGTCAAGTCAAGGATTGCAAAAGTCGAATGCAACCCCTCCCTCCATCTTTAAGTGAGGGTACAGAAATGGTGTGCACCTTTCACGCCCCCTGATCTGCACCCCTGATGACACAAGGAATGGAGAAAATGCGCGCCCTTTTTTAAATGAGGTAACACTTGTTACTCCTCGGAAGTTATGGAAAAAGCAATTCTTCAGAAGATGGATCTCTTTGCCAAGGTCAATCTTTGGCACCGATGAACTGTTAACATCACTGTCGAGTGAAATGCATTCGATATATTTCTAATTTAATAATCACAAATTAAATTAATAAAGTAGAAACAATGTCACACTGGCATACATACATACACTCAAGGAGTGTTAAACGAGCCCTCTTTCTTTCTTTCTTCCTCTCTCAATATTCACCTTTCAAAGTATTCCACCGTCAAGTTGTCATTCATTCTGCACCAAAATCTAATTCACTGACACAGAAGAATCCATTGTTTGGGAAAAGTTTTCTGCTCAACTAATTTAAAAAAAACGCCCGGTTTTGAAGAATAAAGGACTTGCTTTTGCCACCGCCACTGCTATTCCACTCAAGAGTAGTTAAAGGTGAGTGGATTGACGCCTTCGTGGCTTCGCGCCAATCTTGTACCACCCAGCCAGGTCTCCCCTCAGCACTGGCTGGCCTCCACCGGGCGGTTCGTTTGCCTTGAAGGTTGGTTGAACTAGCCTGTAAAAATGGCGTCAGTTGTTAATTATTAGGTGACCCAATACCTGCTTCCCAAGGCATGACTTGTTTCATTGTTGGATAGACTAACTCCCTAATGACCTCAACTTGTCCTTAAGGGAGCGATGAAGGGAGGACAGAGGGGATAAAAAACGGAAAGTCCAAAAAATGTCAAGGCCGTGTGTGGTATTGAAGTTAATTGTTTTTCCTGCGAAAAGTCGGGCGGTTTTTGGCACCAAAGTAACCCGAGTGGGAAGAAATAAGTACGAAAGGAGTAGACAGGAGTCACAGGATAAGTTACTTCCACCATGTTGAAGTATTGCAAGCAATCAACTTGCAAGCATTCCGCTCCTTCTACGCTCACTACGACCATTTCTAAGGCAGATCTGTCAAGGCAATTTTCACTCTAGTAGCCGGAATTAGAATCCAAAAAGTTTAAAATCAAGTAAAAAAGACTGCCAAAATTTGTCTTTTTATGTTTTAAAAATAAGCACGGGCGTACAGCTGCCTCCGACTGCTAAACACAATATAATAACATTTTTACTTAAATAACAACAGTAGAAATATTTTAAGATATTTTTGCATGCTTCTCTCGGAGCAGGTTGATCAGGTTACGCACATCATAACCTCCGCTAACCACAAACTGCTCAGTTACAATTAAAAAAACCACATAAACGCAAGCTTAATGGATGAAGCTATGCATTGAATGCCAAACTAATCAAACCTCATTGTAATCTCACCATTTCGAGGACTAAGAAGGGCCAGAGTGATTCCTAATGCACGTGGAAACGCAAACATTGGCACGGATGAAACATGCTCTCGGAAACGGAGACCGCCACAGGGACGCGAAAGTTTTTGTGACTAGTGGGGGAACCCATGAAATCCCAGGCAAGAAAGCTTTTCCTGCTTAAATTTAGAAGACAATCACCGATCCACTGACAAATAGGCTCAAAAACTACAACACTAACTATCCCCTTTCCAGAGGGAACTTTCGTGTACCAAACCCCGACAAAAGGCGTCCGAACACCACATCACAAGTTTCACGATCCCATTTTTCAGGGCTTACTTCCACAATGGCCGCTAACAACCAAGTTGGCTAATTTGTTGACTAGGTAATTAGCTAGCGGATAACAAGCCACTGATCGGGGCTTTTCACTCAATTCAAATGAAAACCGACTTTCCCACCAGTGCTGCTACTTTCATTTCGGAAAACGCGAGGTTCTGAGAGGAATAGATCAGAATGGTTGTTTACAAACCCAAATAGGAACAACGCATTCATAATTGGTCCACTACTTCATGCATGCTCTAGAGGTTCAGATTTCAAGATTACCGACCAGTTACCTCTCTGAACAAATGCATTGTGCATAACGTTTGAGAATTAAAAAACAATGCTCCAGAAGAAGCTGACCAGCTAAGGTGGACTAAAGCCTCGAATTTCGGTATCCATCCTGAGTTAGATGCCAGTAATAAAAGCCAATAGTAGTCAGGGCGAGGAGAAATTCACACACCCTCCTTACAGTTCCTCAAAGTAGCTCAGATGTTTAGAATAGGGTCTGTCGAACGAGTTAATTTTACTCAATAGGCAAAAAGGTGCAAAGCGAAATAGATGGTAAATTTGTACATTACTTTTCAGATACAAATACCAGAAAAAGTTCCAGCTGATCAAAGTGAAGCAGTTCCAATAACCAATGAAACCAAGGGGTCAATGCTACCTCGCCACCCTACACAAGGCCAGGAGGCTGCTGTTGTTGCTGCCGGTTCTCCTCATTCAACCACAGTTCCGAAATTACAGACCTAGCTATTTTAGCTGTCAAAAGGCCCTTCAAACCATCTCCTGTAGAGTCACTACTAATGGAACTTCCTTTGAAGCGACACCGCAGGTACCCGTAAGCATTGATTGACCCAGCCAAACATCCGCAAGCAGCAACAAGACACCAAGCGAGTTTCAACGAGAAAACCGCAACCAGAACAAGGATCGCCCAAATCACCGGGAATAAGAGTAATCCAAGCCAGAAGAGACGAGCAGCAGATCGACGAGAGGCGCGTTCCCTACTGCTTACCGAATCATCGTTTCTAGCTGTGCTATTAGCGGATTCGAAAACCCATTTGGAAGAACCAGTGCGTGGATCAATTGAATTCCACCATCGGAGACCAACGAGAAGACGACCGCTAACGTTTTTTACAAGCCAAAAATCAATAGCAAAGAAGGTAAGCAGAACGACCACAGGAGCAATAAAAGCAGTGGTAAACCAGGAACAGAAAAGATAAAAGATTAGGGCTGCTGAGCGTGCACTGAAATGGCAAAGGAGAGCGAGACGGCGACGTTTTAGAATTTGGAGTGAAGTAGCATCATCTCCTTCAGTTAGAGTGAGAACAACATCGTCGCGGGCTGTGGTATCCATTGTAATCTGTGTAACTAAAGGAGTAAAGAGTACATTTATGCAAGTAGAACCTGCGCAATCCGCAAAGATGAACCAGAATAACTTGTGGTAAGAAGAACCGTGGATGTTTTCCCATGCAGAAAGAACAGAAAATTACAAAACAGCCGCAAAGTAATGGTAAACGGCTAAAAAATTGTAATGCACTAACAAGGGGAAAGTTTCAAAGAAATGCAACTCCCAGAAGCCTAAACACAACGACACCTTACCAACTGGAAATATTCGAAGTGAGAGAATACCTAATAACTAATTTTAATAAACGATATAAGTCGCACAAATTAAAAAACTATTATCAGATATACAAAACCTGTTCAGTACAAATTTAAATCTTAAGACAATTTTAAGTTATACATTTCCTTGCAGTCTTTTCAGCAACAGCAACAGTATTTAAAGTATTTTGCTAAAAGTTTTGTTAAATCGATAGCAAACCTATGGGTTGTTGGTTTTTGCAGATCAATGTAGGATTTGGCAGGCCAGACTTGTATTTACGTAGTGCTAGGGAGCAAATATTTAAGCGATTCTCCATAATCATTGTGCTAGATGACAAATTCGAAAGTGCTTTTGACCCCACTGTACACATACTAATAGGCGGTTTAATAACAGTGCTCGCGACATATTAATCGTTTGCACATATATAACTATTTAAATTACCTCATTAAGGCAACGAATTTAAAAACGTTATTTTTGAGACCTGTTATTTGATTATGTTAATGGTTATAAAATAAGCTTAAATCTGTAGAATTGTTTAGTGATGATGAAAATGATGCCACTGGTTAATTGTGCCCATTTGATTGTGCATTCTCGTGGTTAGGTCACTCTTATCCTGCCCGTCTTCAGTGATGTCGGGAAACGCGAGGGGTGATCGATCAACGCGTGAAGAGGAGGAAAAGAATTTGTACAATCCAAGATCACCATCTTTTTGTCGTGCTTGTGTAGATTTATCCACTTACAAGAAAATAAAACCGGAGTCTCGGAAGGCGTCGCCCTTTTTCCTTGATCCAAAGAGTACGTGGGAGTGATGATTTGACAAACTTATAAGGTTCCTTTACACGCATATTTTCGTCCTCTAATCAGTAACCTTTGCGTGCTCATAGATTATTCTCTAACCATTTGTGCGAGTTCTATCCTGCATTCATGGATGTGTTTAGACTGTCCGCTTGACAAAACCAGCCTTGGTCGCGCCACTTGGGCTCTCTTGCATACAATGGCTGCTTACTATCCGGTCACTCCGACTAAAGAGGAGATGAAGTCAATGATAAGCTTTATCGACGAGTTCGCAAACTTTTTTCCGTGCAAATACTGTGCTGATGACTTCAAGAAAAGTTTGTTAAGTGTATTTCTTTGCCTTGAGAGTTTTTTTTGGTGCCAATGAGTGTCTTCCTCTCTTCTGTAGATATTAGTATTTATCCTCCAGACGTCCGTAGTCGCGAAGCATTCAGCGGGTGGATGTGCTTGCAGCACAACCTAGTAAACAAGAAGACAGGGAAGCCGCTTTTTGACTGCTCTCGTGTTATGGAGCGCTGGCGCTATGGCTGGGCTGACAAATCTTGCGACTTAGACTTTCAAGACGTTTGAGACCTAGATATACGCGCCATACCTCGTTTGTTTCCACCATGGAACTTTATCATTAAATTTACTCTCTACTAAGTAGTCAGTCTTTTAGTAAAGCGCATTAATTCTTAATAAAGTGTTTCTTTTTTGTTTATGTGCTTTTGAATGGTTGTTAGTTGATAGAAAAGTAAACAAATGGTTTTTAGATGTCGTCTGATGAGCGGCGGGTTATGTGTGATTTAACAAATCGTACGAGGGAGTCTCTATCCGAGGTTCCACTGAAGAGGCCTAAAAAGCGGAGATTTGGTTCTATTCTGGATTACTGGGGACGTAAGTAACCAGTTGTTGCTTGCTTTTAGTGTGCGTGTACCTGTGCCATTCATGGTGCATCGAATTGCTTACCAGGGAATGATGTGCTTGCTGATATGACGAGTCGGGATTGCTTCCTTAGTGAAGCATCCTTGTTGCGAACAACGACGGCGAGATGATGGAGTCTTTGGCTAAGGCCTGCATGGCAGTAATGCAGGATTTGAGTGTGAATATTTTTTTCTTTCTAAATTGGGATAGCCAGAGCCATTAATTGTCATCACTATTGCCGTCTTGGAGGACTCCGATTTCCAATTAACAACCAGTGTCATTGCTGTCGCCCCAAACTAGAGCAAAGTCATTGGCTAATACTGCAAAATCCCTTAACTCGATGGGCAGTGCTCTGTATCTTCCAGTTAAGTTCTCTCAGACTGCTTCGACAACGGGATTGGGGGACTATGTTTTTTGGGGCACTCAGTGGGCGAGTGAGGTGTGAAAGTGCTTGTCAGATTTGTAAAACAGCCAGGCTGCGTTCAGACCACTGGTGCCCACCCTTTTAAGCCCTGATAATTTGTTTGTTTTAAGGCCGTCCTTAAAAAATGGTCCTTGTGTCAGTCAGCTGAGACCTCATACTTTGTGCCTGATGTCACTGGGCTACTGCCGATGCCTGTGATCATCACAAGACATCTACGCAGCAAGAAGGCGCCTCGTTGCTACTGTCGTCACGACCATCGTGTGGATGGCGCTAGGCCCTCGTAGTGTAGTGTCGTGTGACTCCCCCGCCCACCCTCATTCTGCTCGTTTGGTAGTTTAACCTCGCAGCCTCCTGACCTCTCCGGTCAGATAAGGCTATCGAGTCATGTTAGAGTGGAAGTAGTTTTCGCTACTCGTCTTTTGATCTTGATTTACGGTTTTAAAATTGGTGTTTGACAAGGCGGGCCCTTATGTTCATCATGGCGGGGTCTGGTTACTACTATACACGCATGTATTACATAATTTACATCCAATCTAGGGAGTAGCTATGTCATCAAAGACCTAGAGATCCCCACAATCAGCGTTGAGACCGATTCAGGGGACGGTATTCTTCCTTGTGACTTCCATCTATCCTTTGCACTGTGCTCCAGTACAACCATGAGGCAAGAACTAAGGTCGTATGGTAGTCTTCTCTTCGTGGGAAGGAGGTCATCGAGTTTGACGGTGCTTGTGGCCCTCATGGATTTATCTGGACGAAACAACTTCCAGGGGTTCATGTTCCAAGTAGTGGTTAGGACTAAACTTATGAAAAGGGCTGCTTCTCAGGATTAGATTTACATTTCTTTCTACGCTTTCGTTCCATTAACACTTTGATCGTACCCATTCCGTGTCTCGAATTATTTGACGGAAATCTTTTAGCTTCTGGCTTATGCGAGTACCTACACAAGTACGAATACTAACAACTAAAACTATGACTTGAGCATGAGAAATTCGTATTAACCACGTGTTTATAGAAGCACAAGTGCAAACAATCGCACAAATGTCACGCATTGAGCAGTGTTTTTTGCTGAAACCATCCTTTGATTGCATTCTTTACCGCTGAACGCATCCTACTTAAATGCTGTTAGTAGCATCCATTTGGCCAACACCACCTAGCACTGCGTGCTTTCTGAAGGTTTAGAACGGAAGATGGATCAATCTATGGCCATAGAAGGGGTCTTGGGACCGATGGAACGTCTTATGCAAGCAATGCGTGATTCAGCATCTGTCTACGTGGTGACCCGCGGTATGCGAGACATCCGTTCCATCCTCACTGGTCGTATGGTTGCGTTTGACCGATATTGGAATTTGGTTAGTTGTTCATGCCTTCCATTTCCATTGACCTACTATATTTCGACATCATTAGAAGCACAGTTCATTTGGTTATATTGACTGGTTTTAAAGCTTTTTAGTGGTTAACTGACGGAGATCGAGGCTATCGGTTTAACTGCCTTAGGCGGGATGAATTTCGGTGATTCATTCTTAGATTTTAGCCAATGTGACCGAGTACAAGACAGTCGGTTATCCAAAACTGCAAAGCGTGAGTTTTCTTCAAACTTTTGGTGCACTTTTCTTTATGCAATAAGTGGGACATTTTATGGCTACCGAGTTCTCTTCGAGCCCTGTATGGATACAGCTTTTTATGATTTTTTTCAGGCGGGTTTGGTGTGCTATTGACATAGGGTTACCATGAACTTAATACTGAGATGCTGACTGAAACTGATGCGCTACATGGAACTCACATAGTCAAGCATAAAGTTAAGTATTTACTTTTCCTGCTGATATTTGGCTCCATAGACATTCAGTACTTTCGTTCCAGAATGAAGGTCCTGGCAGGCGACGTCGCAGACGGCAACGTAGAATTGAAAAGGTGATGGAACGAGTGACACAGCGCAACCAATCAGTCTCTAGTGTGGAAGATGAGGTTACACCCTCCGAGTCGTCCACAGTGGATATAAAAGGTGGTAGGCAGACGGCTTCCGTGCAGTTTGACGATCCCACGGGGTTCAATGCACCCCTCGAACCAGTGTGCAATCGGTATGGACAACTGTTCATTCGAGGCGCGAATGTCGTGTTTGTTCGCATCCTACCTACTACTACCGAAATGAGTGACTAGTGGTGTTACAATGTAATTATGCAGAATTGCCGCTTGTTTTGGTTTCTATGGCTATATTATTTTGTACCACTTCCGAACTAAGACAGCTCAGCTCATGTTTCCTGCTGCATTAGAGTGGAGTAAGTGGCGATTTTGTAGTTTGAATTACGCGTCAGGTTAGTACCGCGGCTGTCCGCTGAAATCGCGGAAAGTTAAGTTGAGATGGGCTTTTTTATTGGCTATCGAAAAAAATTCCATTTGACTGATACTGTAAAAGTGGAAATCAGGCCATTCGATCTGGCATCCGGCGTTGGCTGGTTAGATGACTGCGGACCACTGTTGGCGCTGTTGGTTAGGATTTTACATATCTTTAAGAACTGGAACAGCATTTAAAATTCCTGAAACCATAACTTGTTGGGGTTTAATGGGCGTTACTAGGTATTGGAAGGCTTGACATCATTTACCTTATCCCATAAAAATTTACAAAACCCACGTTTTTAGGTTGTAAGGATAGCCTCTTTGTATCCGAAGGGCCGGTTTCGAAATGATCTGATACTTCTCCTATCTCTGGTAGATTGCACTTTCGCTCGGTTGTACGACCTTACAGTCTCCAAGACCTGTGCAGCAAGTTTGGTGGCCTACTACCCCTTCAAGAAGGATTCGTTTAGCCACGGTCATTGTCAACTAGATAGCCACATACACAGGTTCATTTTTCAGGATTTGTTGAGTTGCTTAATAGATCTTCATCATGTTAGCTCTTTTTGATAGACGACCACATCCCCTCGGCAAACATGAGACGGAATACTTATCGTGACCTACTCATTGTGTCTTCCATGTGGAATGCACCAATCACTGTCAAAGTCTATTCTCAACTGACCAGTCAGGAACTCGTTCCAACCAACCAATCAATACAAGCGCCATTGATGATTGGTGGGGGGATCTAATGTGCACAGTGCCAGTGCGAGGCGTGTTTTTAGTTGATCACGAAATCACTGTTAGGCGGATTATGCATTGAATAACCGACAGATGGCGTGCACGAAACAAAGAGGGTGACGCCCCTGGCAACCATCGGTTGGTTGGAGGAGAGCATTCTCCATTCACCTAGGCCAATAGCAGTGAGAGAGTTACGAAACAATGGCAGCAGATGATTCGAGTCAGTGGAACTCGTCTACGAGACAGAGGTGAGTTTTATCAAGCGCATTCCTATTTTCTTTCTGTTGCCGCATAATATGGTTTGCAAATTGTATGAATTTTATTTAAAGAGTTGATTTAGATACTTGCTTCTTGAAAGTACTAAGGTCCGCTCCAATTAAGGAGACATGTGTTGGCCTTCCTTCGGACTTCTGTAAAATCTTCAAACAACTGTTCACTCATATGACTAACTAAAGGCCTTCTCATAAGTGGCTTTTGTGGCATGAAATGCGAGGTCTTGTGCTGTCCTGTAGAAACAGAACTTGCCACTGACTGCATCTGAAGGAAGGGAGAGCTTCCTTTTGTTGCACTTCAAGAAGAAAGTAGTAGTGCAAACTTCTGCCTCAAAAGTATGAGTCGTCTCACGTTGTAATGATAAATTGTGTCCACTACCGAGGTGGAGGGTCGGCGGTATCACCAGTAGGCATTTCCAGATGGTACTCTCTGTGGCCGCAATTCTTCCAAGGGCGTCCAAACCTTTCGTAAGGTAAACGAACTCAAGTTTACCCCCATAGGGTCGTAGCTACACTGAGGAAGCCTGTATGGTGCTCCCAATAGCTGAATTGTTGGATCCTGTGGTGCAGCGCCGTCTGGTTCCCATCAGTCTCCTCATGCACCAACTTCCCAGTGATATTTCCCTAGCTTCCACGCTCATGCAACTTATTCTTGGTATCACATGGGAAGTAAAGGAAAGTTAAATTAAATTCATTCTTTCTTGCCTTTTGCCAGAATGGCAGAAGAGGAGCCACTGGATCAGTTTCCTGTCACTGGTTACGACTACTCCGTGGGTTCACTGACGGAAGAGGAGTATCGCGAATGGATTGAGCATACCTTTCATCATATATTTGAGCCCTACGAACAAATAGGTGGCATTCCTTGCCGTGAGCTACTCAATCGATTTCAGTATCGAGGCTATGGATTGCCACAAGATCGCAGAAAGGACCTCATGCTCTACCTAGACGCCAATAGAGATGGACGAATCACTTATGAGGTAATACCGAATTGGCACCGGAGTCATTGCAAGAGTTCAGACGAAAATTGACCCATAGAATCCCCCTTTTTCGTTGCCCTCCAGTCTATAACTTAGCAGTTTAGAAAAACGGAGTGTCACATATGTGTGACACTTATAGGAAATGTAATAAGATGCTCTGCCAGAATGAAAATCCTCACGTTCGTTTGTTACTTTCTCGTTCCATTGCATAGTGGCACCCTTTTTCCAGAAGAAACTAAGTAGGGTCGAGTTTAACTAGACAGATCACCAAGACGAGAATGGAGTATTTCATCCACTTTGAACAGCAATTCCACACCGCACTTGTCCACAAACGCTACGTCGACTTGCCAAGGATCCAACGAATCGCATTGTGTGCCCTTTTGGCGGCCAATCCAGGCTTGCGTTTGACAGCTGCCAGAGCTCGTGCTATCAAACACCTTCAGGCGCTTGACGCAATTGGTCGTAGTGGTGCCGACGGAAAAGTTGTTGCTTCAGAGCAACTGCCCAATGCAATAACCGGATATGCTGGAAACTGCGATGATGTCGATGATGATGGTGGCGGTGGAGATGGTGGTGGGAAATTCAGACTGGAACCCGACGGTGTGTGGCCAACTTCGAGGGCGGGGTGTGAACGAAACTGTCAGCCGGGAGAGGCACTAACCATTATGCATGAGGAGTACATTCCGGAGTTCTACTTAAAGGCAATCAAGTGTCTACCACCGCCAATCTTCTGCTCCCTGGTGGTCCTTGTTCAGGTGTGTTTTTGACATCATTTGAGTTCAAATTGGGGAGTAGAAGAACGAAATCCCTCATTACCGCCCTCTTTCTCTTCCAGTTGGCTGTCTTCATCTACTATGCAGTACAGCTAAATCGTCGAGCTGAAGCCGAACAGGAGAATGTGTTGACTTGGGCCTCCGGGATCCCCTACTTCTCACCCCTTTTCTTTGATCCTCGTCGACGTCGCGATGTTTGGAGATTCTTCACCTACTTTCTTATCCACCAGGTAAATTTTCTTACATTTCTCAACCCCCTTGACGAAGTCAAATGGTGCTCAAGTCTTGACTGCGACCCTTTCCACCACCACTGGACAGGGTATATGGCACTTGGTCTTCGACAGTTTCGTGACACTCCTCCTGGGTAGTCTGATGGAATGGGTCCATGGAACATGGCGAGTGGCGGTGCTCTTCTTCCTTGGAGTGCTAGCAGGCTCTCTGGCCACTTCGGTGTGGGATCCCACGACTATTGGTGTTGGAGCCGGTGGCGGTGCCTACGCCCTCCTCGGTGCTCATCTAGCTCTTTCGGTGGTCCATTGGGAGGAGTTGAAACATGACGCCTTTGCTGTGGTTCGCGCGCCCACGACGGCGAAACGAGCAATGGCCATTGGTGTATCCGGAATTTTGAGGGTAAGGAAGTTGGACGATGCTTAATGTTAGTCTATCCCAACCTTTGGGAGTCTGGAACCATTATTAGACTAGGAAGAGTTTGCAAGAGTCCTCGAGACTGAAGGGTCTCCCCTGACCTTGGATAGATCTAAGAATTTAGGCCTCCTTATTGTCTAAATTTGTCATCTTTCCTAGTAAGCATCTGTCAGTTAAAGTCGTGAAAAGATTCTGTGGTTTCGGAACTTATTTCACTCCAGTTTTACCCCACTTAGGTCACCCTTTCATTCCTCTCCAGCCATTAATGTGAACAAAGTAAGGTATCACGAAATCACGCTTTCATAAACCATAAAAAGAGCTAATAACCATTCTCCTTTCCTCATCCTCTCACCGCTCCGTCCTCCAGATCTGTCTGATCCTCCTCCTCGGTGCAGTTGACTTTGGAATTTCATTGTACCAGCGCTACGGTATGCCTGACGCTCCATTGCACGCGAGCTACTCACCTCTACCTGCCGGCCTCACGACAGGCGTGTTGGTGGGTGTACCACTGCTGCGCTACCTCCACGAGCGTCCATGGGAGCGGATCGACTTTTGGGCGTGCCTAGGTGTTTGCCTTGCTCTCTTTACCTTTGCCATCTTCTGGAATGTTTTCTGGCCTGGCTACCCGACTCAGAAGGTCTAGAGCGTCTGTTACATACTAGCCGCATGCTCTGAAATAAGACAATGAAGAAGTGCGTCTTTTAAGGTGGAAAAGGCGGTTGATTGGGGTGAACTGCGTCGCCTTCATCAGTATTCATCCCATATTCGTTCATGTATCTCGTACACACCCATCCATCCACCTTATATCCATCAGTCCATCATCCACCCATTTTGCGTCTAGCAGTCCATCCGCCATCATCCATCATCATTTCCAGACCACAAACTCATGCTAGTTGAGTGGAAATAAAAAAAACCGGCTCACAGACCCAAAGTGGTGCATCCCATCCTAAACTACAAAATTCCAGTTCCCCGCCCCTCCCTCGGCCTCAAATGAAGTCAATAAGAGTAGAGCAGTCTCGTGCATATTTTGCAGTGCATTCAAGACCTACACATCCATGCTTCACCTGCAAGTTGCCTCCTTGCAAACACAAAAAAGTAAAAATGGATCCTTGAGACCCTTCTAGTCACTCTCATACTGCTGATACTCTCCAATCAAGTCATTGACATTTGTGAAGGCCTCATCAAACTCCGCCTCGTCCATGCCCTCCGCGGTGTACCAATGGATGAAGGCTCGCTTCTTCAACATTATTGCAAACTGATCGCACATCCGTCTGAAGGTCTCCTGAACCGCAGTGGTGTTGCCCACGAATGTGGCCGACATGGTCATGCCCTTTGGGGGCACATCACAAATCGCCGTTTTGATGTTGTTTGGAATCCACTCCACAAAGTAGGCCGAATTTTTGTTCTGTACATCAGTGATCACCTCCTCTACCTCCTTCACCGATAAGCGACCTCGAAACATGCCTGCCACAGTAAGATACTTGCCATGTCGTGGATCGCATGCTGACATCAGATTTCGTGCTTCAAACATCTGTGAGGTGAGATCGTGGACGGTGTAGGTGTGGTAGGCCTGTCCATACCGACTAGTAAGGGGCGCAAATCCCGGCACAAAGAAATGAAGTCGTGGAAAGGGGATGAGATTGGTGCCCAATTTGCGTAGATCAGCATTGAGTTGACCAGGAAACCGGAGACATGTGGTGATGCCCGACATTGTCGCCGAGACAAGGTGATTGAGATCGCCAAGTGTAGGGTGCTGGATCTTCAGGGTGCGGAAACAGATGTCGAAAAGGGCCTCGTTGTCCAGTGTGAAGGACTCATCTGACAGGTCTATCAGGTGACTCAGACCCAGAACCGAGTTGTAGGGTTCTACCACCACCTCTGATATCTGCATCGTGCAAAGGCAGAGAGATAAAAAAAATAAGATTCTTTTATTGCAAAAATTATTTTTGTTTTCTTGCAAAAAGTAACATCATTAAGTAAACAAGGAAAAGAAGATGAGAGGACAGATCTAGCATTCCATGGTCTGATAGGCACTAATAAGCTCCAGCATTGAGGAGTAAGCACTGTCAAACTCGCATTCCTCCATGCCTTCACATGTGTACCAGTGGAGGAAGGCCTTTCGACTGAACATAGTCCTAAATTGTTGAGCAATGCGTTCAAAGCTCTCCTGAATTGCTGTATTGTTGCCAATAAAGGTGACAGCCATTTTAAGACCCCGTGGTGGCACATCACAGACGGCTGTCTTGACGTTGTTTGGAATCCACTCCACAAAGAAGGCAGAATTGCGGCTCTGCACTTGTTGCATCTCCTCCTCCAACTCCTTAATGGAGAGACGACCTCGAAAGACACTTGCCACGGTGATGTACTTCCCATGACGTGGATCGCATGCAGTCATGAGGTTTTTGGAGTCAAAAATTTGAGTTGTCAAGTCATGAATCGTGTGATTGTAGTAGGTTTGCACAAATCTCGACGTCAGTGGAGCAAAGGCGGGAATGAAGAAGTGAAGAAGAGGGAATGGAATCAAGTTGGTGCAAAGCTTGCGCAAATCTGCATTCAGTTGACCGGGAAAGCGAAGACACGTTGTCACACCAGCCATGGCAGCTGAGACGAGGTGATTCAAGTCGCCGTAAGTCGGTTTGTCCACCTTTAGTACACGATAGCAAATGTCGTACAATGCCTCATTATCAATCACAAAACTCATGTCCGAATATTCAGTGAGAAAGTGACTTGACAGTGTGGCATTATACGGTTCCACCACCACATCAGACACCTACAAAGGGCAGCAAAAAGACGTCTCTACAAATTAAGTTTATTAAAATCACAAAAAAATGATCAAAAGGAGGAGGAGGAGGAGGAACAGACGGAAGCCATATGATTAAGTTAACACTCAATTTGCTGGTACTCCTGAATCAATTGTGAGACATTGGCAATAGCCGCGGTGAAATCACACTCATCCATCCCTTCAGCGGTGTACCAGTGGAGGAAGGCTTTGCGTTTTAGCATGACCAAGAATTTCTCACCCAGACGGTAAAATATCTCCTGAATTGCTGTAGTATTGCCAATAAAAGTTACCGACATCTTGAGCCCTCGAGGGGGCACATCACAAACAGCCGTCTTGACATTATTAGGGATCCATTCAACAAAACAGGGCGAGTTTCGTGATCTCACCGCCCGCATTTCACGTGTGACCTCCTTGATGGAAAGTCGACCTCTGAACATGGCTGCCACAGTGAGGTAGCGACCCATGAGGGGGTTACAAGCTGACATGATGTTGTGACGATGAAAGACCTGCGAGGTGAGTTCGTGCACCGACTCCGCGCGATAGGACATTGAGCACCGTGAAAGCAGAGGTGCAAATCCCGTGACAAAGAAGTGAACACGGGGAAAGGGGATTAGGTTATTACCAAGTTTGCGAAGATCCGCATTCAGTTGACCGGGAAAGCGGAGTGAGGTGGTGATACCAGACATAGTAATGCTCACGAGATGATTTAAATCCCCATAGGTGGGATCTTTGAGTCTCAAAGTGCGAGAACAAATGTCATAGAGGGCCTCATTGTCAATCACAAAAGTCTGTTCGGCCAGCTCAATGAGTTGATTTTGTGAGAGAATTGCATTGTAGGGTTCTACTACCACATCGGAGACCTAGTGAAAATGTAAGGAGTCGGGGGAAGGGAAGAGGGGGAAGCGATTTAAATTATTCTTTTAAATGGGGAATGGACAATCCATGTTACTTTCCACTTTCAAAGGTGAGTCCTTTTCCAAGCTAAACTACGTTTCTACGGCTAAGCGCTTCTCGCTTCAAGACGGAAATCGCGTTGTGCGTCGTCTCTGAATAAGCCTCTCCTTAGATTTTACAGCTGACACGGGTGGAATGCGCGACACATTTCAGATCAACGATAGTCAGAAATGTACGGATGAGTGGATGGGTGCAAGATGAATGTTTAATACAAACCAACCGTCCAGAGTTAAGAAACGCGCAATTCCATCCAACATTTGGATACAAATGACAAGAATATGTTTAAAGGCACTAACGTCTCACCTTAGGCGAGGGATAGCAGGAGAACGTGCACATGATGCGGTCAGGATAGTGCTCCCTAATCTTGGAGATTAGTAAGGTTCCCATTCCAGCTCCAGTTCCACCACCCATAGAATGCACCACCTGGAAGCCCTGCAAACAGTCACAAGCCTCGCACTCCCGATGCACAATCTCCATGATGCTTTCAATCATCTCGGCACCCTCTGTGTAGTGTCCCTTTGCCCAGTTGTTACCCGCGCCCGCGTTTCCGAAAGCAAAGTTATCCGGTCGGAAGAGGCATCCGTAGGGCCCCGAACGCACTGTATCCAGGGTGCCGGGTTCAAGGTCAGCCAGCACTGTCCGTGGTACCATTCGACCGCCAGCTGCCTCCATGAAGTAGACGTGGATGCGCTCGATTTGGAGGTCCGAGTCGCCCCGGTAGAAACCATCGGGACCGATGCCATGCTCATCTGCGATCACCTCCCAAAACTAATCGTGGTAAGGGGTTAGAAATGAAAGCCCAGGAGTGACCCACCTTGGCGCCAATTTGGTTGCCGCACTGGCCGATCATGAGGTACAGAATTTCGCGCATCCTTTTCTTAGAGGAATGGTTTAAAGAGTGCTGTGTGAAAGACTGCTAAAGCTGCGGGGAGGGTCTATGTTGGCAACCGCAGTTGACACGCGGACCTATCGATTGACAGGCGAGAAGTGTCACGTGAGGGTGAGAGAGGACAGGACAACTTCCAGTTCAATGCGCGTTCGTGGGACGGGTGGATTTGCAAGTCAGACTTGAAAGCACCTTGACATCCGCCACTCGACTGTAGCGTAAGTTAAGGGACGAAATACTTTCCCACATTCTTGCCAGTCCTGATTACCTGTTCCGACTTGCATTAACGACTAACGGAGGGAAGAGAATGGATCCCCATGGGGAAATACAAAAACAAAACAACAAACAAGCTCTTCTCACAAGAAGGGACGCAAAAGTTAACGAAGAGAAGCATAGACAGCCTGTAGTATTTATGTGCAAACTAAAAGATAATCGTCAAGGTTGACAGAGTGAGCAGTCAACTGATTTACGGCGGTGTAGCAGGCATTCCTCGCATTGCATGCCATGCTACTCGCAGAGGCATCAGACCCTCTCTCGGCTGCAGCCATCGCGGATGTCGCGGATCAAAGTTGCATGCAGCGAGAGCTCGCAGCAGTCGACACACCGGTACTGATGGCAGCAGTAACAGCGGCAGCGGAGACTTCTGTCGTGCTTTCTGCTCCCATTTGAATCGTGAATGGAAAGTGACTACCTTTGCGACGTGGTCGCGAGCACGAGTTGCCAGTATCTGACAAACGCTGCGTAGTTGTTCTACCGCCTGTGGATCGAGAGAGGCATCGGAGGGATCAAGACAGAGACGAAGGGCTACCTCGGTTGGGAGGTCATGCTGAAAAGAAATGGCACTTTCTGGAACGGTGCTCAAAGAAAGCAATGAAGATCTAGACGCATTTGTCATTTCCTCGCACATTATGATGATAAGGATGAAAAGGGAGGAAGAGGAGGAGGACTTAATGAAAGCATTCGTGCTAGAGATGCAGTCTGAGTTGAAGTGATGGTGAGAGCCTTGGAAACAGTGAGAATGATGCGAATGAATCGGTGTTGGCGATGAACTGTGCCATCCCTTCAGAGTCACTCTTGTGTTGGAGGACTCGAAGCGTTTGAAATTACTAAATTCGTGTTGCGAAAACGATGGTAGTGAAGGTGACGGATGAGTAGAATGAAAGTACTCGTAATATAGCTGTGCCTACGCGATGACAATGACAGTGACTAACTTGAACAAGGAGGTCAGTGGGTATAAGAAGGGTGCGATATCGATGCACGAGAGGCACGATGCTGCGAAGGTGAGTAATAAGGCCTTGAGCCTTCGCCAGATGCGAAATCGCATGATCCACCTCCAGGGACTTAAGACCTGCAGAATAGAAGAATCAGTGGTCAGTAAAGTCAGCGTCCTAGACCGAAGGTGTACCTCTCCCTTCTCCCTCCTCAATCAGTTCGCTTTTATCACCATAGAGAAAAGCTCCACTGACGCAAGTTCAAGATCTGGGGCAGAGGGCGGGTACTCAACTCTACCCCTACCTTTCTACCTAGTCTCTATCCCCTACAAAAACCTAGAATAATCTCCTTATTTCGACGTTTCAGAGACTATAAAAAGCCTGAGCTGTTGAAAGATGTATATTAATAGTTGGGTGGTGGATAATTACAGCTTCAGACAGCATCAGCTTTTAGCCATAGTAAGGCTACGAGGAATTTCTGCTCTTCCAAAGTAATAACAAGTTGCATCACAAAACACAGTGTAGCAGCGCGGATGACAACCGCCTGCTCGGCAATACGTACAGCACACACTGCGTGAGTGTTTAATGGATAGAGCATAGAGTTCCCTTTAGATGGATAATCTCAACTGCCTCGGTTAAAAATGGGCTAAGTTGGCCGCAGGAGCATGGGGAATTATTGGCTGAAATCTATTCTTAATGAGGGGTGGTGCAAATATCCCATCCAGTGGATCAAAGAGCGACCGGCTAGGTTTAGAGGAAGGAGAGGAGTGGAGCATAAAAGGCGATGGAGACATACCGAAGGCCTCAGCGAGAGCATAGTGGATGGGCGCGTTGGTTGACTCTGCGTACTCTTCCAACTCTGCGCAGTCGCGGAAGGCCACGTCTCTAGAACGATTGCGCTGGAAGAATAAGTGGAAATATGTTAATAAGGAGGCATAGGAAGAGGGGCAGATATTTGGAAATGTAGAGACTGGTGAAGAAGAAGACAGATGGATGAACGCGGAGGCAGGCAGGCAGGCACTGACAGAGGGGATTGGAGACAGGTAAGCAGAGTGACAACTGGACAGGGTGATGAACAGATCAGCCAGACAACAATTAAATTAGATGAAGTGACGATCAAGTAGACAGGTAGATAAGAAAGATAAGCCAAGTTGATAAAGTAGAAGTAGGTAAACTGAATTGAGAGAACCATCGATGAAGATGGAGAGACAGAGAACTGGACAGTTGGTTGGGTAAATGTATTGATGAATTTGCGAGTAATTTAAAAGATGATGGATACGTTTTCGAGTAAACAAATGACTGGATAAGGGGATACGCATTCGAGGTAGATCGGCGGATATGAAGCTGAATAGACAGATTCTAGATGGATACATAGAGAGGTAGGGTATCCACTCGAGACTTATAGGTGTATCAAAGATGATTAGATGGAAGAATTAGTGAGTAACTAGGTAGTCAGACAGACTAAGCACAGCAAATCACCCGAGCATTTAGCAATCGGAGGAGCCAGTGTCTCAAGAGACGAGCGTCAAACCGATTCACTGCCCAGTCGAGCTCCGCTTCAACAGGCGAGCGGTGTAATGTACCATTCGCCATCCCTTGAGAGCTCACCAGGGCTTGAACAACGTCCTCCCAGTACTGAAAGCGCAAACTCGCCGTCTGCGGTGTGGGAGCTCGATCCCGAATCTAAAACAGGTGGGGAAACAGGAGAGACCACAATTTGTAGGAGCTGTATGCTTGAGGAAATGAGTGGGAAGATCAGGGATGAACGAGGTTGCTATGGATTAATATATGCAGGATAAGTGGATCGCTGGGCCACCAGGTGATTAAAAGGATCCATCGGAGATGAATCAATGTATTCGGGAAGAATGTAGTGGAAAATGGCAAAGAGATAAAGACCAAACGACATGTGAGAAGATTCAGAAGGAATACACCGAGTTGGAACCGAATGAGTTGGAATGGGAGGGTGAGTGTCTGAAAGAATGAAAGTGTCAATAAGCTAACGATGAAATAGGGGAGCTAAATGAAGGTAGGTCGCGAGTGGAAATATTAAGAATGGCTTGATGTTGATTAACTAGGTTGGTAAACGGAGGCAACAGGAGATGATATCTCCAAATGAACTTGTAGACATACAACAAAGGGCAGCGAGAAACATGGATCAGGGATGAAAATGAGGACAGAAAATGAGGTGTAAAAACAAGGGCATTCAAAATGCTGCTCCCTTAGAGGGAGTTACGGTTGCGTCAACATAAATGCCAAGTTGTTGATGCAAACATGGTTGGGTTTCACAAAGAAAAAACTTGCAAGATAATTGGCAGCCGACCAAAAGCGACTATCACGAAGTAGAAACTTAGTGAGTGGAGTATAACACAAGGTGGCATTCATAAAAAGTACAAAAACACTCCTGAATTTACGAGAGCAATCTCCACGTTGAAGGCTCGAAGTGCAAAGGCAACACGCCGCTGAGGTTGTGGAAGCGCCAGACAGCATAGATAGTTGTAGAAGTCTGCTTTCCTTATGAGAAAAAATAAAAGCAGCAATCCAACTCACCTCACCAAATTGTAACAATAATCCTGGTAACTGTGACTCCTCGAAGAGACGAAACGACGAAGCGGCTGTGCAAAGATGCGTGCTTCCCGCAAGCCCACTAACACCATTACCTATTTACAAAGTTACATAACCACACATCGAAAATAATGCACGGCAATGGGAGGTAGTAACGCCCTGGTGTTTTAATAAAAAAGAGGAGTCGTCCAAAGTTGTTTTAAATGGCTTCAGAACCCTGTGCATTTACATTTTGGTAGAGCTAGGAAAAGTAAACCCACGCCACTTCTGCATGAAAGCACACTAACCCTTGGGGCGTTACCTCTCAGTTAAGACTAAAATCTACCAATTAGGAGATGGTATTTCATACTCTCTTGCTAAACAATTACAACGGTGGAACATTGCATACTTTCGACACATGCCTATTCCTCAATAGTTTATTATGGTTCACGACGCATTAACGTGCATTTCCCGCAAAAAAGGCGGATTCCTTTGGCCCGCAAGGTGACCTTGAAGTTCCACCAATGATGGTCGTGCTTTTTGTATGGTGAATTCGTGAGAGATCCTTTCCGGAGTTTTCAAAGGATGTCCCTTCAGCCAAAGCGTTCCCGCTTCTTAAAACCAGGTGAAGAAGATCTTATAGCTTCGGAGGAGATAGACGAATGTCCTGAAGGTGCCGTAGTCTCCCATTTCGCTAGTACTCGACAAGTCGATCAGCAGCGCCAAAGCTTGCCAACTTTCAAATGGCGCAGCCATTTTCTCTACTTATTGGAAACCTCCAGGTATTCACCACTATTTATTCATACAAGTTCTCTTTTGGCTCATACAAGCTTTTATGTTATTTACAGGGTTGTTGTGGTTACTGGAGAAACAGGGAGCGGAAAGTCGACCCAGCTACCACAGTACATCTACGAAGCAGGATGGGTTCGTGGGACATCAAAATATATTGCCGTGACGCAGCCTCGCCGCGTAGCAGCTATCACCTTGGCGGTACGGGTGGCAGAGGAGAAGGATTGCAATTTGGGTAACGAGGTTGGCTACCTGATTAGATTTGAGGACTGCTTCAAGCCAGGCCGCACCTCGATTCTCTACATGACTGATGGAATGCTGATCCAAGAGATGACTCGTGACCCTCTGCTTCAGAACTATCGTGTGATTATGCTTGACGAGGTGCATGAACGCTCTCTCCAAGTGGATTTGCTCTTGGGTTTGGTGAAGAAGATTCTGCGCAAACGGCTGCATGATCTCCGAGTGGTGGTCTCGTCGGCAACTTTGGAGGCGCAAAAGTAAGATTGTTTTCTTTTTGACCAATAACTTGTAAAATTAATTTAATTGTATGCGATGCTTTTACGCCGTGAAGTAATTTATTGACGCTGCAAGCTCTTGGCTAGTTGACCCTAGGATCATTGAGTTCATGGGAGACGTGGTGCTGTGGTGTGTAGTTCTATTGATCACTCCTGTATCATGGTTTAGAAGGGCTAAAGGACTGGCAATACTGTCACCGAAATCGGAAAATTTTCGTCAGCGTTATCAGTAGGCCTCAAAAAAATGAATTCAGGATTGTCTGGTTTAATTCCAACTTTACTTCACGAATCATTAGCTTCATCAACTACTTCAAAGACCTAAATCTGCGGGAGTCTACTGTAGAAGAGGGCGACACTCGCCTCATTCCCGTCTCACACTTGCACGTGGAGGGCCGGCAGCATCCTGTACGCATCTTCTATCTACGCGATCCTACACCCTGCTACGTTACCGAGGCACGCAAAACTGTCTTCAAGTTGCACGAAAACCGGCCTCTTGGCGCGGATATTCTCGTTTTTCTGACAAGTAGGCTATATGCTTCATTGTTAGCACAACTTGATCTCTCCTCTACTCAGTTTTTCAAAGACGCTCTTTAAAATAGGTCAAGATGAGGTGAATCGGTTGGTGAGTGAGCTAGTGGACGAGTATCGCGACCGCAAGGAGCGCTTCGTCCAGAAACAACAGCAAACGAAAGAGAAACGAGGAGGCGGTGACCGTTATCCCCCTCTACGCAGTCTACCCCTCTATGGTGGACTTCCAGCACACGAGCAGCTCCGCGTTTTTGAGCGTCCCACGCACGCGGTTCGCACTGTTGTCGTGGCGACCAATGTTGCAGAAGCCAGTGTCACTCTGCCTCGGATTGGTTACGTCATCGATTGTGGATACGCGCGTCTCCGTGCCTACAATGCGGATAACTCACTTGAGGCTCTTGTTACCCTTCCCGTCTCAAAGGCTTCCGCTAACCAGAGAGCTGGTCGGGCCGGTAGGGTGCGAGTAGGAGAGGTAAATTGCTTGCCGCAATTCATGCTCTTTAAACTGGTTTAGGCAAGCCACCAAGTCATTGCTTCCTTGCAGTAATGTGCTTTGAATTCCAGCTGCAAACATTACAAGTCTCGGTGTTCACTGATAGTCTTTAACTTGCTCTTTTCCTTTAGGTTTACCGCCTTTATACCGAGGATGCCTACAATCACATATTGCCAAGATTTACAGCTCCAGAGAGCCAACGTAGCGATCTCGCTACATCCTTGCTTCGTCTCAAGACTCTGGGTGTGGATTCCCTGGCACGCTTTGACTGGCTGCCGCCGAGGCCACCCGCCCGCCATCTTGGACAGGCGGCGGAGCAACTCGTCTCTTTAGGCGCGCTGACCGTGGCTACAGGAATGCCGTTGACCGAACGGGGTACCCAGTTAAGTACTCTGTGCGCTGCTTGTGGTCTTGCTCAACCCGCTGCTGCTGCCGCTCTTTTGGGCGCGGTGGAGGAGGGTTGCACCCTTGAGGTGGCCGCCATTGTCTCTCTTATGCAGGTAACTAGCATGAAGTCAACAAATATTTCATGATAAACCCAATGCTTCGTGTAGAAGATAAGCCTCACCACTAAATCCTGTGTGGGCTTCCTATTATCTTCTCAGCTTCAGAACGTTTTCGTCACAAGTGCAAATTATAGGCGGACGGCCGATCGCAGTCGGCGAGTGCTTTTTGGCACCACCGCTGGAGATCACCTCACCGAGTTGAATGCATTCACCGCCTATGAGACACAGGCGTCCACGCTGAACCAGTCGGAGCTTCAACGGTGGTGCCAATCTGTCGGTCTGAACGCTCGCGCACTGCAGCATGCTCTCTATCTGCGCGACCGAATTCTTGGAGTACTGAAACGATCTAAAATGCCCTGTGTGGCTGTTGAACCACCTGGAAATCCATTGCCTATCGTGCGCGCTCTTCTACGTGGATTTTTTATGCAGGTACTACTCGTTTATCATCAGTAGCACGCAGTGCACGTTAGGCGGTAGCAAAGAGGAGCGATATAAGCCTTGTTGCTAACATGTCTTTAATTTACACGTGTTTTAAGGTTGCTCACCTGGTTCCATCTGGTACCCACTATGTGACGGTGCGGGGAGACCACGCGTTGCGGCTCCATCCAAGTTGTGTGCTCTATGCCGCACCCTCAACGTCACGCTGGCCAAAGTGGATTCTCTTTACTCGTGTCCACCTCAGTGCTCCTCTTAGCGACAATCCAGCAGCTGCAGTCGCTGTCTCCGCCACCGCCACTTGCGTGTCGGGAGTAAGCGCAATTCAACCGGATTGGTTAATGGAGCTTGCGCCTCACTATTTCCACTACGGCACGGCTAGGGAACATGCGCTTAGCAAATAGAGGGCATCGGATATGCATTGTGTTTTGCACTTGTAAATAAATTGTGTGTCTCTGCATAGCTATCCCTGTTTTTAAGCGGGCTGAGGTGTTCTAGTCTCGGCTGTTGCATTGCGCTGGTTGAGGTCGGGTGTGAGAATCCCTCGCAGACAACATTACGCTCACAACGCTGCAATTATACCATTAAGGGGGTCAGTGATTTATAAAACTGCGCGAATGGGTGGCTGAGATGTGATCATACGCATCTCAACTCCGATACTGTTCGGAAGGATGCCAGCAACGAGACGATTTTGGCTGCAAACTTTAACTGCAAAGTAATTAAAGGACGTCGGCAAGTATTTTGCGACCAGCAGATCAGGGCTGGGGAATTACATACTAAAAGCCATTGCTTTTTATTACCTAGGCATTGGGATTGTCTGGTGCTATGTTAAGCTGGGCCTTTGTACATCTGAGCTACTTGCACTGCATGATCTACGCTTCCACTGTGTCATGAGCTCTGTGGTATACCAATAGCCACCTAAATCTTCAACAAATTATTATCACATCATTCACCAAATCCTTATAAGTCAATGCAATTTCAGAAAAAAATCGTAATTAAAAGACACAACGAGTGAGTGTTTAAAAATTGGAATTGATTTATCGGGTTACTGCTTACGTTAGAGATGATATGGCGGGAAAAAAGTAAATTAAAATTCCTATAAAGGTGAGTAAAAAGTGAAATAGCACTTTAATACTAATTTAAAAAGTGATTACTTCTTGTCAACTTTAAATTTTTATCAGCTTCAAGCGCTTAACTTCGTCCCTAGTGCGTTTAAGTTTGTTGTCCTGAGGAGGCATATTCAATACTGCTTGAGTGTTCTTAATGCGGTCGGCGATGTCCTATGCCCCTAACTTCCCTCTTCAACAGTACCCCCAGTACTTCCCAAACAAAATAAAGATTGTTGGGACCGGAACTAATCGTTCAGTTGCCCCATGTGAACCCTTCTACCTGCTCGATACCGAATGGCCTATGACGGAAAACCAAATAACCGGTGCTACGAATCTCATCGAGCATTATGGACTCAAAAATGCCTATCAAAAATACTTCCGTGGGAATCTTAAGGATGAGCTTTCTGGTTTTCTTCCTCACTTGTCGGGAAATGTAAACATGCCTGCTTCTGCGGACGATAGTGGATTGATGGTATACCAGTTTGGTACCTTATCCTTACCCTCTTATTTATAGGGTCTGATTGAACGTCCACCTATCCGAGGCAAGGAACTAACTATTTTCCCAGCAAGCCAACTAGATCCCGCTGTCCGTTTACATACTGGCCAACTGCCCCAGGAGTACATGGCTCTCTTTATGGCTGCATCTCCCCCGACGACCTCCGTTGCCCCTAGCAACGGCATCGCATCGACGGAAGGCACTCCCGCTACCCCTTCAAACGTTCGAAAGCGCCGTCGTGATGCTTATCGTGCTAACACTGGCGCTGTCGCCTCGGAGTCGGCAATTGGACCCTCTGTCACCACCTCCGCCTCCGCCTCGACGATCTCTGCTGCTGCCGCGAATTTACTGCTCCGCAATCCGCAGCAGCAACAGCATCACCATCATCACCACCATCCATCTAATGCAGCAGCTCTTGCTCCTTCCGTTGCCGCCGCTGGAATGGCACCGCATTCTGGACCGCTGATTAATGCTACGGCGGCAGCTGCCGGCGTTTCAAAACCGGCGACTTCCGCGGGATACTTTGCTACTCCACCACCAGCCGCTGCAATCCGACGTTCGGCAGAGGACTTCTCCTTCATGCCCTCCAGCGGTGGTGGTGGGGTGTCCTCCGTGGAGTCTCCGGGTGGGGATTTCGATGATGAATTTCGGCGCAAGAGACGAAGAAAGGAGAAGAAAAGTGGAGGAAGGAAGGAGAGGATCGAATGACCATCCTGTTGGTTTTTTGCCTTTCCTGCAGCCTGTAATATATTGCTACTACTATCCTATTTTTTATATTTGCGTTTTTGTTTTGAGGATGAGATAGGGTCTATGCTGGCACTTGGTCTTTTGAGTTTTGCGTTGTTTGCGTAACTTACCTGGCAAGCGAATTCAGGGCCAGAAAACACCATGCATCATATCAGGACTTCTTAGCGACCTACCGCTAGCATTACCTAGTCAAAAATCCTACCTAACTCTTTAGACACTACTCCTCGAAGTTCACCGAAGAGTAAGAGCGTTTTCATCTTGTTTGCACTATCGCCATTTTCCCCCAATTTAACGGCATAGAATCGGAAGTTTCTCACAAAAATACACTGCATGACTTTTATTCCACCATAAACTCGAAGTTAAAAGTAAACCACATAAAACTGCTCCTGTCTTATACAAAAGTGGCAATGGCTACGGCCGCAGCGATTGTGGTTGTTGTGGCGATGAAAGTTGCTCATCTTTAAAAAGTAAGTTGATCTATCAGACAGCACCGGCCGCAAACCCACAGTGAGAACAAATGAGAAGTACAGTCATCACCGCGGGCAAGTGAAGCAAAGACGCACGGAAGAGACCGCGTGCTGCGCTACACACTGCACCGGCATTCTCGAGGGGTGTGGAGTAGAAGCGCGCCGCGTAGTACACCAGCATCGCGTTGAATGGAGCCGCCGCGAGTCCCCCGCACCAACTCACTTGACCTGCACTCGCACCACCGGCACCAAGGAAGCATATTAGGCTGGCCAGAAGAGAGTGACGCAGTGCCGCTGCTCGGGCACGCTGAGGTGTCACGTTGGCGGTCATGACGTAGCCAGCGTGGGCGTAATCTCGTCGTGTCAGCCAAGATAGGGACATGAAGTGGGGAAACTGCCAGGCGTAGAGAAGACAGGCTAGCACCAGGGAGCCTAGTAGGAGAAGTTGTAAGACCATTGGTAAAATAACAACAAAAAGGAAAATCCCAGACACGATGACCACCTTTGCCGAGTCCACTAAAAGTTTTTAAGCCTGCAGGGAGGTAGAATGGATTCAGGGCGAAGTCAGTGAATGCTAGGCACAGTTGAAATCAAGTTAAAAACTTCAAAAAATCAAACACTAAGTGGAGCCTACGGAGAGAATGAGGCGTACCTGAATGTAGAGAGCCGGTGGCTGCGGCCCACCCCATGAGGGGCGGGATGGCGCCAACCAGGGAGCCCACCCACGTGTTCACCTGGGAGACGCGTTTCAGTGGTGTATACACGCAGGTGTAGAGCAGGAGATTGCCCGCCGCCAAACTAGCCACAAGGCTGTTTGTGCCCACGTACAGTATCGACAGGCCCAATGCTGCCGTGGTACTGGCGAACACACTAGCACCCACTGGGCTGGAAAATCAAAAACAAAAATGACCTGTCCAGGATTTGTAGAATATCAAATAGAGACCCAACAGCCCTTTAAGATCCTAGTAGTGGACGTGGGCGATCCGTGTGTCGCTCTCATGAACTTATTCCGTTAGCATAAATTGTCCACTACGTCCAGACTTCTGTCCTACTGCTGAATGCCGCGTAATCGCATAGCCTTGCTGCGAGCTGGTGTCTGTGTGCGTGAACTCGAATCCTGTTGGACTCGCTATCAGAGTACTCAACAGGTGATGCAGACATCATAACTCGCCGGCAGATTTGAGCAAGAAAGGACGTCTAGCACGTGTGAACATGTCAGATAGGCTGATAACACCTCAGATTAAACGAACGCGGCGTTATAGGGTGTTCAGAAACTATTCAAGAAGGAAGACTTCCACAGACCAAAACAAAAACATTTTGCAGAATCTGTAGCAAAATTTGGCTTGGGTCCTACCACAGATACGTCCGGTTCCAGTTTCTGCATATTCTTTCACCAAAAGCTTTATTGACACACTATTCCACAGACGCCTTAGTCAACAGTATCGGAACACATCCATAATATGTTAGACACGAACTGCTGCATGGAGAGAGCCGTCGAGGTGGCATGTCCTTTGTATCTGCTACATTGCAAGTCGGACAATCTCCTGAGAAAAGAGCCCAGCACCTCTTGGAGTTGGGCAATAAACGTCCCAAGTCCAAGTTAATAGCCATGATCCTGTTGGCTGGAGAGCAGTCCTAAATGCCATGGGGGACAAGAAACTACCTCAGACGACCTAATCCACCGCAGCCCACAGCACAAGGGATGTAAAAGACCAACTCCAACTTTTGCTAATCACCCAAAAACCTTGTTCTACAAGAAGACAAATAGCAGGTGAAGATAACACCAGATTTGAACCGGACAAATGTGAAGGTTCACCATACGCATAAAAAATAATACCTAATGGGGAAATTAAGTCTAGACGGACGCCCAAACACCACCAACAGGAGAACAGGATATAAAGGCGAGGTGTAAAGCTACTTCATATGAAACGCGATTGCTGGAGACCATAGACTTGTCCTGAGCTCAGAAAACCAGTGATTCTTCCTAGAGAAGTTCACAAGGGGATGCAACCTTGAACTTATCGTGATCTAGGAGATGCATCAATGACTCTGAGATTCAACGTCTTCATTCATAGTTCGTGGGCAATGCTCAAAAGAAGGGGGAGATCCATAGAATTGGTTGCTATTTGCTTAAACCATCAAGATCCTTCTCCAATCTCCGACAGCTCCGTCGCCGTCTCGGTGGTGCCATTCCCTTAGTTCACAAGCCCTTCTGGCTATTCAGCAGGAACCTTTATTCACGCATCACGCATCATTGGGAATGTTAAGACGCCTAGCAACTTGATCAGGCGTCCACACAAACACTGCAATAAACTGGACCATGACACAGACCGATCCAAAACCTATGCTTTAATGAGTCAATTCCCAGATTCTTCATTCCGCATGGTTCTGGCTTTGATGAATTACATAACTGAGGTACTTTCACCGGATGCACCGAAGCCTGTAACAAATTATAAGCACGCACGCCAGCGAGGAAACACTTATGCTCTTGGCAGGCAGAGTTGTTTCCGTTTTGACAAGTAGCAATCATATGACACCCAGCACCTATTGACTCTAGGGTCCACTTCACTTCACCAAGGGCAGGAAGGATTGCTTCAGATTATTAGAGCCGTCACCACAAGTCTATGCAATATTAACGATTAAAAGTTGGCACTACATCACCACGGTAGCAAGGAGAAAAAAGGATTAATCGAGGTGGAACGTCAGCCATCGGATGCCTAATCCTTCATCGAATTGTGCACTAGCTTCATCATTTATAAAGCCTACCTTACCCACGTAGGTGAGGAAAATTTGGGCACATTCCCCATACTAAGGTTATGCCTAGAATGATGTTGGAAGATGTTTTCACTCATCTCTGACGAAAGGATCGTCATCATGGAAATTATTCTCGTCAAGAGTGCTGGCAACAGATGGGAGTTCTAGGTGTGAAGACCCATTTTGCGTTGAAAGGATGTTGTCAAATAATGGAGGGATTTAGCCAAAGATCGCAAGCGTTTTTGGTGCATAAGAGTGAGGCCTCCCCTGTTACAACAGGCAATTTCAATACCTCTGTCGCAGAAAAGCTATATATACGTCAATTGAAGGGATTAGACCCAGGCGAGGACCGGGACACTTATAGCGGAGATTGCGATTGTGGATGTTGTTCTGTAACGGTGGCGGTTCTAGAATGCTTGTATATCCTTATGAACGGAGCTTTATGCTGCTAAAAGCCATCAAGATGACTTATAACTAACTCTTTCATTGGCTTACCTAATTAATTTGCGCACGAGAGGCCGCATTTTGGTGCGCTTCATCATGCCATCGTATTGAACTTCCATGATCTGAGAAGGAGGAGAAAAGGCAAGTTGGTTTACCACTTTGTGTAGACTCTGAAGCTCTTCTCCTCTTTCATGAATAAGATCGAAAGCGGAAAGAGGGGTGACATACTTGGTTGATGGAATTAGCAGAGGCGGAAGTGAACATGGTACCCACCCCAAGAGCGAGGAGGGAGGTGGTGGGATGAGCAAGAAATGCCTCACAGACTAGAGGGGAAGGCGCCGCCAATGCGCAGCCGGCCAGCGACGTGGAGACCACTAGACCTGTCAAGCGTGCCTTCGAAAGGGCCGACCACACGCTCAACCACTTCACTGGGCTAACACGACTTCGATCAGAGCAACTGGCTGGTGCTAGCATTACGCTCTTTGCTAGGTACGAGAACGGTAGTGAAAAAGGTTGGGTGAAAAAAACACTATATTTCTGGTGATTAATTTGTTGCTAAGGTGAGGAATCATTGGGTACAACGGGAAGTGGTACGCCGAAGATGGATTCCCACGCCTAGTTCAGTTGAAGTAAACATTTACTAACTAAATCTGAGCCGGGAGTTGAAACAATGAAACACTGAAAAAGCTCAAACCTAGAGAGGCTACACACGAGCAATGAATGAAAGAGCTGAAAGAGATGATAGAGGTCAGGTAGATGGATATCGTCGACAGGAATGCTAAAAATCTGTTTTTACTCTTTTACTACAGTAGTCGCGCTCATAGTAGGCTTCGTGCTCATGATCCTTATTGCAATCTCTAACCGGTTAAGCAGTTCTAATCATGCACCATCCAGGATTATGACCTTCCAGCTCTCCTGTACTAGCACGACAGCAGTATCTTTCACTCTCCTCGTTGGTTTCCAGGTTTTCTCAAAAATAGAGCAGGTGCAATCAAGGGGCACTTGTCAAAATGTTAATTTCATTACAAGAGACTTCTACATTTTCCAGATTGTGCTAACACTTGTGCATGCAACTTTCCGTCTCCCCCGTAGACTACAAGCAAACCTCTAATGCTGAGATTTTTTCGTACCTTTTTCATGGACGATATGGGGCATTACACAAGCCTGTCATCAAATTGTGGCATCCAATAAACACACTTAGGTAAAAAAAATACAGAACTCACGCTGTTCAAAGACAGTGGTGTTGGGAGCAAATTGGGATGCTAGCGGTACAGCCATTGTTGACGTACGTCGAGAAGAATTGTTTGAAAGAGACTAAAGGGGAATATAGACCGCTTATTAACCAAACCCATATTAGCCTGCAACTTACCACATCGATGTTGGAGCAGTGCTGTGAGGCGTAGCAGAACCGAATCTGATTTGCAAGACAGTGGTAAGGATGATAACGAAGAAGGGGAAAGAAGCGGCAAATAGTAAGGACAATCATTCCAACTTGCTATCACAAGTATCGCCACAACAATCTGTAAGAAAAATAGTCGCGAGATTTCGAAGCCGCGGATCTTCAGTATTCCCGGCTAGCAGGCCACGAGCAAATTCAACCACAGAGGGAAAATGGTTCCGGATGGAGGTATGAAAAGCAGCAGTTGAGCAGTTGGGTTCAAAGAAGACACAGTCCTGCTCTTGTAGATGGACGGAGGGGGCGCAGAGGTGGACAAAAACAGTAAGACAATTAACCCAAGTCCCTGCTTCAAGAGTGGGTGACTGTAAGCAGGTGAGAACCGGTGAGAGTTCCTGCGGATTGTGAGAGAAGCGAAGACGCAGGTTCTGTGAACTAGTAACCAGATTACAGATCCCTGCTATGGCTAGAGATACGAGTTTTGCGGAGGCCGCCGCAGCCTTCTTTTGACTGCTAGGGGATAGAGCAATTTGTTGATGTTCACGAATGATCTCAAGGAGGATAAGATGGACGTCAAGGCTGATGAGTTGCGGACAATTACGAGGGTCGTGTGCAAAGTTACCAAGGTTGGCGACGATCTAAACATGATTTGTTAAAAGGGCGTATTACTTGCTGCTTGTAGTCGATGAGATTGGTGACGCACAACTCGTTAACAAGGGCTTCAAGGTACTGAAGACGTTCAACACTTCCTGGAGCGGCGCGACCGACACTTCGACGTAGTTCTGGATCGGTTCGATAACGTTTGGAGGACTTCTTCAGTTTGATCGGGGGCATTCACCTTAAAAGATGTAGTTGCCGTCTACAATACGTTGAATTAAGTCTCTAAACAATTCGAATCTAACTGAGAAAGAGTTTCAGCACACAGAACATCCGTTTTAAACAACAAATAATCCAATTCATAGGAAAGGCCATAGATCACTTGTGAATACCAGAAGGAAAGAAAACATAATGAAAAATAAGGAAATGTTACAAATTTTGACAAGCAACTTAACGTACCGGTTACTCACTGATGGCATCGAAAATTTTCGAGGCGATAGTGAGAAACAAAACGAGAAGCCAAGTAAGGCGACACCAGCGAGGAACCGCGCAAGAGGTAGGCAAACGCAGGGGGTGATACCACCCAATAAGAAGCAAACAAGGTCAAGAAGAGAAGACGTGGTTCTGAGTGAACAGCTCTTAGATTAGCCGACTTTTTCTAAAAGTGAAGGGATTCAGAGAGTATTCATTCATTTATCACTTAAATTTCCAGCTCTCCCCAAAGTTTTGATTAGCGAAATTATTACAGGGGTTAAACTTAAACGATACGAAAACTTAACAAGATTAGTTACGAGAAGTCCAAAGGCAAATCATGTAAGCTTAGCAAAAATACAATTTAATAAATTTGGTAGCTTGAAAGGATATTTTAAGCAAACACTTCATAGATAGTTTCTAATACATAGAATTCAATGGCGAAGGACGCAAGGATCAATCATTCGAAAGCACTTGGGTATGGAAGTCGAGGGCACGTAGCTGTGATACTTGTGCTCTTTAAATTTGCTATTCAGGGCGAAGGAGAACTTTGTGGCTCTACGGACCCCCAGACGGCCTTATTATAATTGTCTCCGCCAAGTATTTGTCAATGTATCCTGTGCTCTGAGTAAAGATTCCAAAAACATTCAATCTTTTAATAGCGGGATCGGTAATTAAAGGACATGCCGGCTGCGACGGCAGCTGTGCAACACGTATGTGATTCTGAAACAGTGTTTTGTCATCGTGTGGTCGTCATACTTCGAGCCGGCAGTTGAACAGAAAGCGGTTTTGGTTAGTGCAGGAGCATGGAGTCGGACGGTCTACCCACGTGTAGAAGAAAGTGACGCTGGAAGGGCTCTAACTGGCCTTAAATCTGCAGCATCTATTAAATAAATTTACTTTATAAGGTGTTCGCACCCAGGGCTGCATTTAATGCACACTTCGAGTGCTTTTTGCTTGGTGGCATTGTTCATCCAGCAGAATTTGGGACATCACTTAGGGTGTGGATCGATAATGAATCGTCCATAAACAGAAGGTTTATCAAATCTTTAAGATGACAGAAACTGTTCCGTCATTTTAAACGTAGAATACGTATTACCACATGCAAATTTTTAAGGTTTATCATTGATAACCACTTTGGCTGTAAGCATTACTTGTTACTACTACTTCATGTGTTGCGTTTAGAGCGTCTGAAAAGCTACCGCGTTTTTGCGTTTCTTAACCTCCTTCGTACGGTTTCTCTTAATTGACCGAGTAAAGCGGATGTTCATTGTGTAATTTTTACTTAGTGAGTTGTTTCGATGATTCATCATATCACACTCATACAATTATATGGTTTTCACTGGATTTACTCCGCTATTAATTATGCTTACTCAATCCCTTCGTATAAGTAATCCTTAATTTGCAGTAATCGTTATATTTCCTGTTTTAGTGCCAAAACTCAAGCTTTATCTATGCATTTGATTAATCAATTTCAGGTAAAAATGTTGAAATTGTTGCTAGGCTTCTGTGCTGGTTTCTACTGTGGGGCGTATTATCAGGACAAATATAAGGTACTAGAACCGCCTTCTGCAAGTTTACTCCTCCTCTTGCCTTGTAGATAACGCCTGTATCTGAACCAAAGGAAGTGTATAACAAACTTTGCGAATTCATAAGTGATTTGCTCGATGGGAAGAAGTAGTTTATGATACCATTTCTACACTTTGCTTTGGTAGTTTGTACTGCTTCGCTAAATACAAATTATGACACCGGTGCTTATTTTCTTCTCCCTTCTCCCACACATGCCATCTGCTGCATAAATTACGCCCATGTCGTGCCGTACTGGATTTCGATCCTGTCAGAAGTTGTGCGTTAAAATGTAATTTTTTGCGACAAAATTTTGTGAGTTCATAGGTTACAAAGCCATAGTTCTTTATCCCTGTTGTATTGCTGTCGCATCAGCTTTCATTCCAAAAGCGTTTTTGTCCTCTTGATTAACATTTGGCAACTGCATTCTAGAAGTTACTAGCTCCCCAAAAATTGGTTTTATTTTGCCGGCAGTGCATTTATCTAAACCTTAAATTTCTCTTTTTTATGATTCAACGTCCAAATGTATTGCTGAGACCGTGACATTGGTTGAATTTTTTATTGGCTTCTCTGCTTACTGATTCTGTTTCCTGTTCCTTCGACTGGCTTGGATGAGCCAGCAGTTGAAGAGCGGTCCTTTTCTATAGCGCATTTATCCATATTTACCCCACTTCTTTCAGGCTGTGGACCTTTGCGCCCTTCTGACACAGGAGATACCCATACCTGCGGAGCGTCCTCTCCCATACCTTATTTTTGTCACGAGTTTGGGTCTATCTGCTTCCCACGAAGAGGTTTTTGTCACCACAATTTCCGGCCTTCTGAGTAGTGCCGGTGTTAATGAGCAAGCCACTACAAGCCTCTTGATAGCCGCAAAGCAACCAGTAGAGCGTTACATGACCCATCTCACCTCCCTCCTCCATCGCTCTGAAGGTCGCCACAAAGTCACTGCTTTTGACCTGTCAGAAAGCTTCCATGCGTCGCCTGTGATGCAGAGCGGTGAAGACCTTTACAATGACCTACGAGAGCGTGTTAGTCGTTCTTCTCAGCTCGTATTTGTCATTTTTAGCATTAAAGCCGTTAAGTCCCTGAAAATGTGAATGATATTGTATACGGACCTATTTTTTGTCATCCAGGTTACAATCTTCATCAATTCGGTTGAGGAAGGACGAAAGCCTCTCATCTTCCTCGACGACTTGTCTGTTCTCACCGACCTCGGCGTGCCGTCGAATAGGTTTCTGGGCTTCCTCCTCGTTTCCAATCTTCATTACCTCGTGATCGGCTACCATGGCAATCGAGATGGTGTCAGCGATGATTTCCTCCTTCATTTGGCTCGTAGGCGAGCCGAGCTTTGTGTAGATGTGAGACCTCTAGACACTGGCTACTCGGATACCATTGATGGGCAGGTGGGGTGCTGGTTGCTTGCCTTGCCGTCTGTTGTCACTGTTTGCATAACTTTCTTCTCCCCCTTCGCAGCTGACGATTTCTCAGAGGCATCAGGAACATAGTGAGGATGGACCTGCCAGACCTACAAAGTTTCACTTTCGTGCAGTAGATCGTCGTATTCAGTGCTTCTATCCAGGCGCCTCAAATCTGGTTAGTTGAATACGTTGTGGGGGAGAAATGCTGCCTCCTCCTCTCCCTTCTTTTTGTTTTTAATGTTTAATGAACAACTTTTGACCTGAATCAAAGATGCCAGAAAGTTCTTGACAAAATTAAGTTCTGTTTCCTTATTCTTGCCAAGTTGATTGATAGGCGGTTCAGTAATACTGGGGGCCTTTCCAAATTCTGTGCAAGCGGTGTTAAGAGCATTACTTGGTGGAGCGTAGGCTCGGCATTTGAATATTTCTGTCTGACAAATCGAAGTTGTTATCCTAGGGTATGCGGTGAACCATGGAGGGGTTCATAACTTTTCGGCTTCCGCTCGGTGTTGAGTTGAGGGTTCTCATGCCGAAAGCAGTTAGAAGACAAAAGAGGGATCCGTTCCCACCTCATTTGGTCGCAGAGTGGTCCCAAAACTTTTTGACTTTCCTTTGTGTTCTTTGTCAGTCATTTGCGGGTGCTTGTGGAAACTGGTTGGCAAAGATTGTGCTTTCATTGCCAGAACGCCACAATGCAGCAGTTGGTGGTACTACATCGTTCCACAAAAGAATTGACTGAGCATAAGGTAGGGAAGTAGATGCTGGGTGTCGATGATGGTCAAGACCTGGATTAGTCGGTTTGGTAGCGCAGGTATCGGTGCTTCATGCAAAGGAAAGACTCCCCATCTGTCAGGGAGGTGGCAGACCACCTCGAAATAGTCAGAACTGGAGGACTGCTGGCGTGAGTTCGGTTTAAAAATTTATGCTACTACTGTGGAAGCGAAAAAAAAACATTCATTCAGTGCCTTAATTATGTTCTCTAAAGGGTCTCTCTTTCATGAGATCCTCATGCCTGAGTAGTCCAAGGGATCAAAATTCACAGAGAGATGGGACCGTGTTTTGAGGATACAATGCATCATGTCAGCTACCTACCTCTGGGTTGCCTAGGCTGCGTTCGAACATGAATGCCCCGATCCGAAATTTAGCTGTCCACAGATCCCAAGAACGACATCTTTGAACCTCATTGAGTTGTCACAGTGTAATGTTGGTGAAAGCTCAGACCACCAAGCAAGTTGGACACACCTGACAGGACCATTTAGATAGAGGTTGGAAACCAACAGCAAGCAGCAATGGTTTAATGAATCATTACAGCTTAAAAAACCATTGTTGACTTGATCGCTTCCAGAATCTCAGGAAACTAGTTTTCACCGGATTCTGCAAAAGACAAGTCCTATTTCGAAGTATTCCATTTGCCACCACCCTACCGATGTCATTGACTTACGTCGAGGAGGAAGCCAATCGGCGGATTGACCAGCCAAGGCCATCCACCAAGTGGCGGCCGACCACTTGTCGCTGCAAAATACATGTTACGAAGCCCTGTTGAACGGGAACCTGGCCTGTCAAGGTTTGAGGTGTGCGGATTTGGTCGTCACGCTAACCTCCATACTGACGAGGTCACCACTCCCTCAAATCGATTGGGTGGCGCGAGTGTGTCATGTTGGCTGCCGCGTGTTGTAAAATCGCGTGGCACCTGAGGTTCTGAAGCCATCTGAAAGGGAGATGGATGTGAATTTGACCGGCAACCTTACAACGGATGACGTGGAGGCCGCTGCGACCATCGCTCCACCCATTTATTACAATCCCCTGGAGAAATCGCCATGGAGTGAACGCGATTACTTCTTCGAAAATGGTGGGTTTGGATCGTTTTTTTGACGGTCAAATGTCCATGCGTTTCCCTTTTAAAGTGTTCCCTTCAACTAGCTTTTGTTGGAAGTACCTTTTCATGCTGTTAGGTTCCGAGGTAGTTGAGGCTTGACAGTCAGGTTCAGGTTCGCGCTAATAGCAGGGATAATAGAGTCTGTCCTAAACTAGACACCTGAAACGTCTCTATAGTTTTTTCTTATTTTTTCGATGGAGAGAGATAGTGGATTACCCTTTAAAGAAGAATGGCTTTGCCGATGTCTTCTTTGGTATCCATTTCCATCTCACCTCAACTAGCTACTTCACTGAACGCCTTTCGCCCTCCCTACTCCCTCTCCCTCTTGGCGGCTTGGCAACCACGGCATGCTGTGCACTACATCTCCGTTCTTCTCATCATCACTACCGTTCTCCTTCTGCGCGTCTTCAACATGGTCATCCGCCGTCTCGTCACCACCACAGTGCCTGAGTCTCTCGTTGCAATCTGTGTCGGAGTCGGTATTGGTTGGCTCTTCAAGACCCTCAACAGTCCCCATTGTTGTTTGTGGGTTCTCACACCAACACTCTTCTTTATGATTCTCCTGCCCTTTTGCATTTTTGACGCCTCCTACAACCTCTACAATCGAGCGTTTGGGGATTGCATTGGTGCCATCATTGTTTACGCTCTCTGCGCTACCGTCTTAAACATGATTATCATCGGTTGCCTTCTGGTGGGTGCCGAAATTGCCGGTATATTCAAAGCTGAGGGTCTTGTTTTTGGCACTCAAGTACTTATGCTCTACGCTTCACTAATCGTGGCAGTAGATCCTGTTGCCGTGCTCATGGTATTCCATGAAATTGGTGTTGATCCAAACCTCTACTTCCTGGTGTTGGGAGAGTCCCTTCTCAACGACGCGGTTACTGTGGTGCTGTACAAAATTGTGGTTAATTTTCTCGGTCGAGATGATGTCACCACGCATGACATACTCATTGGGATCGCTGCCTTCTTTATTATCAATGCTGGTGGCATTCTAGTTGGTCTTGTCTGTGGAGTCATCTCCTGTCTCATGACTAGGATTCGGACGCATTTGGAGATTGTTTACATCTTTGCCGCCAGCTATGCCGCCTACCTGCTAAGTGATGTGCTCGGATGGTCAGGTTTGGTGGCAATGATCACCTCAGGAATGATTCAAAGTAGCTACGCCTTCCACAATCTCAGTGAGGCAGACATGGGGACGTGTCGAACTGTGGCAAGAATGTTAGCCGACCTCAGTGAAAGTGTGACCTTCCTGCTGATTGGAGTGCACGTAACTTCTGGCGGCCTCCACTGGCACACTTCCTTCATCCTCTATCAACTGATTGTCTGTCTGGTAGTGCGTGCAATGGTTGTCTACGCTCTCACTTGGTGTCTAAACCGATGGGATGTTAATTACGTGCGAATCTCCATCACAGAACAGTTTGTTCTCGCTTATGGAGGTCTGAGAGGAGCAGTAGCCCTCTCCCTTGTCTACATGGTGGATCCAAAACTGGTTGACAGGGGACAAAAGGGTGTCCACGCCACCCTTATTACTGCGACTCTCTTCACCATTCTCTTCACGGTCGCTCTCATGGGTCCAACTATGAAACCACTGGTAAGACTACTGCGAGTGAAGCTGGCCAGCAAGAGGACGATCAGTTTGATGCGTGAACTCAACGAACGCATTATCGACGAGTTGAACTCGGGTGTGGAGGCCATCACCGGTCATATGGGGCGGAACCGTCTACGCACCTGGTTTCAACGTGTTGATGAGAAGTACGTTCGGTTAGTGCTTCAAAACACACCGGAGTTTCGCAACCAAAAAATTATTAAAGTGTATGAAGATATGGCACTGGTGCTGCATCAAGCTTCGTTAGATCCGAAGCGAGCAGATTTGATTATGGAGCATCTACCAACTTCGGTGAAAGCGGCGTATCACGCACAACGACTGGCGGATAAGGTGGAGGCCCTGCGACAGCTACGAAGGTCAGCGCTGCGTCGCGGTAGCCGCTATCCGCCGATGTCAGTGTACGACTACCAGCATATGATTGATGAGAAGAGACGTGAGTTGATGGAGATGACAGCGCCGGGTGCAGTGCCTCCACGTCTACCCCAACCGAATGATCCAAGAGGGGAAATAAGGACGAGGAAACCCTTAACTATACACCAGCCGACGGAGCAGACAAGAACTCGCATGGCCCCGCCAACACAGCAACTACATCAATATTTGCATCACCAGCATCAGGAGAAGAACCAAGACCCCAATCATCGACCTTCTTCGAAATTTAAATTGTGGAAAAGAGAGGAGGAAGGAGGAGAGGCAGTGAAATTACAATCGAAACAGTCACAACAGCCTCCTTCAGCTCCATCATCGTCACCGTCGCCTTAATCCTTGCTTGTATCACAGCTTTCGATGCCATCAAATCCAGTCAAAACCCAAATGTATCCCCCACTTCGTGTAAATATAAGCGTCATATCAAAAATAGGGATTTGTAACAAAAAGTACGTTAGTTATTTATGCCTGTATGGGGTTTGGTTCAAACCAAACAGAAATTTCCTTCTCATTGGTAATTTTGTAGCTAGTAATACGTAATTGACTCCCTTCGCTTGAGAGCACTTTCTACAAAACTTTGGCGAGCTGACACCCACAGGTTGGTTGCTTTCTTCGTGAGCATCGGGCAGTCATTTTGCTGGATGTTTGCCAGTGACTTTCATTTATGTCCATGCGACGTATGTTGAGTTTCTCCCGATGTAATCCCCATTCTGGAGTAGGAAGGGGGACGACGAAAGTTGTAAACTCTTAAGTGAACGGACGTCTAAGAGGGTTCTTACTTTCGAAGGAGAGGGGAGAGGGTGTATTAGCTCCACACGGAACATTAGAGGTCGGTGGAGTGGAGATTGACAAATATTTTCTCCATGATTTCAAATGTGGAATTGTTAGGCGTTCCGGGTGGTGCGAACCGCTAACCTTCGAGGCTATTGAGGTCTCTAGCCATTGCCTTTCGAATTTTACAGGCAGATTGGAGTAAACGGACGGGCAGCGGTAGAGTTTATTACCACATATGATAAGGGAAAAGCACCGCTTTTATACTTATGATGATATAAATCAATATTCATCATGTCTTTTTTGAATAAAAGGTTTTAGTTTCCCCACATCAAGAGAGTTTCCTCAACACAATGCCTAGGTAGCGGGTGGAAAATGGTTGTATAATAAATTTGGCAAGGTTGTTATCCAGTGGTTTTAAGTTTACCGCTCCTTAACTGATTAGAAAATCCTCGCCGCAGGTATTGGTGACTCATCATTGAATTTATCCATCTTTCCCATCGATCGTATTCTACACGCTTTACTTTGCTTACACGATGAGCCCATGCACGAATAGCCAATCAATTCTTACTTATCATGGCTCGCCTTTTGAACCAATCGTGAAAATACCATTTCCAGTTCATTAGCATGACAAAGCCACTACTGCTAACGACTATTTCACATAAATTCGATAACAATGCTGCCAAATATTTGTAAATTAGTCGTAAAAAGAAAAGTGATTTGATCACCAAAATGGAAGTCAAATATTTAATGAATACACTTGAATGCATTGCAAAAAGTCTGCACTTAGAAGAGTCACGAGATTGATTTGAGTGATTTTTTCTGCAAAAAGTTAAAAGCTGCACTACGAATAAAGTAATCACACGGATAAACATGAGCGCAGTGTCATCTATTGACCTCATCCAAATGTCGCCAGTCTTCCTCCTCCTTCCCATCTACCTCCTCGGCTGCCTTCTGCAACCCTGCTTCTGCGTTTCTGTCGGTAAGGGTGGTTTCTGCTAGCTGGGTTGACATCCTCAAAAGTTGGGCCTTCTTAGCCGCCAAAAATTTAGGGATTTCGCAAAGAAGGCTGAGCCTCTGCAAACCCCTTCTGTGTGGCGCTGTGCCACAATCATCCCCAAGGTACAGTGTCGCGTTCCTTCGTCGCATTCCACCAAGGAAGGAATGGGCCGCAGAGAATTGAGTCATCTTTTGCATCTCCTTTCTAGTAGCCTCGTGTTCCAAATTAATGGCTTCAAATTGACGTGATTGAATGGTGGCCGGTAGGTCGCGCATTATTGCTGCAGCTTGTTGAGGCGATCGAAGGGAGGCTAGGTGGAGAAGTAGTGCCATCTCCTCGTAGACCTTGAGAATACCCGCGTTGTGTGAACTTGGCTGTCTTTGAAGAAGGCCACGTATGTAGCCTTCATCTAGGCGAACAAAACAAGCCCGAAGCGAATTGCGTCCATAGCGACCTATGATCCCCTCCACACCCACTGTGATCTCGTCAATCATTCGTTCGTTGAGCTCGCGGACTAGACTGATGGTTTTGCGCTGAGCCAATTTGACATGGAGGATTTTTACAAGCGGTCGCATTGTTGGACCCATTACTCCAACAGTAAAGAGGATGGTGAAGAGAGTTGAGGTCACCAGGGTGTCGTAGACACTTTGTTTGACCTTCTGCTTATCCACCATTATGGCGAGGGAAAGAGCTACAGCTCCACGGAGCCCGCCATAGGCTAGGATAAATTGCTCCGTTAGGCTTATTATCGAGATGTTCAGGTAGAAGCGATTGATGTAGAGGCTCAACACGAACACCACAAGGGCACGAATCACCAGGCAAGTGAGTAGGGACCAGAGGTTGAAAGATACGTGCCAGTAGAGTTGCTTTTCAAGTAATTTTATTCCAATAAGAAGGAAGATGATGCCTTCACATATCTCGCTCATCTGACGACTGATACAACGAAGTGTGTAGAGGTCATTCGCCTCTAAATTGTGGAATGCATAGGCAGCTTGAATCATGGCGCAGGTGATTAGGGCAACCAATCCAGACCAACCTAAAACGTCACCAAGTATGTAGGATGTGTAGGCAATGCCGAGAAGGAAAATAGCCTCAAAATGTGTTCGATATTTAGTGACTAGGCAGGCTAGAACTCCCAGTACAATGCCCACTAGAATGGCACCAAGACTGATGGTGAAGAAGGCGCCCAAACCGATTAATATAGCTCTAGCAGTTACGCCTTTGGAATCGAGGAATTGGTGAACAATTTTGTAGAGTATGAGAGTCACGCCATCATTGAATAGGGATTCACCAAGAGCTAGGTAGTATAGACAGGGATCAACGCCGATTTCATGGAACAGTGCCAGCACAGCTACAGGATCTACAGCGACAATGAAGGAGGCGTAGAGGAAGAGCACCTGAGTGGTAAAAGTTACTTCACCTGCAGCGAAGAAGCCAAACCAATCCATACCCACGAGGCAGAGTCCGATGAGGACCATGTTGAGAACGGTTGCCACGACAGCATAGACAACGACCCCGACGACAGTGTCGGCAAAAGCACGGTTGTAAAGATGATAGGCGGCGTCTAGGACGGTTATTGGAAGGAGGTAGGCAAAGAAAGCGTGAGGGGTGATTCGCCACAACCCCTTGTCAATGTTTTCGGGCAGAGTATAGGTCATTAGCGCTCCAATCACAGCTCCACAGCAGATAAGGAGAAGCGACTCTGGAATGATCTTAAACAGGCGCCAGGTGAGCATGCGAGCATGGAACACTTTGATAAAGACGGTGACGAAGAGAAGATGAAGAATGGCAAGCTGATTTCTGTACTTGTACCACTCCCAGTCCGCTAGGAGACCAAGGTGGCCTGACCCCTCTGATGACATTTAATGCTAAAAAATTCCCAAAACATTATAATTTATGCTATTTTTCGGCAGTGGACCTTAATGAGGTTTTGTAGTAAAAGCAGATGTTTGTGTTTTTTTACCATTAAATTCCAAAATAAGCCAATGACTCATTTTCTTACCCGATTGACCCCTAGCCGGTGAGTCCAGGCTAGTAGTAAGCTGAACTAAACAACATGAACTGTAAATTTTGCTTCAATGCAAACTAAATCCATGAAAAATACCCAAAACCATGAGATACATGAGAAAATATGCTATTTGTGTTTAACGTATAAATAAAAGGGTGTCAGGGTCGAAAAGCAGCATACCAATGAGGAATATGGGAAGCACGTTTCAAAGGTGCACCAGTCATGTGATTTGCCCGGAGGTCGGCATTGATTTGACCGAAGTCTCTATAAAGCAAACAAGTACCACGCCTCGCACAAGTTGGCTTTAGCTTGATTCCCATAGGCAATTAGTTGAGAATTCACTGGGCTCTAAGAACGCTACATTAGGCAGTTGACAGCTCTAAGTGTACGATAGGCGCAGTACTTCATTCTTCCCTGTGGTATTTGTAATAATGGCTCTGGTGTCACAGCTTCTGTGCTAGGGGTACGTTTACTCCTTGGGGTCTTAACGGCACGCTTTAGCAAGCATACGGTGGAGGTGAAGGAAGTACACTCCAGTTAACTGCCACACCAACGATCAATAAATCGGTAATTCGTCATCAGCATTTCCAATAATTCGGAGCCTATTGGTCAAGTCAAGAAAATCTGCCAATGAATTGCCTCCCTACAATTAACCAATTACTTTGCTATCAAAAGGCGTCATCGAGACTTTGATTGGCTCCAGCCAGCTGCTGTCAGGTTGTCATCACCTTAACCCTGTCCAAAACCTTTCAGCATATAATAAAACTAAGTGTCTTTTCTTGCTCAAGCAATTGACAGAGAGAAAGCATGGCGAAAGTAGGCTTGTTTCTTTTTCATAGACTCAATATGTTCCAAATGTTAAAATAACCAAAATTTTTTTGTTGCTTGGGTAATCCTCACCACAATCGTGGCGAATTATCCAATAATCACAAGCAAAAATATGTCAATTTTTGCCTTTCTTTGGAGAATTAGAACCTTTACTTTTCTTGCTTGCCTTGCTGTTCTTCCCCTTATCCGAAGTTGCCAGGTCTGATGGAGGCGATTGCTCTGGACGACGCTCAGCAAACCACGCATACCTGGTAGTCCACTCTCGAGCTGTTGTTTCAAATTTTGTCCTCGAATTTTTTAAAAGAATTGCAATTTGGGGATTTATTGCATTTTCAGCCATAGGAAATGCCATCAACGAAAGAATAGCTAAAATTACTGGCAAAGGTGAAACTTCAAGAATAACCACAATGCCTACTTTTCGCAACGGTCACTCTAGGAGTCCATCCATTTCGCAGCAAATCAAGGCAAATCTCTCCATATTCTGTAATATTAGGGTGAAAAATAGAGGTTTCGAAAGTAACTGCGGGTGGGTTTCGTGGGAAATCTTCAGGAAACCGTATTTTTAATGTAAACCTCCCACCCTCATAAGGAGAACCGGGCTAAAATGGTTAATTTACCCTTATCTAATCCTTTCTTACTGGACCAAGTATGCGGGCTTCCCATAAAAAAACTTACTAAAGTAAAGACAACACAAACTGCCTTACCATTCCTCGGGTCTGGAACCGTGATGTCAAAACATTCGAATTTCTCCCTCTGTATGTCACTTAACTCCTAATTTCGTAATTACTTAGCAATAATAATAGACAAAACCTTTCGAATTCTGGATAAAGGGTCACCGGGAATCAAACAGTAGTCCATTTCTGAATCTTCGCCGGCACACGAAATCTAGGCAATAATTTAAAGCGCAAGCAAGGCCATTTGGTAGCATATCGTGCAAATAAATCTGTATCATTTGTTAGGCTGAAACATGTAATAATTCAAAACTTGCAATTTTGAGATGACTAACAAGAAGAGATAAACTATCTCAACCAAATTATGTTTGAGCTACACTCCAAGGCATTTAGGGGTATTAAAAAGTGTACAAGGGCTTTTAATGCGTGCGGATATCTTTCCAGTTACCAAATTGCTTATAAAGTAAGTAAGCAAGCCTTCTATAGGTTTGAATTTTTCGTGAACGGAAGTTTATTCACATGGGACCATCCCTATAAAATAGTAAAATCGATGATCTGGGATTAGAAGTGGTTATATCTTGCAATCACAGGCTAGCGCTCCTTATAGAAATTCTGTTCGTAGTCCAGAAATGAACGGACACTAGATCACTCGGTCCTGAGTGTTCTAAAACTACAACGAGAGCTAAGATGTGTGCCAGAGATCAACATCCTTTGCATTTTTTTACTGACTGAACAAACCACAGTCAGCAGCAACTAAAACGGGCTTCTGTTACTATGAGTTTCTTTTGCCCAAATCTGTGAGAAACTCCTTTGTCATCAGTCTGTTTAAAAAAATTAGTTTTATAATTTTACGCGTGATTTATTTTAAATAGCTATGTTTTTAATCTTTTGTTTTATTTATATAAAGCCAGTCTAGCTTCCTTGGATGGCCTTGGAGATTTGTTCTAAGCATCACCCTTTGTTGGAGCGCTTTCAACTCTCTTGGCGTCACTTTTTGGTTGTGCGGCCAAAGGTTATGTCGGTCTTCGTTGGGTTCTTATTCCTCATCAACTAGCTGTTTTTTTTTCATTTCTTTCTTTTGCAAATGTTGCCTGACTCAAGACATGGGCAACTGCATAAATAAGTGCCAGAAAACCATGGGAGCGGATGAACACCACCCGGCCACTCCTCACGCCGAACGGCCCCTTCCTCCCCGACCTCTTTCGGGCACCCTCCCCAACGGAACCCCTGACCTTCCACGCCTGGAACCTATCTCTAACATCGTGGACAATGAGCCTTATCCCTTTAGTTTCACCAGCACACCTCCCTCCAAATCTCGCCAAGTCTTCACGACTTACCACGCGGACTCTAGGGATAAAGTGAACATTTTCCCCTCCCATGACTCGCCCATTGCCTTCTCCTCTAATCGTCCTGTAGCTGTGACTTGCGCACCCTGTGTTTCCTCTGCCTGTCCCCAATTTCATCCCCCTCTCGTCTCTGTTGCGCAACGTGTCCCTAGTAGCCTACTCTCCGGTCACAGTTCTCGGTCCCACTCCTTGCCCCGTGCCAACGGTAATGGTGGTACACCTAAAAGCTCCATTCCCTACCCTCCCGCCATGATCACTCGAAATTTGGACTCGGAGTCGCACTTCAAGCGCAGCATTGAATTCCGTAATTCTCCACGAACACCGCGGAATGATGCGACAGAACGATTTCACCGAGCAAGCATAGGGGCATCGATCGATACGCGTAGTGCAGCGCGACATCCTTATGGCGATCCGCAGTCTAATCCTTCAGAGCTGTCAAATCGTCTGGTTGCAATTTTTGACTACAATGCTAGAACAGATGAGGAGATTTCGTTGAGGAAGGGAGATTCCATGTTGACTCTTAACGACAGGTTTGTTTTTGCACTGAAGATCACTCTGAATTTTGCTACATTTCTAAGGCACAAACCGTTGCTCAAGTTTTAATATACTGCGGCTTTCGTTTTCTTGATGACAGGGTGGAAAATATGAAAGACTCTTACTTTCTTCGATTAACCCCTCAAAATGTTCATAAATTTCAATATTTTAACTCGGCGAAAAATATCCGAATCACAGTGCCGATGGCTTGTAGGTTTTGGCTTCTAGTGATAGCTTAATAAAGGGGTCCATCGAACACACTTTTTCGATTTTATCGGCGCCAGGGTGATCACGGCGATAAACATCCGTTTGGTAGGTCTGTCTTCTTGTTTTTCCTACAAACACTTGCTGGCTACTTAAATACCATCTACCTTATGGTCGGGACTCCATTTTCCGGATACTTGTAGTTAACCTTAAATACCGGCTGCCGATTTTCACTCCCTTTATTTCCCTTTCTTCATTTTGCTAGTGGAGGGATTGCCTTAATCAAGGTTTAGAGCAACAGTTTAGCCTCGAATTTTGCTTAAGATTTGTCTAAATCTGCTGCCCAAGGTGGTAGATTCACAGATTGCAGTACTGTCACTGTGGTGGTAGCGAACTGGGCGTTGAGAGTATCGTGAAGGAAAGCAACTGTGCCTTTAGAATTCTCATTTTTAATTCCCTTTTCATCTCCTCTGATTTGAAGTAATTGGTTTGGAATATAAAACGTTGAATCTAAGACATTCTCATTCTGCATTTTGCTTGCAACAAGTTCTTTGTAATCAAGATTGCGTAGGAAATTGACCTGATGCTTGAGTTTCGAAGTCATGCTACTGAGTCGGTCTTGCCTTCTCTCCCGTCCATCCGTGCTGTGTTAACAGATTTGTAGTTTAGTCGTAAAAGCTACTTTGCTTTGGAAATGGCCATTTATCTCTGAGGTGCAAGAAAATTCTCAAGGAAGCATGGTAGTTGAGGCACTGAAAAAAATCGGAAATTACGGTGAAAGTATGACTTTTAAATTATCCTAAAGCTGGAAGTGTCACTGCTACTTCTGAGTGGATTGTTTTAACTTCAAAAACTTTAGTGACGCCTTAAACAGGGAGCTCTCTCACAACATAAGTCGTGGCATAATCCAGCACTGTTGATCCGCATCTCCACACAAAATCCGGTAATTGACATCCGTCCAGAATGTTTCTTCTGTTAGAGCCTCAGAATTCAGATCTGTGGACGACTCGTTATGGACAACTGTAACACCTTAGAAGTATGGAATGATAATTTCATTCATTTTTTGGTCACAAACTTAATACCCGTAGCCATTGTAACTGAAGCTTTGGATCACGGTTAGTGAACTGTCACTTTGCTGGCCACTTTCCGCATTTTTGGGACAATTGCTTTGTGGATGAGAGCACGTCAGGAAAAGAAGTTGTCATTTCTACTTCCAAGGTGCACATTTGGGTCTCGTTCCTCCTTCCCACCTCGGCCTTTGTCTGCTACCCTCTTCTGTTCGTTGGGTGATCGTCCACGCAGAGAGGCTTGACATTTATTTTGTAATTTTCGGCATGTTTCACGACCTCATTCCTTTGGAAACCTAGTCAACGGAGAAACTGGATGCGAAGTTTCCACCCAGATCGCACGACGAAACCGCCTCGGTGGTTCGGGTTACCGCTGAAAGTGAATGCTCGACAACTTTTGTCATTTAGATCGTGCCAAACAACTATGGAGGGATAGTTTGAGCCCCCGAATTTCTAGGAGCACATACTGGGTTGCTTTTGTTTTTTCCAGGCCAAAAAGCTGTTGAAATGTTGTAGGAATCTGTATCTTTTCAGTTAAATAACTTGATCATTAGGCGAGGGGATAAGTCCATCAGAAATAATGGAATGCAATTGACCCGAACGTAAATGGATGGTTTCTCCCCACCTCCTCTGCTTAAAGAGCGGTTGGTGGCATCCTGGTGTCCATTGAGTGAGTTCGTTGTTGTCCTTTCAGTGACGCCGAGTGGTGGTTCGTGGAACACTGCAGAACCTCCGAGAAGGGCTACGTTCCATCCTCCTACGTCGCTGTGGCGGGTTCTCTTGAAGCGGAGGAGTAAGTCATGAAAATCCCCCTTTTTTGGCTTTCTATCACGCCCATTCCATGGGGCGGATTCAGAAGATGGTTAATTTGCCGGTCAGTGGATCTGAAGGTGTTCTGGACTTCAAAGTTAAGCGAAAACTCTAAGCCCATGCTCCAAATATCTGGAATAGTCTTTCTGGACATAGTCCATTTTGAATGAAAGCTGACCTCACTTTCACATTGAAAAGATGACCTCGCATCACTTCTAAAAGGTAATTTCTTGACAATTGGGGGTTAAATGTTGGCAGAAAATGTGCATATCTGCCCATCAGTCATTTAATTAGTTATTTGATGTCAAGAGTCGAGGCAGGAAGAATTCAAATTGTTGTATTCAATTCTTTGGAAGCGTCCCCCTTCCCTGTGACTCGGGTTTGAGATCCTCAGACGCATAAGGTGTTCTTCTGTCTCCCTTATATCAGTATTGCCGCCAACTTTCCGCTTTTCCATCCATCTTGGAGCAGTCTGTTCCCGACTCCTATCCCCCGTTCCCCTCCCTTTACGCAGTGCTCATGCAGGACCGTACTCCACAAGTGATGTAGTCGCGGAACTCCCTTTCAACTCCAAACCACAGTCCTCATTACCCCTGTAGACGTCTATTTTGATTTCATCAACCCATCCAACAGCCTTCCATTGGCAGCATCGTAGGGGCGCTCTCAAACCCCTTAACACACCTTTGCCCCTCATTTTTGGACAGGGACCCTGGCACTTCCAGCTTCTACGGAGTTGTGCTGCAATGATGCAATGCAATATTTGTATTGCGGAGACCTCGCCAAATTTTGCAATCACTCCACTAGAGCACTTCCCGTCCTTGGACCCCTTTTAAGTCTTTGTTCCATGCCCTCTTCCACCTTTCCTCACTGCTCAGGGTCTTTTTCCGCAAAATCGGAGCCAAGGCGGTAGCTGGATATTGTGGGATTCTAAGAGAATCTACTCGACTAGACTTAATTGGTGGAAGGTGTCTTGGAACACCCCTCAAATTCTCTGGCTCTAGTTGCACTCCTTTATTCTCCCCCAGGTGGTACATACCAAGGATTTCGCGGAAGGACTCCGAACGTCTTCTTCTATTAAACAGCAACACTCCGGGCACCTTCATGATTCGTGACAGTGAAACGGCTCAGGGTGGGTCTCATTTCGTGCATTCATTGATGCTTTCATGCAGTGTTGAAGAGCTTTCGTGAGTGCGTCTTGAATGAAGGCGGATCGGTAGGGAATCTTGAAAACCTAATTTTTTCCTTCTTTTTTCCTTCTAAACGAACTAGGTGATGCGTTTGCTAGTCTTGCCACTTACTTGGTTACCAAATAGTGATGAGGGCGACTTGAACAGTCACACAATTGATAGCTGGTAGTACTCTTTGTCTCAATCCAATGTGGGGATATATGACCCTGTTCAGAAAGCCTGTTAACCTCCACTGCTTCTCATGTTCTTTTTTCTTGAAATACGGCTTAAAAATGTTTCTATTAGTGAGTCCTGAGAAATGCGAGAAAGCGCTACTACAGATCCATCTCTCTTCCTTCCGCTTGCAGAAGTAGGTTGCTCGCGAAGGTTGATCAAACAATCCTTGCCCGACAGAAAAAGCGCGTCAGTGGTCGGTGTCCCTTCCCCGCTCCACCTCATTGTCCTTTCGGTCTAGCGTAAGATATAACCTGGTCACTGGTTGTGTTACCTGTGTCATGTGAAGTGAACCGAAGAGAGTGCAAGATAGCAATTTAGTCACTTCCTTCACCGAATTGTCATCATGGCGATTGGATTCTCTCTAGAAGTGTTTGATGGAGGCGCAAAAAGGTTGCTGAAGTAATGGAAAGTTGAGGAGACTCACGTCTGTCCAGTGGACTGGCTACTCCTTCGATGGAATGTGCGCTCCACAGGAGGGATAGGATTTGAAAATAGTCGCACTACTGATATGACAGATGAAGAATATTCTGAGTGTCCAATTTCGTTCGAGGAGTAGCGCCTATCCTGGTACACCACAGCCTCAAATTTGTTCTCAGCGATATCACTTCTTTTTGAAGGTGCTGAAGTCGCCTTCCGCTTCATTGAATGATTAGTGGTTGCCTATCGGAAAATGACATGGTCCACCGATGACCAATCCATCGACTTCGCGTAAGTAGTTTTACGGGAGAGAGAAAGCCTTTTGTAAAAAGACTTCCTCCTCACCTCTCCCTTGCTTTGACGAAGGGGAGGGGAAGCCACGATTCTACGTGTCCGATAAGCAGCACTTGGGCAAATTTAGTAACCGTTCCGTGCGTGCGTGCGTGCACGTCCGAGCCGGTGTGCACGCACAGGGCGAATGAGTCAGTGAGATTTTCTCGGCTTCTGATTGGTGCACTTCACATTTTATCAAAAAGTACTAAAAATGGTGCATTTTTACTACACCTGTGCACAATCATACCGTTTTTCAACCTATCCCTCATTACCGTACCCATTATCAACTCTAGGGTGTGGACTTTTATTCTCCTGTCATTGAGAAATGTCAGCTGTTGTTGTGTTGATGTGGGGCTAATTTTTGCAGGCATCGCATTTAGCTGAAGGGCGTCTTTTAATTTTTCTTATCCATTCTGTTGGGCGCTTTGAAATGTGCCTCTGCGAGTTATGTTGATTGATTCGTGCCACTTTTTGCTCGACGCGATTCGCTGGAATTGACAATCCTTGTTTCAGTAGTTGCCTGTCTTTACCATTTGGAAAAAATTAAAATTTTATACGCTTAAATCGTGCAAATAGTTGGAGTTGACTTTGCTTAGCGCCTGCAATTAAACTTTACATTCTTTTTTAAAAAAAAAGTTTGACATTTCTGCTTACTGCAGCAGTGAGGTTAATTAAGGAAGGTGCACACTGTATGAAGATCCTCATATAAGCATGCTATTTCGCTCCGAGAAATCCTCGCTACTTTTGTAGCTGCCTACACCTCTTTGTTGGTATTTTATGCAGTCAAGACTTATGGAGCGTTAATGTACCCCGTTTATCCACTCATGCTCCAAAGTGAATTCATTCAGCAGTGTCCAGGTTATTGGGTAGCTCGCCGAGACTTTCCTGAATGACGCAAGAAGACATAATACTTGGGCGGAACGTGTTTTACCGGGACACAGAAGACTGAGGGGGAGGTTATACTTCCCAGCGGAAGTACAAAGACTGAGCCTGTGCCTCTCCCCTCTCCCCTTCTGAGAGTCGCCTCCAACGCTCCCCTTGGTCAGCCTCCGGTGTCGACCATCGCAAAGTAGTTGGCGTTTCAAAGCAAGTAAACTAACACCCACGAACTATCTACACCAGTGGGTGGATTTGAGTGTGAAGGGGAAGATTTCAGGTTTTCACTTCCCAAATCTTTCTTGTTCCTACTACTGGATCTGAGTTTTGGTCTGGGCGGAGAAAGCGTGGAGAGGATGGGCGGATGTGCTGGCCATCACACATTTCCTTCGCCAGTTGTGGTAACACAGGCCTAACAGCAGAGTCACATAACACAGGCTGCGATTTTGTTTCCGCTTTAGTGTTGGCCGATGGCATCCATCTATCTTCCATCCAGGTGGTAGCGGAATAGAAATGGTTGCCTTATTCCCATGTTTAATACCTTTATACAGGCACTGTAGACAGCTCCGTAACCAATTACCCAACGCGGTTCACCTCCTAGTTTCGCTTTACTTGTCACAGGTAGACGTCATTTTCGGTCCTTCTATTATAGATAATCACCAACTCTTCCATCCGTAGCTTATGCACATCGTCTTTCACGCTAAGGTTGATAATCCGATGGTAGAAATCAGGATGTATTTATCCCTTGGAGTAGGGTTTGCTCTCCACCGCCATCAATGTAACGCCCCGCGACTGTCTTGAAGACAGGAGAGGGCATAGTACAAAGACAGACCATCTATTACCCACATACAGAGGAGTTGTGCTGCTCCTGACACGAGCGGAAGGCCATTTTGCATTCCGGAGGAGCGAAGGCGAAACCCCTCAAATGGCTGTAAATCCGGACCTAGGATTCAAGCATCTATTTCATGTGCTGCAACTATCACGTGGAGAAGTTTCCCGTCTCTCCAGTGCTCTTTAGAGGTGAATTTCTGTGTGAGAATCGCCTACTGATAGGTTGGCCTCAAAATTGACGTCCCGATCCTCTCTTGAATGCTCCACTTCGTACAGGGATTCAAGCCTTTATTGCGTCCACTGGTTGAATGCAACCTGGTCGGCTTCAACCGTAGTCTCCAATATAAACACGAAGATGCCATCCTTTTGGCATCAATCAGAGCTTTAAAAGTGTTAAAGTGTTTTCTTTGTTTCGTCATTAAAAGGCTCGTGCCCTAGGTGGTCTCCCTACTTGCTCTTACACCTGCTATTTCGCTAGCATTCAAAATCAGCCGATCGGAAGACCCTCTTGCATCTCTCGATCACTTTCCTGTGAAGCGACACTTGTCTTCCTCTCGACCCTTCGTGGTACCAGCGCCCATATTTCTGACACCATTCCTCATGAGAACTCGGGTTGGTCAGGGGAGGAATGCGATGCCGCGCCTTCTTACTGAGGCAGACGTTTGATTGAGAATTCGGTCGCGGACAAAGATGTGCCTCCTGTGAATGCTTTGTGCGTTTAAATTTCAAAAGCATTCGGCACATTTAAAGACCAATGTCCGAGGGGTGTGTTTCGAAGGCAGCGACTCTCCATTCTTGAGGGCTTGGTCCACTGAAGCAGTCCACCAACTTCTTTGTGGATTCTAGGCTGTAGATCTAGTTTGGCCGCGTTCTTTGCAAAGGAAATGGATACCTCCATCGAGATTTTACGGTCCTTTTCTTCGGCAGGTTCCATTGTACACACGTCTCAAAACCTACGTTCCCGTTGGATTTTACTACCCCCTCACTGGGACAATCTTTGATCCTCCCTTTTCCCTGCTCAACCTCAAACGGTTGATTGCTGGTGCGTGAGTAAGCCTTCCTTCCTAAGCTCAATGCTTTCCGCACACCAACTAATCGCTTGCACTGTCTCGTGTCGTCGCAATCGACGTTACTGCCATAAATCGGCATCTCGCCGCCCCTCCCTCCTCTCTACCTCACCTCGCTTTGACTGGAAGACGATCCGTTGGTTGGAACATTGACAGTCTATGGGAAGGAGATTTGATCATGAAGCTGTAGGCTATTGAAAGTCAACAGTGTAACACCCAACTGGGTTTTAAATTAGTGGGGTGACCTCTAGAAGGTCATTCATCGTTGAAACCGCCAGTAGTGAATCTGAGGGTAGACTTGTCGAAATCTTCTCACCTCCCCAAATATAGCCCACTACGAGGACTACGAATTTGCTTGAAGCCAGTAACTACTTTCAGTCCGCCTCAATTTCTCGGACTACCTTTGAGGAAGTTCACTCGTCTAGGTCTCTTTTTTGCCTTTTAATGTATTACAAACCCCCGTCTAGGTTGAATATCCATCCACCCGTATTTGACCACCGCCGCCCTTCTTTTTCCTCTTTCCATTTTTTTTCCAATCCCGGTAAATGCCCCTCTGTCCGCTCCTTCTCCCCTCCCCCGCCTAAAGCCAATCTTCTCTCCTTAACCAGCTTCTTTTTTTCCAACTGCTCTGAATCGTCTTGTGTTTATGCCGCAAATTAGCATCTCCCCTACCGCTTCCCTCCCTACCCCGCCTCACCGCCTCAATTTACCCCACCGCACGCTCACTTCACCACCCCGTGGTACTAGCCGAGATGAAAGTCATTTGGGGTGGTAATGGTGATGACATCAGCGCACATGCCTCTAAACATTCGAACACACCCGCACACATACACGTGCGTATGTTCCTGTTTACTTGCAGTTTTGGCTGCCGGCCAAAATCACTTTCATTGTGCCTGTGCGTACATGCGTGAGTGCGTCCGCGCCTCCAGTGTCCCATTGGTCGGCGGTCGGTTGACTAGTTAGTTGCTCGTCTATGGGCTACCCGTGTGTTGCGCGGCGGTGGATGGACAGGCGGAGGCCAGGCAGTGAAAGAGGAGGGAAGGTTAAATAAGCAACCAACTCACCTTAACATTCTCCTAGGCCTGTGTGTGTGTGTGTGTGCGTGGGTGTGTGCGTGTCCATGTGGCGTTAGACATGACTAGCCTGGTAAAAGGCCATTTCCTCAATTAGGAAATCTCTGACAGGTCTGCTTGGGCGGTGCCCATTTTAAGGATTTTGAGGCAGTAGCAGGTGCACTGGCCTTGACACCCTCCCATTCCTCTCGCCTTGTCACTTCAACCATTTGGACGTTGTCAAGTCTATGACTCGCTTTGTGTAGCCACCATTCTTAACACCAATGCCATTCTATCTCATCTATCCTCCTTTCATTTCACTTTTGAATGCATTTCGTGATCCACTTTGTTGACCCGGTTAGCAGGTCATCACGCGCTGGTAATTTGGTCGAAAAACTTGCGGTTACCCTTTCATCCCTGCTAGCAACAGTCATGGATCCGGGCCTGAGTGGATCGGACTTACGAAATCCGTAAGTCATTTTGCACGGTCGTGGGTTTCGGAAACACCTAGCACGCGTGGCACCAGCGTTGTGGTCACATGCAGGCTTTTGTTCTCATTCATTCAAAGCTGTCGCGCCACCGGCGACCTTCTGTTTGCAATGCCTCGTGTGGGATGTGGAGTGCTGTCTCTTGACGCCAAGGGCGGCGACTCCTATCCAAAAGTACACGAACTGCCTAGCTGTCGGACAGGGATATCCACATGACGCTTTGACAAACAACCGCTATCCTTCATTCCGCTATGTGAATTTAAGGATGCTGTAACCGGTCGAAATGATTTTGACAACTGTTTATTGCAAACGCTCGGTAAGAATGGGTTTGAAAAGGCGTGGGGGAGACAACTTGTCCTTATCATTGATATAGACTGCCCCACATAAACAAACGACTATTGACTTCAAAATTCACCATTGAGGTTGGTACTAGATCCTTGGTTTAGAAACCAAACGACTTAGAGCGTTAATCTGCTGAACAGGAGACGACTTCATTCTAATGCTCGGCTTAGGCTCGGTGACACATTGTAACCTTCGGTTCGGATTATCAACAAACCGCCTTCATATTTGTAGTCTCGGAGGTTTGTTTACTATTAAGATAATCCAACGTTCCATCAAACTGTCGGATGAGTGTCCTCCAAATAGTACCAAGCTCTCGTTGGATAGTTACATCTCGTCCCCTCGTCCTCCAAACATGAGTCCAGCCAAGTCGGTGTAATTGTTGTTGTTGCTTCTGCTGCTGCTACTGCTACCGCTGCTAGTGATGGCTCTGATGTTGCCGCAATTCCCCATCTGATTTGTGTTGGGATGTATTTCCCTCCCCCCTTCCCCTCCCCCTCTCCCTCCCCTCCTCCGCCCAGAAATCACTCCAGGCGTCCCCCAAACACGCTATGGGGATGGGATGAGTTTTAACACCGACAAAGGGAAGGCTTCTGGAAGACTGGCAGCTTGGCTGGTAGGTCATATTTTGATTCATTCTTTTTAAGGTTCCTTAGCACCCTGTTCGGTTCATTCTCGACTTCTTCTATCGTGGAGACGTGGAAAGTTTTTACCTCGCCTTCACAATTCACGACTCGTTTATTTAGTAACCACGATGCACCTTGTCAACATCTGGGTAGTTGCAAAAGTGGACGTGGTTTCGATAGCTCTTTTTTTAATCAGCTAGCAACAGTGCACCTTTAAATGTAGCATTCAGCAGGATTCTTGCTGGCCTTCTAGGATGGATTTATTAATGCCGTCACCATTGTAGCGCATCGAGTTACCCCTGAAGCTACAGGATCCTGAAAGTGGCTCTGTCATGTGTATATATGGAGGGACTGGGAGTCCATTGGAGTGGGTGGTGCTATCAGTGGAGCTCCGTGCTTAGGCGTAGGGGGACTGGTGAGGCGCCTCTGGTATTGTGCTATTCTGCCACGCAACATCAAGATTCACCTGCCAGCCAGTGAAAGCATTTATCTTTAATTTCGGACCGTTTCACTCTGGGCGTGTCTACCAATGTCGGGGTTGGGGTTTAACACGCCCACCTTGCTTCATCCCACTTCACGATTGGGGTCTCATATCCGATTCGAACTTGTCACTAAGTTTACACGTTCGAGGATGGGAGGAGGGGACAGAAGCCAACCGAGCATTTCTTTTTTTAACATTTTGACCTGCTCTACCGTCAGTTAACAAGCTAAATCATAGGGGGAACGGTCAAAGCGACCTGTTTTACGACTAATTGGCGCCTTTAACTTTAGTGCCTCTTGGGGCGGTCTGCGACAATGTCTCCTCATTTTCCGCCCTCAAGGTGGTTCTTTTTACTGTTATTGTCGCCCTATACTGTCTCATTTTGTTTTTTCAAGCAAATCGGACACCCAGTGTCCCGACTTGGCAGCTAGCCAGGCAAGCGGGCGGGTGAGGGGATAGAAGAGCAACGGTGAGGCATCATGGGGTGGAGTGTAAACAGAATTAGCAACCGGCTACCACCACCACCACCCTTAAGTCCCCGTAGCCAGGGTGGGGAGGTGGTGGAGTTCTGACACTGCCGCCACTGCCGCCACTCTCTCTATAGACTGCATTCTAGCCTTCGTCGGTCGGGCACCCAATCCTGCTTTTATTCAACCAGACAGTCAGTCGTATGATTTCGTGATTGCTTGATTTATCGTCGTCGCCATCATTTTCCATCTAAGGGAGGCCTGAGATGGTTTAAGCGGTGTTTTCTTTATTCGAGACACTTAAAATTTATGGGCCGAACCCTAAACCTCAATCAAATGGGCTTGTTGTGGAACTCTCCGGCTTTTAAATGCTCCCGGATCTCGTTTAATTGGAGTCAACCTTAAACGACGTATCGCAGATAGCCACGGGGTGAAGTGGGTTTCTGACACCTCCATTGAGGTTATTTAGCCTAGAAGATGGTTAGCAGTTGTAGGCTTGGCAACCAAAGCTATCCCATGGGTAGACGTTGAATGGGAGCTCCTATTTTGGCGCAGTGCCAGAGCAGGAAGTGCAAAATTAGGGCGTTGGCCAGGGAGCGAGAGCAAAAGGGGAGGAGTGTGAGAAAGGAAGGAGATACCGTTGTAACACTTGTTTGTGTAACTGCTTGTGGACATGCGTGGAAGGCGAATGCAATAAGTTGGTGTCAACACAGTAGCCTAGGCGTGAATACGATTAATCTCGGACCTCGGTGTTGGACATCCGGGCGGCCGTGTTGGATGCCAGCCTGACAAGGTCAGCCAGCCCCTGTCAGGGTGTTGACGAAATTAGCGCTCAGTGACATGTCGTCCTACAACACGTCTCCACATCTGACCTCTGCTTTGGTTCTATGACTTTTGAATGGAGCGAATGCATTCCCCATGTCTCTCTCCTGACACCGCTGTAGCAGACGTGTCAACCTTGCCACTTTGTATTCAAAGCGTTTGCGCAGAGGGATCCTGCACTCAAACCAACATTGCTTCTTCATTTCGCCTCAAAAAACGTCTCCTTTCTTCCATGCTCTCAGTGTTTTTCGTCAGTTCATTCTATTCATGACTAAATAAATAGATTCTAGGAGCTTACACAAACGAGGCATTCACATCGATCAGAAGAAAGAAGTTGGATGCTGTCAATGTGGAGTCTTGTGTATTTTTGGTAGACCTCAAGCTCAGTACTTAAAAAGGTCTCCATGCTTTGTATTTTGCCGTCATTATGGTGGAGACTCCAGTAGGTGATTGCCGAGTTCCAAACACTTCCTCTCCCCAACGCCCAAACAACGGTTTCCTTTCGGTATATGACGTAATGACTACCACAGGCTGTCTCGGTGTGCGATATTTTCATTCTGCGGGTTGATGTCCTGTTTCTAAGACAGAAGAACAGCTTTATAAGATGTAGTAGAAGTCGTGGACCAAGTTTTGGACCTAGGGAGGGTTTACTAAACTTGCAGACCTCAGGAGAATTGATACTAGAAATCAAGTACTTCAGAACGGTGGCTTTTCCTTATGTTTGAGCAAAAAATAGGATGAATGATTCCTGGGCCTCGGTCCTCCGTTGTTGATAGGTTTGATGGCCACCCGGGCTGTGTGTCGCCGAGCCCAGGCAGCCTCTTTGGGACATCGCAAAAGTCATGCTTCGTTTCCTGCCAGGAGATGTATAATGTTATCTCCTCTAGCAATTTCCCCAGAGGTCAACATCTAAGGAGAGTTTCACCTGCGAGTTATCCCTCCTCGAAGAGTTCTGAACCTCAACAAGGCTAGTAGCGGTTGGTATCTCAATTAACGAAGCTGTCTGGGATTGCTCCATAGGCTTGAATCTAGCTGGTCCAGGTGTGGCGTAAGAAGTTTTCTTAAATGAATCCCTTTTTACTTTTTTAATCATCCCACCAGGCACCCTGACTTTGTCCGTCCGAGATCGCGAAGTGGACGCCACCACATCACACGCCACCGACACGGTGAAGCACTACCGCGTGAAGCACTTTGGTGGTGGTAGTGGTGGTGGTGGTGGTGGTTTCTACATCTCCACGAAACGCGGTTTTCCCAGCCTACGTGACCTCGTGGAACACTACTCAGCAGAGGCGGATGGCCTCTGTCGACGCCTCACTCGTGCCTGTCCTCGACCTCCCCCCCTGACTTCTGACCTTTCGGTGCAGACGAAGGACCATTGGGAGATCCCTCGAACCTCAATCACACTGTTACAGCGTCTTGGTGCGGGACAGTTTGGAGAGGTTTGGAAAGGTATCCCAATTCATTGATGTTGTTTTGTTTGTTCTGAGGGCTTGTGTTTGGCATTTTGGTGAGATTAATACCAGATTGATGGAGCACATTTCTATGGGGCCTAGAGCGACACCTCTACTCATCTGGTAGTTGCTCATCTATCCTTAGAAGTATTACCCATACACCCACACGGCATTCATTCCCTCGTCCATCCATGCGCCTTGGATCTGACTATCCATCAACTGTTTGGAAATTTATGAGTTTGGAGAAGGGAGATATTCGTTTTGAATTGATGAGGATCTCTGACAGCTATTCAAATCCATTTCTGTGTTCATTCATCCATTCATTCGTTCAGACTCTCTCACTTTCCTCATCCTTTACCTCCGTATCCATCCACCTCGCCTCTGTCTGGTTATTCATGGTAGTTCTATCAATCTTGAATGCCTCATTCGGTCTTTGCTTCACACCGATGAGGGCCAAGTTCCACTCCGAGCCCAGTTTTTTTTGTGGTCAAAGTGAAAAGGGAGCAGTACTTTCGCATTCCTTATTTATTCTTACTTACTTTATTTGTTTTAATTCTGTGTAAAACATTCGTCGGATTTCATTTCGCCTCGCTTCGGTTCGTTTTGCGCCGGTGGCAAGTGATTTGATCTGACACGCAAGCGCCGCAAGCACCCCAAATACACACATTAACGAAGGTAGAGAGATAAGAGTAATGTCCACGCTTTCGCTCGTTCGTTCGGTCGTTCACGCACGCACCCACGCCGCACAAGTGAGCCGCCGCTACGGCCGGCCGGCCGGTTGCTTAGTTGACTGGAGCGGTTGGTTGGTTGGGTGGGTGGATAGATGGATGGATGGATGGAGCGCAATTTGCCCCTTGTGATGGTGGCGACGGTGGTGGTGGTTATGGTCCACGTCGAGGCGAGGACTCACCGATTCCGTGATCGGTGTAGATATCCATTTAAGGCCGGCTTTTACTCTGCCGCCTCAATGATTTGTGTTTCGCCTTTTTATTTTCGCTCGATTTAGTGTACCGACTTTATAAGGAGAAGTAAACATGTGAGAGTGAGGCGAAAAGAGGTGTCACATTTGGGTTGATCGACCTACTGACAGGTTTTGCTTTTGTATTGAGCGGATCTAAGGTGGATCCAGAGCAATGAGGTGAGCTGGAAGCTGGCTATAGTGGTTTCGATAAATCAGTTTGTCAAAATCAGCACACCTTATTGTGTTTTTGGAGTAATTTGCCTTTCTGGTGCCAAGAAACGCTCGAGGAACGTTGACTCTACAGTCATCAATACCATTGGCACCAATCGGCTGGAGAAAGCTTCTCAATCTGGAAAACGGAAAGACGACAGATGGGAGGTTAACTGGATGGCTTGGATGGGTGGGTTCCACTCCTGATAAACTTCACCATTCGTGACTTAAAAGGGAATTCAGTAGTTCGGCACTTAGTCCTTCATCATCCTTGGCAATCCGACAGCTTAGAGAGGATTTCACAATGCTAAAGACCATGGTGTGGTCACTGAAGCTCCTTCCACGGCTAGGGACAGCCTGAGTTTACCCTGAAAACCTCACAAATAAGTTTAATACCTTTGAACGATCTGTTCTGAATGCTTGAACACTTCCGTTGGACTTTTTGAAGCGGTATTTGGTTTCCCTACTTTTTGAGCAGTATTCGTCTACCATGAAAGTTCTGTGAAGATGGGCAAACCTGCACATACCCTTTCGCATATTCTCCCTCTCCACTTCATTTTGAGTCTACTTGACTCTCTCGGCCTCCTTGTTTGGCTGCTTTCAGGGTGAATATTTCATCTGGTTTGATAGTAGCGCAGTGGTCGAGTGCTGTTTATTCTTTGCAGCGTCTCTATTTCTCTTCGGAGTAGGTTTGAAATTATGGAACACCGACGATGCTCTGAGGCTTCAGGTTCTAATAATTTATCATCAAAATCAACCACTGGCCTCGTTAGGCAGTCTGACCCACTTTACACCGAAATTTCGACCACAAAGCGGTCAAAAGTGAATGCCATTTGTGAACATAGATTAAAGGCTTCCACAATCACTCAAAAAAGACCTGATTAATTCCGTACTTCAAACAATGCATCAAGAAGGCTGTTGTGGTTATCCCTCTTCCCACTCCCTTTCCTTTTCCCATTCCCGACACACCTTGACGCTGACGGTAGTGGAAGCAATTACCACACATTCCATGCCCGTGTGCACGTGTTTTTGTTTACTTCACCATTTCGTCCAGTCATCGCCTTTTTTTCTTGACCAACACACACACACACACACACACACACATACACACACGCAAATCCTCCCTTGCATACCCAAAGAGGAATGGAAGATGCGTCACGGTGACCGCACCCCACATTGCACACCGGCACCTCTCGCACTGCCCCTGCGTCATGCGTGGGGTAGGAAAGCAGGAAAGGGTTGCCTGTGAACCCCTTCACTAGTCAGTTTGATTAATTGTAAATTAGCGTGATGGTTATTCGATTGGACTACTTTTAGGCGATTATTTCGCACTTCAGACACTTTTCTGTTTGCAAATTGTATGTGGAGGAAGGTTGGAAGTATGAAGGGCTCTGGAAGACTGTCCCTCCTGACCTGTCTTTTGTCTTCCATTTGGCAAATTCAACCGGTTGGGCAACAGGTGGAAGACAGAGGAAGTTCCCAACAGTTGAGAGATTTGGAAAACTTTCTAGAAGTTGCAAAACTAGAATTACTACTGGTGGCTTAGTGATAACTCTTCGTTTTTGTCCATTTCCCCTAAAAAAAGAATACTTTTGTACCAGAAAACCACAAGAATTACAGAGGACCGACGCTCTTGGCTTTCTTTTTTTCCCCAGGAGAAAGATAATTCTGCAATGTGGTGGAAGGGACAAGAAATCTCTGTATTCGCGATAGCTTAGTGTCCAAGGAAGTCCTACAGCTGTCCACTCGATTGATGTGAGAAAACCACTTGTAAGGATGTGATTTTCCTGCCGCCCTACACTTCAAACCTTGGAAATAATGAATCGTTTCTTTCTCCTGCCTTCGTACAACACATCTCTAGCAGTTGTTTTCTGTGTGTGTGTGTGTGTGTGTGTGTGTGTGTGAACAAGAAGAGGGAAGGTCGGTCGGCCTGTTGCATACCACACGGCAACTGACTTGCATATTCAACGACAACGCCGACTGTCACTACAGCAACACTGAGAAGTGGAGAGGTGAGAGAAGAGCAAAAACCATTTCAGGCGTTTTGCATGCCTACACACCGCACGCATTCCAGGCAAAAGAACAAGAGGACGATGCTATCTCTCCCGGCCGGGCGGGCGGGCGGGTGAGCGGGCGAGTGGGCGAGTGGGCGAGTGTGATTGCAGAAAATAAACGGCATTTATTAAGAAGCCTGATTCATACACAGTCATCCTCTGCCCCGGTTTTTATTAGCCATCAGTGAAGTTTGGATGGGCCTATTTCTCTCACCTGTGTTCTTTGAAGGCGAGGCGGGATTTGCCCTCGGGCAATTAATATCAACGCAATTTGTGTTTTGAGTACGTTTGCTCTCAGAATTTAGGTAGACCTTAAGGTGGGTTGGAGATGAGGACTCGATTCCCGGACGGAATATGCGCGGTCGACCTAGAGGAGAGTTTGAGGGGCTCTGGAGATGGTGGAACTTCCCCAAATGTTCTGTTACCCAAGTTGAGGGTTAAGGAAAACAGCTACTCGGAGGGGACGGGGAGGCTCACGTCTATGCCCCAATGCGATAGTGTCGGCTTCTTTGAATTGTAAATTGAGAGAAGTATTTAGAGAATGGGTGTGGAATTTTGAAAAGAAACGCCCCATTGCACCCACCTGGCCATCTGGGGGCCACAATTCTCCGTGCATAGGCTAGGAACACCTGTATTGTGGCGCAGTATTTCGGTCCCATTACCTCCACAGAGTGAATAATTACTCCTGTTAGCCAATTTGGTTATTCAGCATCATTGGGTTGGGCAAAGAAGGCATTTTAAACTAGACTTATCGCTTCACTCAGCACGTAAGCCCATTCTAACGGTAGGGTGGGAAATGTTCTTTGTCTCCTCTTCTGCCTCTGCCCCTGCCCCCCTTCTGTCCCCTTCCACGTTGTCAGTCTGACTCAGGCGCAATAGGAGGGTGGGGCGAGGCTGGGAGAGAGGGAGAGGAGGAAAGGAGCCGCACAGTAGCAAGCATGAAGCATGCACATGCAGGGCTGACTCAGGGGATGTGTGCCACCTCTGCGAGACTGCAATCCGTTTATCATGCAGTCCAACCACGTGGTTGGGGAGGCTTCTAATCATCCCAAACACGCCAACCAGACATTGATACCCCAATGGTGGTGGTTGGGCATTTAGGACTTTAAACATGGCTAGATGAAGTTGTAAACAATCGCATGACATACGGACGAGGTGGAAGCAAGGGAGAAATAAAAGTTGGTGGTGCTTGAGACTTGCTTTTGTCAACTTTTTAATAGAGCAATGCTTTCAACAACTGCAACATTCTTCCCGCTATTTAAAACTGCTTCAGTACTTTTAGGCGATTACATTCCAACCGGTTGGGTGCGTGTGTGTGTCTTTCTGAAAAAGAATGTCATGGAGGATACATTTTCGTGTTTATGGCTTCAAAGTTGAAAGGGGTATACGTGGAATGCCTCCTTTGGTATAAGGGCAGCCTTACAGTGGACCACTCTTTGTCATTGGCGGAGAGATGTCGGTGACACCATCTTTTGCGCATGATAAAACGAAAAGGGGCACATGATTCAGGCATTTTAATGAGTGTCGCCCCAGCCCCCCTTCCGACCAGTGGGTCGTTTGTTTTCTGGGTTGTGTTGAGTGAAGGAGCAGGAGGCGATAGCATCGCACCATTCGTGCCTCTGCGACTCTCTCCCTCTCTCTGTGTGTGCGTACGTGCAACCTGCTTGCAATGAACAAGCAAAGCGTGTGCATCTTCCCCTTCACTCACTCACTCACTCACTCTCACACGCACACACTTTACCTTCTCATTTCTCCCTGTGTGTGTGCGTGTGTGTCGCTGTCTCCTTCAACCGAGGTGTGAGTCAGCACAGGTGTGGGCTGACACGATGCGGTAGTATGGGTAATAATTTCGGTCCGACGCAATCCAACCTTTCCCCCTCCCCCGGTCCCCAATCACATACTTCTGCTGAAGACGTGTATTTGACGGGAGTAGACGAAGACGAGAGATGTTTTCCTGCGGTACCAAAGGCGATGCTGGCTATTTGAAGCCTTTGTCATTAATTCTTAATAGCTGGGTATCTTTGACCGCTTTGCCAAAGTCTTGCCTATAGGAAATTTATTGTCCCTTTTCTCAGCTGAAGGAAGGGAGCGTCTATATCACCTTCACAGTCTTCCATTGCCGAAGGATTTTGTTCGTTTGCCCTAATAAGCATCGAGGTGTTGGCATCAGTCTTCCCATCCTTCCGAGTGGAACATCTCATTTCTTAGCTGGTGTTTGGCACAATTTTTAGCCACTCCATTTCCGAAAGTCCTGCTGCCAACCTTCCGAAGTAGATGAAGATGAAGTTGAACCTAAGATTTGCAACCTTTGGTCTAGGCTTGGAAGCCTCGGCGAAACCGTTTTCTGATGCATTTGGAAGCATTCTCTGGAGGCGACTCTATTCCGTGACACAAGATCAAGGCGATCAGATCCGAAGACCTCCTGTGGGCTTCCTTCGAATTCTCTGAGGTGATTTCCGCACGCTCAGGTCCATTTCAGGAAATGCTTTCTCTGAAGCGCTGAAATGCCTTCGCTATCACGACATCCACTCTACCACCGACACACGATGTTCTTTTCAGCTGACTGTGGCCTCTGGCATATCCCAATGGTAGTTAGTAGGGAGGGTGGGAGGAGACCAAACAGTATGCAATTCCAACACATTCGCCCATGCAACACTGACAACTGACGCATTACCGGGAAAGAAGCACGCGAAAGTGATCCCTTTTTTACGGCTATCCTCTCTCCCGCCTGTCTGGTACGTTCCGTTAAGATTGGATTAACCACCATTGATGACGTTACATCGTGGTCGTCCGACCCGTAGTTCTACCAGATTTGACCTATACAAAACACAACCAGACCCATCCAAAGACAACCGCAACCTCTTGACTGCTGCTGTCTCATAGCGGTGTGCCAACAATCTCCCTCGAGTTCAGCAGAATAGGTCACCTGCCTACAGGCAGATTAGTGAACAAGTCCCTGCGAGGCTTAGAAAGCTGACAATTCCTTCAGTTATTGGTGGACCCAACTGAATAAGCGACGGTTGCTATGCTCCTCTGGCCTCCACAGTCTAGGCGCCTTATTGTCCTACTTTTTCCTACCAAAATAAGATATAATCATTCTCAGACCAAGAAGACTTGAATCAATCTGTTTTTGGCATGATTTAGCCCAATCAGCTTTCACAAATGGATAAGGCGTACATGTGTCACACATCTGTGACGTTCGAAAAATTTGTTTCAAACTTGTCAAAAACCCATTCACCAACTCCATAGATGTATGCAACGGTCACAAAGTCGTCTAAAGCCCAAAAGCGGCTGTTCTTGGATTCAAATGAGGCGTAGACTCGCTAGCCTTGGCTGGTTCTGTAGTACAAATTCAAAGGTAAACAACTAGCCGTCTTTTTTCCATCTGTTTACAGGCTGTTATTGCCCCACTTTTTTCCGATTTTGACAACTCTGTTTGAGTTTACTGTCGCCTTTATTCCACTTTCGGCGTTTGGACAGGCGGATGCCGATTTCTCGGTACTGGCTTGACGAGTGTCTGTTTGTTTGCTTTCCGGTTGGCTGACCGGCTGCATGGTAGGTTTTTTTTGTTGGTACGGCGTCGGGATATTCGGGAGGTTGTCTTAATCTCAAATCAACTTAAATAACCTGGATGTCATGGAATAAAATGTCTTTCTTCCTTCACACCACCAATAACAATTATGCTGATACATTGGAGCATCGAAATGGAATAATTAGGATCATAGGCGACCGATGGCGCTAGTGTCCTAGATAAGCAGGGCTTGATCTTGTCACTCTTCCACCCTTTGCAGCCACATGGAATGGAACAACAGAAGTGGCAGTGAAAATGCTGAAACCGGGTGCTATGTCTACGGAGGAGTTCCTGAAAGAGGCGCGCATCATGAAAGCGGCACGACATCCACGGTTGGTACGTCTCTACGCGGTGTGCGTGGAGGATCCCATCTACATTGTCACCGAGTTGATGCCTCACGGCAGTCTCCTCTACTACCTCCGTGATGGCCCCGGACGTCATCTCACCCTCCGACCGCTAATCGACATGATGGCACAGGTGAGTTGGAAACTGATTTCTCAAGTTCATCACCGTTTCCAACTTCCCTTTGACGATCTAGTAGCAGCTTTGTACTTCATGAGGCCACGGTTTTGTTTTCGCCAGTATTGCATCGCCTCCAGTTCAGCACACCGTGTCAATGAGGTGATTTTGTGTGGTGGAAAGGGTCAAGCGCACATTCTTCAATCAATGAAACATTTTTGGGACATGAAAAAAAAAGGAGAATGCTGGATCCTCCTCCTCCTGCTCCTCGTCTTCTTGTTGTGCCCCCCCTCCCCAACTGATTCCTCTAAGCGTGGTGAATGCGGACCTAGCAACTGGGCGGAACAGCTGCTTTCCGCGTCTAGACACACATATCATTAGTATGCGGTTCGGTTCATTTTGGTTCGACACGATGGGGCGTCTGGACATGATGCGGTGCCTAATTGCTGTCATCACTCGGCCGACACCTAGGTCTGACGGTGGGAGTGTTTGATAGCTGCTTTCATAAAAGTCTCTTCCCCCTTTCCCCCTCCCCTCCTGCTTTGGACGTTAGAAAAATGAAAGCATCTAAACATTAGGCTATTATAAATGCGTATTAGACGAATGGACGGAACTCCATGTTGCCAAGGTAGTGAGCAAAGTCTGCAAAGACTGAAGGGCCTGTGAAGGTAAAAGTGAAAGTGAGACGGGAAATTTTTCAGTGCTCCTCTGTAGTCTCTAGATGGCCTTTTTACTGTGTCACCCATTTCTACCGTTTTAAAACCCAAACCACCGCCGTTTTATGTTCCCTCTGTTCTCTTTCTTCCCCACTTGCTCACCTAATCACTTCGTATTCCACGAAACAGATCGCTAGCGGAATGGCCTACCTAGAACGCGAGCGCTACATCCATCGTGACCTAGCGGCACGGAATATTCTAGTGGGTGAGAACAATGCCGTGAAGATTGCGGACTTTGGATTGGCTCGGATGGTTGTGGAGGAGCGCTACGAGACGTATGTGGCACAGAATGGTACCAAGTTACCTATCAAGTGGACTGCGCCGGAGGCTGCGCTCTCGGGGCGCTTTACGGTGAAATCGGATGTCTGGTCCTTTGGCATTGTCCTCTACGAGATTATCACCCATGGACAGGTATTAGTGACTTTTTAGCGACAAATTAAATTATCAATAGTGAAGTAGAGGAGTTCATGCAATTAATCAGTCCAGGATTTATGCTTGGGGGGCTGAATAGTTGACGGGATGGACAGATTGTGGAAACGGTGGATGGTTGAGTAAAGGAATGAAAGATTGGATGGATAGCGAAGCTTTTAATCGGACAAGGGAATAGAGGGAGGGATGGAAATCTTTTAATAGGCCATTGAATAGAAGCAGAGAGAAATTTTAAAAGGGCTTGCCAGAGTGCTGGCTGGAAGTGTGGCCGAATTGGTGGATGAGAGTGTTCTGGTGGGTGAACCCACAACTCCCCGATGCTCCCCCAATTTCCTCCTTCCACCTGTCGTATTTCTTTTGTCTCATGCCCAGGTGCCCTATCCCTCCATGAACAACACAGAGACTCTGAATCAAGTGAGTTCTGGGTACCGCATGCCTCGTCCATCTGCCTGTCCCGAAGGTGTCTACGAGGTGATGCTTCAGACGTGGGACGCCACCCCGGAGCGTCGACCAACATTTGAATACTTGTGCGCCTATTTCGAGGAGTACTTTGTTGCCTCTGAACCCACCGGCTATCATCAGCGAGACCACCGTAATGCCATCATCACCAACGAACCGTCTCCAGGAGGCCTCTCGCGTCCACGACATCGAGACGAGGGGCTTGTGGAGAGGTTGGATGGAGTGGAAGATGTGGACGTGGATGCAGTGGTGGGAGGTGAGGAGGAGGAAGAGGACGATGAATTGGATGCAGAGATCATGAATTTGGCAAGAACTGGGACAGAATTTCATCACCATCATCAACGAAGCCATCACAGCCACAATCATCATCCCTCGCACAACGATGCCCCAACTCCGATGGCTGTAGTGTGAGAGAGCCCTCTATAGGGAGTTGGGACTCGCAGGGGTTGTAAAATAACAGCAGAAAGGAAAATGAAGCGACTATTTTACACGTCACATTATTTTTCTGTTTGTGTGTATTTTTCGTCTCTCTCTCTCTCTCTCTCTCTCGTATACGTGTGTACTCTCTTGTATTTATTCTACCACCACTTCCACCAACTCCAAACAGCTCCCATGACATTTGATGGAGTAAAATTGGGAATTGCTTTCTACCGGATTTGCTTCCTTACAGTCTGGACGGAGTTATAAGGATTTTGTAGTTCTTGTGGTCCTCCAGGCCTATTCAATAGAGGTCGGATTTACTTTCCCCCTATGGTGCTTTTCGTGGACTGGAGCCTCTCTTGGGGCATCAGTCAACTTTGGAGCATTCTTCGTAGAAGGTATACCTCGTCGTAGTTGCTACAGCCAAGTTGGACTGAGAGGTCAAAGCACGGATGGAGTGGATGGGGCTTTATTTCAACATGGTGGCGGTGGAATCATGATAGGCTGCTGTGTAAAATCACCGTAATGGTGCGTTAGGGGTAGATTTGTTGATATCTGTGAAGTCCACGACTACCTTGAACCTTTTGTTTGCTTCCAATTCTCTCGAATTCTGTGGCGATGAAGGTTAATCACTGTGTCAGCGGTGATTGTCTTCCAAATTGAATGAGCAAGAGGACGGTCTGATGTTTGGAAGGCAACAATATTGGACCGCTTGGAGCAATTTAACAAGTCAGGGAAGCTGGTTGAATCAAGCTAAAATCGTGCATTTACCTGAGACCCCCTTTGGCAGTTGAATTTTAGCTCAAGAAAGTAAGAGAAAATGGAATTTGTGAGGTAACAACAACGATAGTCCAATAGACGAGGGCTAGGCGAAAGTTTACTCACTTTTTAGTAATGTAGTAGACACAAAGGCGAGATTTTGGCCTCCTTCACCGCATCCCCATCGTCCGACCATTCAGCATCAATCCAACACTGCTTGAATCTTCTGCTAGCCTGCTAAGATGCCGGTTGTTGGCATAAAAAACCCCACATCGCTGAAATCGGAACACCGTATGATGACAACAACATCTCGTCTTGTTGTTTGGTAAATAAATTAGAACCCTCCTAGGCCGTAGAAAAGTGGTTCGAATTCTTTTCGATGAAAATGCTTTTAACAGCATCAGATGTTGGATTGGTCAAAATAAAAACAAAGGATGGGATAAGCGGAATCCCCTTCATTAACTTCTGGGACGCATTCCTTTTTGCTCCTCTTTTGTTTCCTCCTTACTAGTTCAAACGACTGCGCAATTGCCATATGTTCCGCGTTTTTTTCTCCACCCAACAGGGATCTTCTCACTGTTGGTTGGTTTAAATGCTCCAAACTGAACAACTAATTGCTCATCCTCTTTAACCGTCCAACTAGACGTGTGGGAGGCGAAGGGAGGCTCGGTCAGACAGAACTTGGCCACCAGACAGCGTTGGCAAGTTGTAGTCGCCTCGGAAAAGCACTCGGACACAGTGTGGGCTGTCGGCGGTAGAAAGTGGTGAGGCACACAATCGATAGACCTGTGAGCGGGCTGCAAAAATCGATGTGAAACACGCTCAATCTTAGAGAACGAAAAGGGAGAGGCCAATAATCGATAGTATTGATCTCGAGTGAGCCCCACTTAATGGAGGAATGCACGAACCGCAAGAGTGCATGGCTTCCTTAATTTACGGAGTGTGTGTGTGTGTGTTAATGTATCTTCACCGATCTTCATTCCTCTGGTTGCATAAGGAATGAAGTCTACACACCTTTTGGCGGTAAAAGAAAGGCATAGTTGTCAGAGGGACAGGAAAATTCATCTTAGAAAAGGTTGACAGCAGAACAAAAGGTTGGTGAATGGGCATGTCGCCAACTGCGGAGGTATGATTCTTCATCTGAGTTGACAACATGATTACTTTTCACAATTTTAACCTTTAGCATTTGGTTGTAAATTGCAGTCCAAAACCCCGCCTTTTTTTCCCTTAGGCAGTGTTAGGGTTACCACTCACCTTTTTGCAACCTTTCGAGCACGAATTTTGGAGGAATTTTTCCAGAACCTTTCCAAAGAGGTTTTGTAAGGTATTTCTCTCTGAATATTCGTTCCTGCTACTGCTTGCACTAGAGAGGAAACATTTTAACTGTAAACTGGATTTGGGCTAAAGGCCCACGTACCCCGCATGAGGCGGCCCTACGGATCGATTTTTAGCTCCCTTCCCCCCTTCTCGTGTTAGCAGCCGCCCATCCTGCACTGCTTTTTCATTGCTTGTTGAATGAATAAATTTTCGTGAGAAGCGCAACACTTTTAAATGTGGAAGTAGTTTCACAATGTCTAAATTATTTACGCTTTTGGAGTTGCACTTCGCCTCCACCTTTTTTTATTCGGCAGTTTCAAGAATCGTGGGACCGTGTGCTCCCACCTTGTACGAAGTGGAAGCAAAAGGGTGAGGACTTTAGTTCCGCCTCAGTGCCTGCTACCACCATTGCTTGCAGGTAGAAAAAAGTAGTTAGGTTTTATTTAAAACAGTTTACAAACCACCTGTTCGAGTTTTTCTTTCTCGTTTAACCAGTCTGTAACGGGCAGCAAATTAGTAAGCCCTAGGTAATGCAAATCAGCTAGGGTTAAATTTTATGCGGAAAGCTGCTTCCAGTGATGACACCGACGTCAGACCTGCCTGCGAGGGCTCTGTACCTTCGATGCCTTCTTATGACAGTAATTGCGGCCAGTTGTTGGCTAACCTCGGTTCGAGGTGTGAGTGGCTAGGGTCCTAAGTAGAATGGAACCGAATGAAGTCTTGCAAATAATCCCCACTCAGGACTTTGGGATGGGTTGTCTTCTGGTTTAACCCACCTATTTGACTTATCTCTTTTTTTCAATCAGTGCCTATGTAGCAGCCATTTTGAGTAGGTGTGCGTTTAAAAGTTACCGGCTATCTGATGTTTACAGAAATTATGCTCACAATTCGTTTTTTGTACTTTTAAATGGGCTTCGTAGTGCATTCGCCAAATTGCAGTGTGATCTGTGGAGTAGTCTACTATCTTGTTATAAGTAGCACGATTTATCTTGGCGCCTACTCGAGAAATCTGGAAATCGATCACTGCATAAAATGTTTAATACATTGAATTTTATCTGCTTCCATTGCGGGATTAGGGTTTATTTTACTAAGACTTAGTTGGCCAGGAAAAGAATGTACTTAAAGTGATCAAGCCCACCACGGATTAGTTTCCTGTATCCTTTTGGCTTCCTAATTTAGTGAGTTTGAAATCCTTTGGTCTAAATATCCAAAGTCATTATTGGACTGAGTAATTGGGTCAGCTAAAGGTTCTGGCTACCACTAACTTCATTCACACAGCCTTGACAGGGCGGATACGCGTATGCGTGTGTGCGTGGCCTTTGTGGATGGCACTCCGCCAAGTGTGGTGTCTCACTTTTCTGGCAAACACAATAGCCCGCCGGAAAACAATTTTACCCTTTACAAAATCGTTCCAGTGCTGCTGGCTGGCTGTGAGTTTTTTTCCACTTTAAATGAAACAAAAAGGTTTGGTGAAATTGTAATTATCACAAAGAAATAATAAATAAGGAAATGTTGGCGGAAAACTATGATTTTAGGCGTGCAAAAAGCTTGGAAAGAGGTTCGAATGTAACGCTTATGAATTTCCTTCTCTGGACATTTTCTCCCTACATCTGAGTGTTTAGGGTACTCACTTTGACTTATAAACATTGGAACGGGGTTGAGACTTTCAGTGATTGGTACAATCTCCTTTGTAATCAACCCTAAGCTATGTATCTCCACAAATAAATTAGGGTTGGTACTGCCTACTCATAATGTCTACTTATACAACCTCGATTTTTGAATTTTTTTCCATGAAAGGAAAGTTTATGACACTCAGTATTCCACCATTGCGATGAAACTTATGATTTAAATCCACCATATGACAACCTCTACAGCTCTAGTAAATGATATTTCGTCCTCACCCACCATGTTGTTGGCATTCTACCTATTCTGGACTGCAATAGCAGGGCTCTTTTTGGTATCTCCACACCTTCATACCTACTTTGGGGAATAATTAAAGTCATGTAAGGGAATATTTTCAAAACACCCCGCCAAATATCTGGAGAGAGCCACCTTGATCCTGCTGACACCCTGCGAAATAGCTGTGGACCAATCAGGAACCGAGGTCTACGATTGGTTGAAAAATTGATTTTCTTGGAAGGTGCCCCGAGCACTCAGAGGACTTGGGCATTCGTTCTGAAAAGGGACGCACAAGTTTGCCTTCCATCATGCTCAAATTGCCTGTCCCGTGTTGTGGTGGAAGAATAAAGCTCTCCTATTTTTCTACCTAAAGCTACTTAACTAAATACTTTTCTTTAGCTTTGATAGAATTCAGAGAGGTGATTTTTGTTTCACGTTACACGCTAACTCCTCAAGCTCTTTGGTCTCCGTGAGCCTTACTTTCGCTCGGCGACATGGGGCTCTGGTTTCCCAGGCTTCGGGCTCTCCTCTCGGTTGATGATAAATCTTCCTCACTACTTGTAGGTTTTGCTATGACTTCGGGGAGGGCTGGGAGCGGTATTGCGGAGTCAATTAGAGGTTATCCCAAAATAAAACAGAGAGTCATAAAATATGGGAGGTACAACAAGACTGGAAATAACCAGACAAGTAGCTAATAAATTCTTTGACGTCCTGATTCGAGGGTAAAATAGTCGGGGAATTGAGCGGTCATTTGGTTAGCCAGGGTTCAAACAAAGAGTTGCTGACGTCTTAGCGCAAACAATTGGGAGGAGGCCTAGATAAAGGGCCAAAATGAAAAAAAAATAAGTGGAAGAGCTCCCGGGCCTGCCATGAGATTAGTGAGGAAAAATTGATGTGAGAAGGCGAAATAAATGGCTTTAGCGATTATGGTGATCTCACAGTCCCAGTAAACCGAATTTCCTATCACCTTTCAGGTGCTGAATGACCTCTATTTACTGGCAAATGGTGTGTGGGGGAGGGATCACAACACCATTTTCTCCACTTCACAATTTGAAGTAGTCTGGGTTAATGAAAAGCGACATTTATGGACCGATTGGGTGAACGGCTGTTGCTCTTGTAAACACAAAGTGTATAAGCAACTGAGTCTTTTGCTTTGTTTAAATGTGCCACTTTTACTAATTCATGGATTCGTGCGTTCTACAGTGCTGGAGAGGGGAGGGAAGGGCGTCTTATGCCGATTTGTTGGGTGAGCAGGTCTTGTCCTCGAAAGCTAGCCTCACACACACACACACACACACCGATCAAAGTGACTTCCTGTGCTCCGGAGGGTCACAGCACAGGATTCAGATTATTTAACCAATCCACTTTGGAAAGGGTTGGGGGCGGGGAGGCGAGAGGATGCGAATGGGGGTTGCAGGGGAATTGAAACTAGCTCGTAGTAATCTACAAACAACGCTCTCTACTTTCGCCATTCCAGCTTCCCTCCTCCCCGTCCTCAGTAGCCCACAGGCCTGGTTACCACGCCAAACAGTCGGGATCAAAGCACTTTGCCGTATAGCGCAGCCGGGAGCAGCTTCAGAGCTGCCTCCCCAGACAGTCATAAATTTTGTCCCAGATGTGGGTAATAAAGCGGGACAGGAGAGGACGAGAGGGAAGAGAGGGTAAAGAGGGGAAGGCAGGGGAGGGGAGGAAGAGGCTGGACTGGTGCTTAAAAGCACCTTGCGTAACAGCATTTCTCACTGCCATCGCTGCTATTACTGGATTTGGCTCCATGCCGACGACCTTGAACACAGTAGGAAGGGAGTTTGATTGAGCGGTTAAATTGGCTGTAACCTTTTGAAGATTGCAACACCTGTCCCATTTGTTTGGCAAATGTTGAAGCGGAAAAACAATTCCTACTCAGTTAATCTAAGTGCATTCGACACTGTCTAGAGTTAAGCTATGCCAGGAGTCTGTCGGTTGCCATGGCTCCCAACAATCTTTTAAATAACTTGGACATCAGTATTTTGGACGAATTTCTCTAATTCTACTGCTTCATTTTTAGCAACGCTAGCTGATATTGTGATTGACAGTCATACGATTGATTATTAACGAAGGAGCCCAATAAATATTGATTTTTTTAAGGTGAGGGACACAGGGCTACGCTGAGGTCCCCCAGCGCGAGATAATCAATTGACACAGAGTCCTGGCAAAGCTGCAGTATGTGTAGCCCTCGCTCTGCTTTTCTTGCCCACCTTCGCATTTTACGAACTTGGCGGATGCACAAATCAACCTGACCTCAGAAGGGGACACGCGAGGGAACGCCGCGGTATCTCCACCTCGCAATGCTAATTAGCCTCTTTCGTCCCCACAAATTCCATTCCCAATTCAAAGGGCACACGAAAGACGATATGGGTAAAAGAACAAAAAAAGGCCTTTACAAGCCCGAAAATCATGGCGCTGTTACCTTATTAAGGGAAACAAGTTTTATGGCTCTACCCATCTGAAATAAGTGAATTATACACCTCTGCAAGTAAATTGCTTTGTTTAAGTTGTCTCGTAGTTATGAAATTTAAGATTTCCATTTTCTTAACTATTTCCATAAGAAGGCATGGGTAACCTTGAAATAACCAATGGAAAGTTGAATGCATCAGAGTCCTCTTAGATTGGTTAATTCGATGCGAGTTTTAGTTATTAATTGTAGAAAACGAATTTATTCAATCAGTGAGGGAGACACTTCTAGCTCTAGCAATTACTGGGATGGATTTAACCAGCCTTTATTTTGAAACAGTTTGCTGATCCTAGAACGCAATGGAGCTCATTTCCCATTGGTCAGCGGTGTTTACAGCCGTTGGTGGACGCGTGTCCTTGAAGTCAGCCGACACAACGCGGAGCTGGGCGAGGTGTGTGAATCAGTGTGTAGGTTTGGGGTAAATAGATTTTGTTGTCTGGTTTCACCTCCTCAGTGGGCGTTTTCTCATTTAGGCAGTCGCTGTGCTTGCATTTGGAGGGGTATGTTTTTTTGTTACAACGATAACTTTATTTAAAAACAGCAAAAAGGGGAGATTTAGGAATAAAAGGAAGGCATTTTGTCTCTTCCATAAGAAAAAAGGCGTAAGAAGTGGATCACTTTTCCTTTTTCTTGACTTTACGACATTGAAGACTGGCAGTAGAATATTTATTAAGTCAGAACCACGTTAATCAGTATTTTTTTCCATGCGACTCGTTTACCACATTCTAACTTAATAGCCAAAAGCGCAATGGTGCTATTGAATGGTTGTATGCTAAGATAAGCAAAAATTATCAAGAGCAATTACGCCAATTGTTTTTCAAGGAGTTGATGGGCTTTTCAACGATTCCGCGGTTCATATTTTGACAAATTTGATTCCCAGTTGCCATAAAATTTTCAAAATGCCTTTCTGGAGAGCATTAATTGCCATGACTAACGTTTAAATTACCCTTGAGTTCGAAAATTTACTGACCAATGGCTGCTGTCAGGGCGCTAAGAATGCGATTGGACACAAACTAACCTAAATTATAAAAGGAAAAAAATCTTCATTTAACAGGAAAGTCAATCCGATTGGCATCTAATTTTACTTCTCCGGTTATTCTCGGCAGAAACACAACGAAATCTCTATTGAGACTGCATATTTGCAAGGTGTGATCGTGGAGACTGATAGCCTTGAGCTGATTTTCTGGTATTTTTGGAAGGATTAAAAGCTATTTTCGATGCTATTACAGGCTTTAAAACCAGGAGACGTGGTTTGGGGAACCTTACCCTCCAGCTAACGCTATAATAACTCCGAACCTAGTTTAGCCCGCCTTAGTCACAGGAGGACTGCAAGGCTGAATGGTAGTACGAGCAGAGATCCATCTTACTGCTGTGGAAAAGCTGGAGAAAATCCTCTTAGTTGAACGCACTAGAAGCTCGGAATCGCTGAAGGCATGACAATAGCAGAGATTCAAGTTAATAGGCATTCAAGCCAACTTTCAAAAATGAAGCTGACCGCAGGAAAAAATCCTTTAGAAAAGCAGTGTTCGTTCTAGGTATCCGCGAAGATGCTACCAGACGGGCAAATATATAAGCTGCCCTTTTGTCCAAAAATGGAAAGACTGGGAAGCTAGACCAGACTAGGTCGGAACCATGCAGCCAACCAGCGCGGAGGCGGTAGCGTGATAAACTAAAATTACTAGTAAGGCTCCTTAAGTTCCCTTTGTGGAGAGCATCTTTCATGCAATGCCAACTTCCTGCCAAAAAATAGCAATAGCAAAAGAAAATTCTAAAGCCAAAGTAGTTTGCATGGCGTCTTACTGAGTAGGACTTAAGTAGTATGAGAGTAGCACAAGCCTGGTTCTGTGCTATCATCGGCAGCATGGAGGCAACGCTGCAGAAGCCTGAAAATGACCCAGCCAAAGGAGTTCAGAATTAACAGCCTTTTTGAACTAGTTTGTCAACACTCGCACAGACGGAGCACCTAATTTGTTTATAGGGCAGTTATGAAGTACACAAATCTGGCGGTTGTTGCATCGAAAGTGTACTACGAGTGACATTGGACCAGGATCATTCCGCCACGGTGTCAACTATCTAGCAAGAAAATAATTAACATATCGGTATTAATGTAATTTAGACAAACAAAGTAATTAAATAAGAAACTTTGGCATGTCAATCATTTTGGACCAGGAAAACTTCTTCCTGTAACCGGACTACCCAAACAAAGACCTCTATGTTGAACTTCTCCTCACTGTTTCTATAATTTTTTTCAATTTTATCCTAAAAAATACTTCACTTCTCATGACTACTTGCAAAATTTAAGCAGGAGATGCTGACATGTGTAAGAACCAATAGGAGAGAAACAGCTCTACCAGGTAACCAATCCGAAAGCGCTACGCGAGGAATGCGTCACCTGTGTGACCCGTAGTTACTAAGTTTAGTAGTAGGATAAAAACAGTTATTCTAAGTCGTTAAATATTAGTACTTTTGCCATTTATCACCACTTTCTTCGTGGCGTTGCGTGTCTATAAGGAGGTCTATGGGGGAGAGGATTTGATTTTCTCCAAATTTTAGACGGCAGGCAATTTAGCCACAAGTAATTAAAGGAACTGTATTGCTCCAAGGTTATGACTTCGTCAGCTGCGTGTCAACATTAAGAAGGGAAGCAAAAAACACCTCCACAAGCGCACCTTCCTTAGCAGTGACTCAGCTACCAAAAATAGTCGATAAGAATCGATTTACTGGCCATGGTGCGTTGGCTCGGGAATAGCGCTCAGGCTGTTATCGATCTTTCGCGAGCCGATTGGACCAATAATTATTTTATGCAATTATTTTATGCTTAAAGCTTTTGTGAGGCTTGAAGAACAGTGAGAGTTTTTATTCCAGAAAAAAGGTTGCAACTAGTATTTTGCATGAATTTTAAATATTTTTTGACGTTTTTAAATTATTCGTTTTTTAAGAAATAATTTTGCTTCTTTGATTCCCACTTTTCCCACTTTTTCTTTGGAGGTTTAAGCAATGCTCCGCAATCAAGCTGTGCGACGCATTAGCTTCGCTTTGTTTGTCCTTTTTACACCAAGTATTTCCCTCTCCCCACCATTTTGTTTATCAAACGAGTCAGCAAATGATGTCATAATTGACCAACAACTATGAAGTCCCTTGTAAAGGCACTGAGAGGTTGTCTACCTGCACCTACTAATTATAGAAGGTGGATACTTTTTGAAGTATAATGACACTCATTAATTATAAGGGAAACATAATAACGGACTCTCACTTAAACAAATCCCAATCACACTACTACAAGATTTATCCCTGTCCAATAGATCTCGCCCTGGAATCTGCAGGAAGTGTTAAGCATAAATTCATTTTCACCAACTGGTTATAGCCAGGAGTGAGGAAGAATGCATAAATTTATTTAATCTTTTTGATCTCGCAAGAAAGCCATAAAAACTATTTTCTTATCTTCCAGAACCCTTTCAAATACGTAGGGCTCCTAACTGCAATTCATTGGACTTGAAAACTATTTTCATTTATCTAATATTCATAATTAGTATGGATCCAGTCGTGTCATGAATCTGACTAGCTTCAGCCCAGATTATCCACTTGTCAATACTCGAGTTAGCATATCCAGTCGACGGCGGGGGTAGGCACGGGAATACACATCACTCGACTCCTCCAATTGGTCACTCTAAGTTAGCTGAACCAATCGTAGCAATAGGTCTTACGCATTCTATTCTCATAGGCTGATGTAGTTATTGCATTCCAGGGGCTGTTTATTCACCGCGTAACCTGCTAAATTTAGTACCTGACGGACGTAACTTTGACAGATGAGTTACCAGGGCTAATATCAAGGCCAGTTTGCATAGCAGGTTGGTTTCAAACACATTTTTATATGTTATCTGTGCGAAATTTGCTTATATATTTACTGTTTCCGTTTCTCGTTTACGTTAACTGCATTCCGAATGTAGTGGGAGTTTTTTAGTAGTATGTGAAGTCGATTATATTCTCTGACTTGGGTGAGCGAGCAAATTATGGCCAACTGAGTGAGCGCTATTGCTTGTTATTATGGTACTTTATAAATTAAACGATAATGAAATGCTAAAAAGAGCTTGGTCTTTCAAATGAAGTTGTTTAAATGACCGAGTGGATTATAGCAACTCTTTAATTGTGTGGTGGACCTGCGCAGTGCCCAGTTTAATTCATGTTTTCAGAATGCAGCCGGTTTAAGTTTGATTGGCTATAATATTAAGCACTTTATCACTGACTTGGAATTCTTCTTTGTCAAAGTGACTTAATTAGGCTCAGAAGTGATTAATGATGTGCTTGATTTTTGTGTGGTTCAAACTCGTTAGAGTTGGAACGTTGTGTTGGACTTTCGCAACGCCTTGGCCTATTGCTCATAAAAGTGGCAGAATGGACAATTTAGCTCAGTTGCCGTCAATTCCTGTTATTTAAGTTGAATCGAAATATTTAAAGCTTCTTGCATGTTTAAAAAATTGGGAGGTTAAATTGTTGTGCGAATGCTCTAACACAATAATTTGCATATTTATTCATTACCAATCCCCACGTTTTATCTGACAAAGACAAAAGGTCAATTTGAGCTAATTCTTTTAAGAAACCACACACGACAACCAATAAATTCATCATTTTCTTGTCTTCGTATTAACCCATTGTTGCTGTCGGATGTGAAAACAATTCAACTGAGCGGTGGAGGAAAAAAAATGGTACAATCAGCCATGTAGCTTTTGTATTTAGAAGTAGGGTGCGAAACCCATGAGAGGCTTCTTCAAAGAGTAAAATTTTGTATATTTTGAGGGCGTACATCTCATTAACTGACTCGGTAATTGTCAGAAATACCAACTTGTGCACGTTTTTGACAAATAATATCTGCAACTTGGAGACGAATGCACGCATATGTTGTTTAAAATATGAATTTTCTTCAATATCAGAATTAAGCAGTCCTTATTGTTCAAGTTTACTGAAGTCACATCAGGAAGTTACTTTTTTTGCTTTTCCAAACCTTGGGGTTCACGGTCACTATGATAGCACTTGACCACCATCCTTATTTTGTGTAGCAGGAGAACATTTTGAGCAAAATTTTGTAGTGAATGTGAAAAGAACAATTGAGTTATTTTTCAAAGCATCCAGAAGTTTAAGTTACTCACAAAAAATGAGAATAGGGCATTTTGCGTGGTGTAGCATTATTACAAATAGCCTAATTAATCTAGTCATTGCATATCAGTTCAGGCCAATAATTTGACTGGAGATGACACGGGTAAGGTGCCTTAAAAATACCCTTCTATTAATTTCACAACAATTAACTTTCACTCTTCAAATGTTCTAATTCCTCTATGTACGACTTTGACCCTTCTTAACTAAGAATTTCCACAAACGTCCGTATTCATTAAGTATTTTTTAATAAGTAGGAGCAGTTTTAATAATTCGTGTAGTATGAACTTTATAAGGTTTAAGGAATTGGGTAATGTGTGAAGTGAAAAGGATAATTGGAGTTTTTTATGCAAATCGCATAATAAACAAACAAGGAAAAAGTCTATTTATTTAAATAAATGAGTAGCATGTAAAAGGGCTCCTTTTTTTCATATGCACGTTCAAAACAGACTCTTTTAAGAAGTATTTTCAGTATTCAGTATTCAGTAGTTTGAGATCAAACCGCCGAAACCCTTCCGTTTAATCTGATTTCCTCAACAAAACAGTCTTCTTGGCTCTCCCAGGCCTTCGCCTACGCTACTGACCGCGTATCACTCCGCCCCATTCCATTGGCTCAACTGATGCAGCGTGCACCTCTAATTGGTCCGCTTGATGACGCAATCACGTGCCTGCGATTGGCTCGCGGATGCGCGATGCGCAAGGAGTGGCGTATTTAAGACCTTGCGCCGTCGAGCGAGTGGATATGAATGAACGAGGCTGGGCAAGGGCAAACAGCGACGACATGCAAATGCTCTGAGCTACTGACTACCCTCACCCGTTGTGCAAGGTGGGTTACTCACGGATGCATGCACGCACGCGGTTTGCGTGCGTGCGCGCTCTTGGCTTTGTACTACTGGCGAGGGTAGTTGTTGGTTCACTCAAGCGTCTCATAATTCCGTTTTTCTTTTTTTTCGTTCAACTCATCTGTTAGATTTTTTAATGCTTACCATGTTCAAACTATTCCCCTAAAACCGTAAATAACTTTTCTGTAGATGCACAAAAAGGCCACGCAACTAGAGGCGGTAAAATCATGGCAACCTCTATTTTCTTCCTGAAGCTCTCCAATTATTCTTGAAGATATCATGGTCTTCAGGTAGCAACAACGAACTGATACTAGCCTCTGTTAATTATTTTGTCTATTTGGACCTCTCGTGCTTCGTCATACGTACAGCTAGCACGAGGCTTCCCATTCGGTACACCAAGAATAAAGCTACTTCCATACTTGCACGACTTAAAGGGCTTTTAGGGTGTAGTTTCAAGGATACAGTCCAATTAGGAAGGGATGTAAGGGGATGTCTTCTGGCCTACATTCTCTTCCATTAGTCAGAAATGGAAACTTGGCTTCTTGACAGATGTTATTGTCATCTAAGTTTATTCAATTGTTTTGCTGAAGATGGAGAATTACTAGCAATCTCATTGCATAAATGAATTTCAGCTAATGTGTATTTACCTCACTGAGAGCCTAAGGAGGAAGAATAATTTCCATCTGCGCTATGTTCCATTTAGCTATGGGGGTGCGGTCCTAAAAGGTGGCTCCGTTTAAATCCACCGCTAGATTCGGAGCCTTCCATTTTCTTAATTATTTGAATCTTCCATTCCTCCATGTAACGGTTTCTACGCCAACACTTTGAACCCCTAGAATTCGTGAAAATGAATTTCTATAAATGCAGTAGTGAGCGATAAAACAAAGATTTTGAGGATGGTACATATGTTTTCGGTGGATGATGAACTTAAACCCGCTGCTAGAACGCAAAAGTGGCATTACTGGTTAACAAAGACTGGCAAAATACTGAATCTCTTCCTCTTGTTAAAGAGCATGCTGAGACCTTTCTGAGGCTGTAATAAGGTACGCTGAATGTGTAAAAATAGTTTGACATTAGGGTAGAGGAAGGCCATGAGGGCAAGAGACAGTCGCTGGAGCATCCAGCCCTCGAGAAGGTGGAAATTCCAAATCAACTCACAACCGCATCGACTTCTGTCGGTTGGCGTCTGCATTTCCATTTATGAAGACATCAACTAAGATCAGCGCCTTTAAGGGCTAACTAACTAACATAGACATTTTGGTGTTTTTTGGTAAAGGTTGCCCCAGTCACTTTCTGCGACCTGCCTTATATCTTGATCAGCAAAACCCACCAGCTGATCGTTCTTCGCACCTTCCACGTGGCTTATAGAGCCGTACCCAATTAGAGCATTATTTGCAGCTCCACCTATAATGCGAAGTGGATATTGTTATTTTGTTTTCCTACGCTCGTAAGCGAACTAACAAGCGGTGTTGGTTCGCTCCAAACGATGCACCAACTACTACCTAATCAACACTTCCAATGCAAGCATCACTTCACTCACAAATTGCGGAGAATGGGCACTGTAGAGGCAATTATTCGCCTGCTGAAGGCTCAGGTAATAGCTAGACTATCCTTATTTGGTTGTACTTCTCCAAGTAATGCTTATTTCCCCTCCCCCAAAACTAGTTGGTCATGCTCCGATCTGACAATTTGGATATCAAAGAGGTGCCAAGGCCTCAGTGGTTTGCTTCTAGGAGGTGAAAGTTTCATTACTCACTTCAAGAGACAAGCAAAATGCCTGAAGTTGCTCGTTCTTCATCACGGAACTCTGTGATTACGGTTTCTGGGTTTATGGGTTCAGTAGCGAGGATGAAATATGAACCGACCGAGAAAATACGATGGAACTCGTCGAAATCCCGGTTTTTTAAGAGGTTGGCATGCATAAAATTCCTTAAAATGTTGCAATTTAGGAGTATGAGAAGGATAGCACCTTTCAAATATGTCATAGCACTTGGAGGCGTCAAAATTACGGGGATTTTGTGCAATTATAGCTCTTAATTAAAACAGTAAAGGAAGTGTTGTTTAGTAAAATAGTATTTGAAAAATTCTTGTCTGAAGAATATAGTGCACGCGGTTTACTGCCATTTCAGCCTCAAAATCGTGAGACAGAAATATTCCAAGGACCAATGAAAGCAGAGGAACGCTCATCACATTCTTCCTTGTACTGCTGGTATGCTTTATGACCATTAAAAGTAGGAGATTTTTTGAAATGGCAAGCATTTTACTTTACCTACAGGATATTTCTCCCTCGACATCCTGTTCCTCCTCGGAGGACAGATGCTACACACATAATGCAATGAATGGTTGCGCCTTTGTTAGTTTATACCTACGAAAGTGTTAATTACCGTGGGTTTCTGAACAGATGGGAAAGTCAACTGCTCGACTCATTTCACGAAAGTCCCCAGCTGCACCTCTTCTCAAACTGAAAAGACAATTTTGCATCACCTTATTAGCTTTTTATTAGACAATGAAAACAGCCTCAATTAAATGGCAAAATGGGTACAGAATTCCTTGCAATTCATTTAAACCCTCTTTGGTGTCCAGAGAAAAAATCGATATTAACCAGTGGTCTCTAATCGCTTGGAAACCACCAAACTCACATGGCAAGGCAATTCGCCCATTTACCATTGATTTTATTGATTTCCAATAAATGAGGAATTTCGCGCACAAAAGATTTGCTTCTATCACAAACTTAATGAAATAATTTCCTACGCAAATCCGGTTAGAGCAAGGAGATGTCTTAACCTCTACTCTTGCCCAAAGCCAACGATACCCCGAAACATTTGTTCCCACTTTTATCCATCCTGAACCGTATAGGGAATAAAAAAAATTCGCCTAACCTCATTGGAATGTGGTGCACTTTGCCCACATCTTGCATAGCAAATTCGACAACGGTGCATGTTTAATTACCCACCAAATGGACAGTGATGCACATTCATGGACGACATGAAAATATTTGAAGTCCTCCTGGAAAATACAAAAAATTCAGCTTCAATTATCTCCTTTGTTCGGCTTTTGATAAATTATTTAATAAATCTAAAAGTTATTCCTTGTTGTAATCGTGCCATTTGATTGATGATCTGTTTAGGCCTTCAGGCAGAAAAAAAACGCAGTTCTCCCACGTATTACTTTGTGACATTCTCTTTTCATCTGATCAACAAATTTAATTACTCTCTCTTTTCATTCCCGCCAACGCAAGCGGAATGTACTGATTTGCATATCCGTTGTCGCCTTGTCAACCAATGGGAGTGCAGGGGTGACGCGCGGCATTACGTAAAGTGCTGACAACACACCAACCAATCAGACACCGCCATCCAATTTGGGCGTGGTTTTAAGGCACTTGGCCAAAATTAGTAGCTTGAATGATTGTAAAGTATACCGACGCTCTAAAGCGTCGGTTTTTTCCTTAACACAATTGCCTGGTTTGAAAGCTGGGGCGGAATTGAGATAAGATGCCAGCTTCCCATATGGAACCGACACTTCCGATCTTCTTTCCCCTTTCGCAGTCACTTAGGATTGCCCAAGGGACTAAGAAGATGAAAATATTAGAACATGAATTCCATTAAACGAACTCACTTTTAAAGTGTTGTAGCTTTATGTGTGAAGATTGAAGTCAAAACCCTGCGACATTGTTGCTGTAATCCCTTTGGCGCTGCAAAATGAAATCCTACAAATTTATAGACTGTCAAAGCCTTCACTAGTTATTCTGGAGAAATTCTAACCACTAGATACTAAAGTAAATTGCGTTTACTTGACAGAAGCCAATTAAAACGGGGAGGGCACAGGGTCAGTAATGCAGCCACTGGGAGGAAATCAGTTGTCTGAGATATTAACCGACACCTCTGCTCCTCTGCATCCGCCTTCTTTTCCAGCCTCGGCCACTTAAAGGCAATTGGTATACGACCTTGAAATTGTCGTTCTGCTAGTAGATCCTCACCGGGGAAAAGAGTTGGGGAAAATTAGTAACCGGACAGCAGGCCTTTCTCGCCTCCTCGACGCAAAATACTTTTTTCCCGCTAAGACATACACGAAAAAGCAAACATTTTCTTACTGTGCGAAAAGGGCAACATTTTAATGGTGTAGTCGGCAGGAAACGCATGCGATGTATGATGCCTCCCCGAGTGAGAATGAATTTGTTTATGCTGGCCGCTAAGAGCTTTTGTCCGCATGCCGGTGGAGTGACTGTTCAAAGTACCTAACCGGTCAACTCAACCCAGAAAATGGTCGTCCAATTCGTGTGTTTGTGGATGGTATTGTTGTTGTTGCTGATGCTGTCGGTGCACCCCAATGCTTGCTGCTTCTACAGCCTTCGCTTAACTTGTTTTTTTTAGCTTCACGATTCCACATCACTTAGGCGCAGAGGTGGGAGAGGTGGGAAAGGCGGGAGACCGCTAAGGTCAGCATCCAGTCGACCAGAATTTTGGGCATCGCGTTCGGGTGAGATTCGGCTTGTTGATTCTACACTGCAATTGTTTATGCCCTTCCGTCCAATACATTCGCCGTCCCAGTGACGCGGATTCCGTTTTGACGGTGAAGGTGAGGTCTTTTGAACTTAAGATCCACTTACCTTAATCCTCAAAGACACACAAGCACAGAACACCGCCCATATTTCGTCTCATTCAAATTTACTGTTGTCTTTTCCTCCAATCGCTGGAATTTGATGAAATTTTACGGGCCAAATTCACTGTTCAATTTGAAACCCAATTCTGCTCTTTGTTAGCACTGCTTTTCAGCTTTTAACTTATAAAACAGTGATAATTATTTTTTTCTAAAATCTTCTGAATGGTAGTATTTACGGCCGGAAGATGAGATTTCGTACTGGCTGCCAGGCATACTTTGAGACTGCAGTACTAACTGGGAGAGAGGGAGACAGAGAGAGTGAGAGATGATTTTTGTGTGTCGTAAAAATAAACCAAAATACGCCTCTATTCACATGACGTTTTCAGCCTTCCCGGCTGCTGTGGAGCCTGTGGCCGAGGTCCAGAGCCGTTACGAGAGCTGTCCAACAGGTGCAAACGCGAAATGTGGGTCAATTTCAATTGGAGGATTTAGGTGTTTACTTTCTTCGCCAACTGTACTTTTGTTTTGCTGGGAAAGCGTGAATCACAAAGGAGGTGGTGGAGAGGACGAGAGTCCGCTTTCACACAGAACCTCTCGCATTCCTTTAAATCAAAATTAGCTTTCAAAAGGAGGATTATCTACTCCAATTCCACCAAATTGCCGGGTAAACAGACCCGTGATGGCGGCGGTGGATCAGCTGTCAAGCTTTTTTAACCCAAATAGCCTAAGGCGGTCCTCAAAAAGGCCAGGTAATTTGATTAAAAAAGATAAAAATTGGATCATTTTCGGTATTTTGTTTTAGTTTTGTTTACCATTTCCAACACCTTTGAAAGTTAAGCCATCATGCTTAAGAGCGGAAAAACAAATGAGTTCTTTAATCAAACGGTGTCACTGACTACTGTTTAATGAAATAAGTAGTGCCATTAGTGTAGTAAGTTAGACACCTAACGTCCTCGGCATGCTTTTCAGCCACTTTAAAACTGCAGGAAAGCTGAAATCCAGTTAAAAAGTTACTGGTGGACTGAACTAAATGTCGGTTAATTTCACTAAATGAAAACCCAAGGAATTTCTTTAATTGTCTGTAATTTTTTGCGGTTATTTGAGAGTTTTAGGGTGAGATCGAGGCAAATGCGTGTTGAGGGAGTTGTGCAATGAAAATAATTTCCATCGTCGCATTGTTGGTGACACCATCTACTGATTGGTTGAGTTAGTAGCATCATCAACTGAGATAAACCGACAAGTAACGACTTTAGCATTTGGTTTTTGCGCCTAAAAGGTACGGAAAACGTTGTAATTCTAGCCAAAGGAGTTGCCAACGCACCGAACTAGGTGGAGTTTCTTAATTTTCCATTACTGAATAAGTTAGGGAGGGAGGGAGACTACAAGCCATTCCCTAGAGAGGCTCCTTTTGATTCACCTCAAGGTTACGCGTGGACACAAATAATTTCTTCTGTTTCCAAAGTGTGCCATTTCGATTATCTAGGCTAACTTGTTTGCATAACTGACTGCTTCCAGGCATGCCTCTCCCCTCCACCTGGGGAAAATAAAGTACGTCGAAGCTTTGCCATAGTTGTAGGGTGTAAATGTCGCGGACTCGGCATTTGGATACCTGATTTGTTAAGACCCCTTGATCTCTGCAGTCTCAGCGAGCAATAAGGGATTCAAATACAATGTCACTCTTAATCTACGTTGACAACATTGCCACGCACCTAGTGATTACCAATACAAAGGGCGCTTTCGCTAACTTTGGGACATCCATTCACCCATCAGTCCCGTACCCATCCCGTATCCATCCATCCATGCATCATCCATTCTTGCGGCCACCCAGTCGTTCCCTGTTGAGTGTGTCAATTACGGAATTATTCTGGCTAAGTCCTTTGGGGTTGGTGTGTTCTTTTGTCTGGAGCCCCACCCATGGAGGCGAGCTGAATGCGGTCCACTAAGCAGGCAGGATTCTACCGAATCCATCTCCCACAAACGATATTCCACGTCATGTGGGATTGAGTTAGAGGAACTAGTAGTCGACTGACCTACACATTACGCTCTGCAGCCCACCCAATTTGTTCTAGGCATTCCATGTGTTATTATAGCGAAGTTTTACTCTATGAGTAAAAAAATCTAGAAGCCTTTGGAGTCTTCGATTTTGTAAAAATTATTTCAAAGCAGAGGTGCGTTAGCCCTACCGTACTACAAAGAAAGGTCAACTGAGGACAAGGCTTGGGCTCGATAGTATACTCCCAAACGGGCCAACAACCGCACTCTTGAAGCACGAGCGAACTCGTCCTCGAAAAACTTTTAAGGGCTTTTCTAGTCATCTGATACATCAAAGCTACTCCTCTCGGATCTTGACTAACATCTCTGAAGTGTGTGAGTCGCCTTCGAAGAGCTGATCGGCTGGCAGCAATGATTTGTGGCCTGATCTCATTGCTGCCAGGGTCGGATCACGGAAACCTGAGGGACCACTTTCCCAGTATCAGCAACGTACCATAAAGGGATAATTCCATAATTCAGCCAAATAAGTTTTTTTTTCGGGATAAAAGTAGGGCTAACACATTTCACTTATTCATTAAAGCGTCCCAAAGACAAAGCGGGGAGGTGTCAAGAGCATTTCATACGGTAGAGACGACTGTTACTAAAATTATCTGTGTCTGGTAATAATTTTTACTGTCGTCGAGGTTTTGACGGTCGTAAAATGGGCAATTCCAAAGTCAGAAGCACATGAAATCGAGGGGTAGGGAGGGCGAGAGGGGGAAGGGAGAGGGAGAGGGAGAGAGAGAGCAGGGGAAGGCGGTGGAGGAAGAGTCGACCAAAGGAAAGGGGAGGGACTGTGACTACTTTCTATAAGGAATTATTTCATGCATTTTTATGCGTAGCTGGGTGCGATTCGTTTTCTTTTTTTAAAAGGGGGTCAAAGGGTGTTCTCCATTTTAAAAAGGACTTTGATTGAATGACTTCTCTTACATCGCCTTGTAGATCGTACCACCGGACCGTTGTGAGGATCAAATCGTAAATCTTTAGACAACGTCATGGTCTGTAGCATAAATCGGCAAGTGCGTCCCCCCAATTCATTCTTTTCTTTCAATCACACGAAGTTTTTATCGTCCCTTTTTGACTCTTTGTGTAGCTAAAGCAACTGCAAGCAAATGAAAAAGGATTTTCAATGATGTTTGTAAGCGCCCCCAATTTTATGTAGAATGTTAAACATACAGAAACTGATTCATATTTCTCTTTTTTTACTTAAAACCTCCAGAAGTTGTGTATTTGTACGTTGCCATTAATCACTCGGGGAGGGAATAAATGCCACGTGTTTGGAAACACATGACAACCGAAATAAGCAAGCCCAATTCATGGGAAGTTAAAAACCACTTTTGAGGAACTTTTTATATGCTAAGACCGCAACACTGCTACATGTAATTTGCCTGCACTTTTTTTAAGATCAGAGAACCTCCAAAGTGTGGGGAGGGTAGGTGTGGATAACAGACCAAAGGAAGATGCCATTGACAACATTTAGCACTTGCAGAGCTTTACCACAGAGAAGGGAGGAATTTTAATTATTTCAGTAAAGCTTTTAAAGTATCCCCCGACAGTCCACGCATTTTGACCATCCTCAACTGAGCGGGGATAAATAGCTACCTGTAAGATGGCATACTACTTTTACCCTTAAAAGTAGTAGTCCCACACATATTTCACAATTTAAGCAAAGTCGTTTTAAGTTACTTTTTGTTGAAAGGCTCAGCGCCAAACTGTTTACTGTTACTGACAGCTCCTTATAAAATTGGGCTAGCAAGTTAGCCGATTTGGTCGGAGCACGGGACCACACTGATACCCTTGGCAGTTAAAATAAGTAAACCAACTTCCAAATTTATGCCATCATTTCCATTAAATTTCTAGGGCCAAAATCAACCAGCACAGCTGTGAAAGGGGCACTAGGTCTCTCCCAGAGCAACGTCAGTTGCATACAGGCTGGTACTGCATGGCGTGGTGAAATAACCTGTCCTGGAGGCTCCACGAGTGGACACGGAGGCACGCGGTCACAAGTGGATGAAGCCTTTCCCACGCTAAAGTAAGCGTGCCAATCCCGGGTGTTGCTAATTAAGGTCGAAACAATTCGCAAAGCCAGAGATGACGCAAAAGAATCTCCAGAGACGACAAAAGCACGTAATAATGACAGCAAGATTTGCTTAGCACGAAAAAAGCCTCTTCACCGATAACCCAGATATTAATTTACCTCAGCAAAGACAGAATTCACTCTGTTACGCCATCACTGCCTTTCTTCTTCCACTCATCCATCTCTTTCTCCACTTGTATGCAACTTCGATAAATTGGCGTTTACATCAAGCGACTTTGTGGTTTCTATATTCTTTTAGGAACTTATCTAGGTTTAACCAACTTTAAACAAACGTCTCACCATCTGTTTGGCCCCTTTGAAAGGCTCTTTGGCTTTTTACAACTAAATTAATTACTTGGATAAGGTTGTACTCGAGACATTCAGGTAAAAAATACCCTCATGACATAAAACGCCACCCTAAAGTACTTCACTGGTGCCTTTCGGTCGACCCACGTTTTGGAGTCTATTAAATAACTATTGAAAAATATCTCACTCCACCTCTTATAACTACGTTTGAAGTTTTCGCAATTTTTAAATAGGGTACCTATAATAGGACCATGGTTGCTTTAAACAAACCAAGCTCACATGTCTTTAGCTTAAAAGCAATGGCTCTTGCACCCGTTTCTACAATTATTTTAATTAAACATGAAAGTTGCTTAAATCAAGAGCTGATATGGACACAACCCAATCGCTTTCGGATGCCAAAACTTGGCTCAAAAGGCCATAATCACAAATCGTAGCACTAACAATTCAGCGATGCATTTATTTTTTAATAATGTTATTCTATTTTTCCTGTATTTTACTGCTCGAGACAAAGGCAACTTGAGGCCGTCCTGTCGGCGTGCATGCATGCATGCCGTCATAATGCATTTTTAATGCCACCAACGGCAACTTCCTCTCGCAGACCCACCTGGCACTTAGTTACCAACTTTAGTAGTGGCTCAAATGTGACGTCAGTGCCTCTCAATCGACGATCGGCGCCATCCTACTGGCTGCTTTCGCAAATGGGTGGAAGGGGTTGACAATTGTTGCTCAAATGGGTATCGATGGTGATGACACTGTTTTTCTTCTTCGGGCGTTTAGCTGGCTTAGAACAGGTCTTCTTGCTTTTGGGTCGTCTCTTCTTACTGTGCAGCACTGTCCTCAATACCAGGGAGTGAAGAAATCGCAATCACTGCTTTTAGCTTCTTTCCTAATTTTATCCACACAAGGCCTCGGTACATTCACAGATTTTGGGCAGAACTCGATATGTTACCACGGCTTGTCACAGTTCTCGACATTCACAGTAGCCACCCTCATTTTGTAATGTTACTGGGCTCCTTTATCAGAGAGTGAGGAAGAGTTAATCCTCCATAATTTCGCAAAGTGGCTTCCTCTCAACTCTGATTTGCGTGGATTTTACAAAAATGTCCTCCACTTCCAGACAGCGAAAGGACTGCTTATCAGACAACCAACGAGACAGTCTGCCTTGCCCTGGTAATGCCAGCCTAATTTGTCTGATTGTTGGAGGTCCCAAACTTGCCTATTTTCCGTCTCTCTCCTTGGCTCGATGCCAAAAAAGGGGCAGCCGAGCCCTTTGTTTTATTTGAATACGAAATATCCAAGAGACGGAGGAGGAGGGAGATATACATTGTGCCGATCGATTACGCAGTGCAAATGTTATAGTTTATAAAGGATTCCGTTTTTTACCTATCACCATGCATTGGAAACATTTTTCATACCATGGGCTTGCTTCCAGAACAGCCGGAATGCTTGACAGTATTCGAGCCCTAAGGATTCCTGGCAATGTAATGCATGGAGCCGAGCTGGGTGGAAGACAAATGAACTTGTCGACCCAGTTTATAGACGGGAGAGTCTTGACTTCCCAGCGGAGTTGCTGAATTCTCAGAAAGGTCAGGGAATTTCACGGGACGCTTGTTATTGAATTGGCGGAAAAATAAGCGCCGGCTGGCTAAAATCTGCAGACATCTGGGTTATCTTGACCGGTAGAAGCAAATTCACTCGTGACCTCAACACTCCAAGCCTTCTAAGCCTGTTCAATCAAAAACACCACTCCCTGCTGCAGTTAACGCAGACGTCAGTCAACGTCAATCTGCGCGACAGTTAAGCTGAGTCACCAGGGTCTGCGAAACAAAACCAAAACGGAAAACTTGCAGAGTAAGTCTTCGACCATTTCATTGGTTTCTACCACACGTCTACTTCTCCAACGTGCTTCGCTCGTCTAGCGCTAATGCGAGAGAGAGATGACAATCAACACTTGATGGGTCCGGGAAGACCTCAGAGTGGACGCACCTCAGCCACAATGCAGTCAACCACACACACACACACACACACGCGGGTGGAAAGTAAACGTGGTTTTGCTACCCGTGCAGCCTCCTCCAACTGACACACCTATCAACACAGTGTTCCATCATCATCCATCGGTAATGTTGAGCGTGGTTTCTCTCACGTTTATTCATTGTGGGGATGAGTAGGTCTTCCCACAACTAGCATTTAACGTCAAGCATCAACCTCACCATTATTCTATGCTGTGGTAAGTGGTCAGAGCTTTGCAACGTAGTCCACGATCGAATCTCATTTACCGGCGTGAGTTGGGAGGCCAAGGTGAGAGAGAGGTGGTAGCCTGCCATTAGACACTGCAGTCCCCTTACAAGTTCCCACAAGTTGCATGTCATGCAAGCAAACTGCTATTACTGCTACGCGGTGAAGCTCTTTCAGCGAGGCATTCATAGCGCTGAACAGCTTCAAGGTTTCAAGACATTTCAAGCGGCTTTTTTCTACCCACTTCTGTATCCAACAGTCTCGTTTAACTGACTACTTCAAGACCTTTTAGTTCCCGATTGTTTAGTGGTGACCCAAGGCGACCTCTTTCAGATCAAGCACGTTGGTTGTGGGAGGGCTACCTCATCCTCACGATGTAATTCGAGCTTACCTGCTTCACTGAACAAGTTAGACTTAGCTAAAACCTTGTGACTGTAACTGTGGCGATCTGCGATAGCAGAACAGCACCTAAACCATTCTGGAAGTTACGCATCACTTCAGGATGGATGGATCACATTGAACACTGATTGATTATGATACGACTAGAGATGAAGGTGGATGGAGAGGAACTGACAGATAAGCACGTTAAACTTGATTGGTGGGTGATGCTGAACACCGTGTTGAGGGAGGACAGTCATGGAGAGGGAGGCTACTCGCCATCTGGAAGTCGCATGCATCAACAGACTATTTCAAACGGTAAATAGAGGGCGCCTTACCTCAATGTTGCTGTAGTTCCAGGGTCGGCATTCTCCTTAAATGTCGACATTTGTCTTGTTTAAGGTCAGAAGGCCATACAATCACATTTGGTGGGAGGATTTCAAGCAACTCTGCCCAATTTGCCTCCATGCTATTATCCAGGAGTCAATATCTCCAAGCGACTTCTCATACGTTGAATCCATGCCACTGCTCAGAGGAGATCCTCCGTGTTGCAGTCCATAAACAAGAATGTAAGCTCAACGCTTTAACATATATCGCTAACTTAACTTGCTCAAGTGGAGAAGTCAAGAGTTGAGCACTCAGTGCACAGTATTTTTAATTCAACTTTTTAAGCAAAAATAAATATTGTTCTTAAGAAAACCAGACAGGCACACAGACACGCACTAGAATAACGGGAAGACATATATTTACTAATCTTCCACTATTCAAGAAAACGAAGCTTATAGCGAAGGCTAACTTGCCCCTCCGCAACTAAAATCGGCAAAAAAAACCCTTGCTACTTCTCCTCGCCTCCTCCTCTTCCTCCTTCCCCTCTCCTTCCTCACTTTCATCGGATTTGCCAGGACAGTCCGGATCCTCCCAGAAGGGGTTTGAGAAATTAGTGACCGCAGATTGTTTTTTACCTCGGTACTTTTCACGAAAGCAATGTCTGGGTAGGAAGGCAGAGATAGTGGCAGTGTTGGTATTGAGCAGTCGAAGGTAATGTGGTTGTTGGTGTTGCGGAAGTGGGGTTCTGTCATTCATCTGGATTGATTGTTGGCAAAATTGAAGACATGTCGTCATTAAATTTTCATTCAGAAAGAAGACAGTTTAAGGTTAAGCATGCAACGCCCCAGTAGTGAGCATTCTGAATCAGGATTACGCAAGACTTCCTGATCTCCTGCAGGCAAGGATTTCAACACGTCTGGTTTTTTTTATCATGTGACGTGTTCGAGGCCGATTCTGGCACTAGCATTGCGTCAAGTCCATGCTTCACATCCGGAATCGCCTCTGCCAGCTTATTTTAGCTGACACTTAATGATTTGCTGTTCATAAACAACAGGAAATTGCCAAAGAACACGATAAAGGAAAGCCGTAGACTAATTCACACCTGAATTTTTGGTGGATGCGCACAAAAATGGGATTTACTTATTCCACAGTTGGCAGCAAGTCATTGCAGTATAACAAACCGAAATCAATGCAAATTTGTTTAACCCTAAGATGCTATTAAGGCGTCCTGTAAAGTGCATGGCAGTGGGGCATTCTCTGTATCACTTCATAAAGCGTGGAACTGCCTATTTACCGATGGGGTCGGAAGGCGTCATGCAATACTGCAACACAAATAATGTGTCTGCAAAACAAGGGTGGGACGGAAGCTGCTTTCATTTTTCCACGGTTTCTCTTCCATACAAATTCTTAAAAGGTATTTGGAGGAGTTTAGAATGAATTTCAGGGGTCGACTTGTTCAAACGGTATCTAAGTACGTGTTCATACTTGAATAAATGACCCTCAAAAATCGCCTCATTCACCAGCTGATCAACCCATGCTACTTGTGCATATTTCAGTAGCCCTGGCGATCCCAAAAGTGGTATTTTTGGGTAGAAAAGTGGCTCACCTGTTGTTTCATTAACTTAGCAGCATCCTTCTCCAGGTAGTACAATTGTTGTTGAAGTTCCTCCTCCTGAAATGGACAAATATAAAGGCGGCATCAATGGTTTACCTAAGGAAAATGTTAACGGCGTGGAATTACAATTGTTTTAATTGCAAATTTGTCCTTGCTAACGGCTCCAGTCTCATGTATGTTTCATTGCACTTTTTCGTACTTTGAAACACGCAAGAATCGTCCGAAAGAAGAGTTCAAAATTCTTTCAATGAGAAATAATCTAAAAGTGTGGCTAGAACAGTTGATGCTGCAATCGGATGGTAAGTCACTAAAAAGATCAAAAGCATTTCATGAGAATCCTCTGCACTGCAAAATAGATCAACTGTATCCAAATACACCTAATTAAACTCTTTGATGGGGCATTAATCAAAAAACCTACTCGTTAAACACCAAGGTAGTGTCCTGAGCGCCGATAAACTCGACTTCAGAAAGCAGTCTGGGTGACGACAGTAACCTTCAGCTATACGGAGGCGGTACGAATTTGTGTAATAGATACTACATCTTAAGTACATCGAATCTGGCTAAATTTTGGCTGGAGAGTAAGCCGTACTTCATCCCAAGGCCTACTTAATAACGTGGTTAGGTAGCACTCAACGGTCTTAAATGCTTTTCCTGAGAGCCTTAATTTACGTCCAAAAGATTATTATCTCCATAACCTGGAATGAATGCCAAGATTTTTTCAAGCAAAACAGCCACCAGTCGGATGCGTGGCCAGAATTTTCCCATGCTCCGGGGGTATTTAACAGCCGCACTTTTTGCAGCTTAAGATTAATTGCAATGAGAAGGGGGATCAGGTATTCCACGTTCCACTCTCCCAGGGTCATCAGCTGTCGGATACAGTGCATATTTCCTGGTGTCAAGGTGACCTTTCAGCTATTCCATTTTATTTTATTGGCAAGTAGCAAAAAAGAATTTCCAAACCTCCTTCTTTATCAAGTTATAAGTTCAATGAGGGAGGATACGATCTTGACAGTTTTACCACGTGATTTTGACATTGAAATTGTCCAAACATTGCACTTGAAGCGACCCACTCTTGCAATCGCCAAATGCGGATGCAAGACGTTTTTAGTATCTCATATTGAAATGTTCATAAATTATAAATTAGATTGCATTCCCTCAAGAGGCGTTAGTTAGCAGCTGCAGCAGTAAGGTTTAATGCGACTAATCCCCGCAAGGTGTCCAAGTCACTGACTCTTGAATTCTGATTTACTTCTCTATAGGTCTTGATAACCCATATTTATTGATAAAAGCATTATTTTCCCGGTACTAACCAGGGGCAGCTCCAAAAGACGTTTTACTTCGTTTGGATACCCTAAGTCAGCCCCGAAGAATGATGGTTATTTTGCATAAAACTACGAAAGTAAGTAAGCACACCTGAGCGGGTAGTTAATCAAAAGAGCTGGAAAGGAGAGCGAATGGGCGCAGATCACCCACTCAAGTATTTCCGCATTCCACAAGTAAAATAGCAAACTCAAAGGAATTTAGCGCTCTCCTTTGCTGCACTCTTCGTGAAACTAGGATTAATTGTATCAAGGGTGAGTTGATTAATCCCCCACTGGAGGCGCTCCCACAGCCATCAAAATTCAGTCTGTGTATACGATTTTCCGTGATTCTGAGAGAATTTGCATCTTAAACTGGGGGCAATTGTGGCTACCAAAGTCTTAGCAGTAAGTGCTAGTGCAATATTTGCATTGGAGGGATTTTAAGATAAGTGCATCGCCTACTTAAAATAAATTGGATGGAGTACAGTATACTAAATTCTTTGTTTTCTTAGGAGTGGGGAAGAAAGGTATGCGAGACTGAACAAAAATAGGTAATGCTGAACTGGTTAAGCTCATAGTGATATAAATCGTCCTTTGAGTTTAGCTTTAAACTACACTTTGAAGTCACAGGAAATCATGAATTAAAATAAAATGAATTAAATATCTGCTTTGAAAGCTGATGGAACACAATTATTTATCTCGAAAAAATATCTGAACGCAACATTTGGCCCATGAATTGGAACCTAATTATTAATTTTCTTACTAGACTCAACTTATAATCTCTCGTTTAAATAATGCAGTCGATGATGAAAGCCATTGCAAACATCATTGAATGCTACACGAATTAGTAGCAGAAGGACTGAACCTAATATCAGTGGAAAACAGTCTGCTCTAATAATATCAGTAATTTTTCAGTCATTAATCTAAATAGATAACAATTCCGAGAGCTTAATTACAGACCGAATGAGGGGAGAACAATCTTTACGCGAGAGCCAAAACTTCAAGAAGCAATGATAAGAGTGGTGGTAATGATTACATCAAATTGTACTGAGAAAGAATGCCTAATTATTACTAAGACAGCTTTCCGATTACTTAAGAGTTAGCCACCAAACACCTGTGGCAAACAGACTACCTTACTAATAATTAATAAGTAGAATTATTCTTACAGGTTATATCAACGTACCTCCTGGCCTCCGGATAGCGAGGCAGAAATGACGCGGTCAACATCACCAGGGTGTCCTTTGTTGAATTCGGTGAAGACGTTCACCAGAAGCGTGTTATATCGTTGCTCCAGAGTCTTGTCCATCGTGGGGTAGATTCGACGCCAATTGCCGCATTTGGAGTTCTCAAAACACTCCAAATCCGCCTCTCGACGCATCTCGTCCAACCGCTCGCGCTAATTGGAACGGAATAGATAGTGGCCTCAAAGTCGTGCATCGTATCAGAGACAGACGTATAGTGCGAATAAGGCAAAAGGAGAGTAATGAGGAAGTGGAGAGATAGACTCACTATGTCACTGATACGGGTAAGTAGATGACGGGGGTTTGTCAGCCAATCGGAGGCCAGATACTTGGACTTAAAAGTACCAGTGGGCTGCCACACCTTGGTATCACGAACAGGGCTCAGCACCATAGTCTGGGGATTCAGCAGACGTTGCACAGCATGTGCTCGCTGCCACTCCTCCGAGCGACGTTTGTCCGAAGCACTGAGAGGCAGCGAACATCTGAATTATTGGTGCATGCACGCACGCCTGTTAATCTGTTACAGCCACGTTTGGAACAGACATTGCAAAGTTATCGAGATTTGATAAAGAGAAAGTAACTCACCGAATGTTGACAAGCGCCAATGCATCCTTTAACAGGCCCGACTTCACCCTTAAGTCAAGATTTTGGTCCACCCCAAACGAAGGCGACCGATTTACCTCCAACAACCACGGTTTTAAGTCTGCATCTAGGATTACATCGAATCCGAGGATCTCGAAAGCCGCCGAATGGATGCTTCCACTCTCTCTTTTATTAAAGCCACCAAGAGGTATCTCTGATGAAGCCGATGATGTAGTCGTAGATACAGAGTTAGTACCGGAACTACGAAGAAAATCAATGGAACGATGGAAAAGACGATAGCCATGGTAGACGTGCGGAGCAGCAAGAATGATCGCCTTTACGATGAGATTGCGAATCCGACGCCATAGCACCCGACAGTCGGTGAGACCAGCGTGTTGGGCCAGGTATTCCTCGAGGAAGGCAAAGGATCGCTTACTGCCCTCATTCTCATCGTTGGTCTTTATGTAGTCGTGGTGCTTGCGATTTACCGCGTAGTTCGTTAGATGGCGATACATAGATTCCTAAAAAGAGCAGGAGGGAAGCAAAGGACTGTTTAAGGCCTAGTTGACACGATTGTTACCAGGTGTGATGAGAGAGCGTGCGTACACCGTTGGGCTCCATGGGATTCTTGTACTTCTCCGCACTCAATCGCACCAGACCCTCGTTGTAGACGAAAATGCGCAGAGGACAGCAGGAGGTGATGAGTACGTAGACACGCAAGTCGAACTTAAAGCCATCGATAAGGTAGGGGTTGGTAATGTACTCCTGTACCACATAGGGACCGCACCGTGAGCTTGAAGATGGTACACTCTCCACATTGCGATATAACCGAATGCTTAAATGCAATTTTAGAAACCATCGTTACAGAGCACATGGTTTTGACCAAAACAGCCTATTAATCGCAGGCAGGTTGACTGAAAAGGATTTTTTGAGAAAAAAATTCGCCAGCTCACCCCATTCCCATTGCACCATTGGCTGGTTTTAGGATGTAAGCAGGATGGGAATTTTTGCGAGCATATGCTAAAAACGCGGTATATTCTTGCGGTAGAATCCATGTTCTCGGATAAAAGTTGAAATTCTTTGAATCAAGTTTTGCATGCCTACGAGGTAATGAGATAATTGCTAGTTTTGCGGAAAGTAATGGAATCTTTTTCAAATAAAAGCGCTTACAAATTCGGGAAAAATTTCAATCACTAAATTTTTATGGCAATGGACGCTCATTAATCGGTTGTAAACAATCGCGTTTGAGGAAATCGCCTTTGCATGCAAAATCACTTAAAATTGATGAACTAAACCTTGTTCATTCAAAGAGTTTAACTTTTTTAAATGTAATTAATGGTGATGAGCAGAACAAAAATAGAGAACAGCGCATTATATTCAACTTTGTGCTCACTTATTGTAATGTTTCGTAAAAAAGTCCTTCCGACAAATTTCAACCATACCAGGAAAGTGGTTGACCCTTTGGTAAGGTTTAAGCATCCACAATCTCTCGAATGGGATGCAAGCATCAGACCAAATTAGGAAACTGTGCAATCAGAATTTAGAATAATGTTCTTACGCCTTCGTGTAGTTTTCTCCATCTTCAACATGAAAACCCGCTTCCTGGATAATTTTCTTTACTGAGACGTAAGAGAATACACTAATTACCTATTGGGAATCTACAGCTAGCGACATTTGCTATTAGGCCATTTGAATCAGGTTTATTACTTCGTTTATTACTACGTCTTGTAGGAAATGGAGACTTCAGTGTTGTCATCGGTTTTCAATAAAATTCAGACTGTAAAATGCAAAATGGCAGTTCATAAAAATATGTTTAATGAATTATAGGCAAATAATGGCGGAGGCCAACATAAGTAAGCAATTATCGCTTCTCTAAATTGAAAATTCGGGTGAAGTGCTGGTTGGAAAAAACAAGTATTTTAAGCACAATAATGGTTAGACATCCAAAGAAGAAGAATGCAGTCCTATGCTCACAAAATTTGCAAATATTTGTCTGCCAATTCGAGTTACTTTGGTTTCAGAGAATACGTGGAGCCATTAAGTGCGAATGGGCAAATGAATTAGCGGTTAGATGCATTGAAATAGATGCAGAATGAAGGCGGCAAGTATCAAAAGTAAAATCTTAAAGAATTTTTTTGTTACAACTAAATGGCAAATGCTTATTTGGCTGTACCTCCTAGACGAGAGGCGGTTAGCAAATATGAACCTCGCGATTGAAGGAGCATAACCAGCCCTGCAGAGGAAAAGCACGATAAACGCGCTTAGGGCATGAGGTCTGTATCGCTTAGGCTATAGCGTGTTAAAGATGAATACGCTAGTTTAGTCAGTTTATTCGCTTTGGGAGCATAAATGCACTGACGGAATAAGGAAGCATTGAGCAATTTGCAAGTGGTTGACCGAAAAGTGATTTTCGAAAGGATACGGTAGCTGCAGGATACCGTTATAGTTAAAGCAATCATATAACAAACAAATTACTGCAAAAGAGTTTATAGTCAATTTAAATATGGCAAGCTTAAAGTCTTTACATATAGGATTGTTTAGTCTAACTGTGATTTTTAGTTCTTCGAATAGCACTGGATGAGATAATGGAAAGTAGCTTCACAAAACACTAAACGAGTCATGTAGAAAATAGACTAATTTACCAATACAATACCTGTATGCTTGTGCTAAATTTAAAGTCCTCCGTGATTCAGCTGCTACACTGAATTGTCAAGGCACCACACACGATCATAGCGCTCCAACTTTTTCTAAAGATGAAAAGACGTCAGATGTCTAGGCACAAAGTTCTTCTCCTCTCTTAAGCGTTGTCACCGTTATTTCCATTGTCAGCCTCTCACATCGGTCAATTCAATTTCTCTGGTCCATTCTGGCAATTCGATTAAATCTGCAGTATTGCCCTATGTAGAAAATGAAGTTTGGAGACGAAGAATTGCCATAGTGATTTTGCGTGTCCGCTGCAAGTCGTGGAACACTTGCTTAAAGTACAGTTATGTGGAACTAGGATAAACGTACGTTCCGACCTGTAACTTTATCTTCAGTTTAGAGCTGCCCAGTTATCTATTTTTGAGTGTCACTAGCTTGTAGCAAAGCCAAAATGGTTTTGAATACTTACACAATCCAGATTATTATGTGGATGCAGTTAGCAACTCTGTACCTAAATCAGTTGGATTATTTCTGAAGATCGTCACGCCTGCTACCAGTGGCCTTGGTGAAGGTAATGGACAAAGGTAGATATCACTCTTTGTGTTCTGTTGCAAGTCGTCACTAAATCTTTGTTACAATAAGCCTACAATTCAGGTGTAAATACAGGGCACAGGTGTCCGCTGCCTAGGGAAGGGAAGAGGGCAGAGTCCTCGACAGAATATGTGCTGACGATATGCAGCAAGGATGCGAGATACTGACATAGCCCAAAGGTTAGTTTATCTGGCAAAGATACAGGGATCAAGACGCAGAGAGTTGCTTTATTAAAAATCGAGAGTTAAACGAGTACTGCAATCATATTACATCAATTTCACCTATTTTTAAAAACGAAGCCACTCATGACAAGAAAATTAAATCTAAAATCAAAATAGAAGAAATAAAAAGCTGCTTTGCTTGCGTTTGAATTGCACAAGGTTTTACTTAAAAATGGATATATTGGTTCAAAGAAGATATCAGTTTTATTATGCACATTTGCATGTATTTTAGGCGAGAAGAAGGAGAACAGTTTAAACCTTTTGCCATCGATAAACTTAGAAAACTCAAAGTTAAGAGAATCACATTATCTAGATCTTTCGAATCTTGTGCTGTTTCTTATTGAAACTAGACAAAAATATACCTCGGTCTAATGCCTTTCTTCAATTAAGCGGAAAGAAGGCTCAGGAGAAGGCATCAAGCAATATTACGCTACAACTGTCTTAGTTTAAAATTTTCTGGGCATCCTGACATTGTATTTTTATACAGGCCAGCTGTTCCTATTTTATACATTCTGGAGAGATTGTTAACTTGGTATCTTACATTGGCTTTTTCAAGTTGCATTAAAAATTAATGCCAGACACAAATAAAACATGCTCTACGTTTTTAAAATGGATTGTTAAGGCTAAATTAACATAAAGCATAAGCAGTCAAGTTTATTTACTTGAGCGCTTTTTTGCGTTATTGGTAGAAGTTTGCGATTTTATGGGCTAAGTTGGTGTATGATATTAAGCAAGTACAAGCATTAAAATTTGAAAGTATCTCCTTTTCATTTGTTTCCACATGGTATCTTCTCAATACGCCTTGATCATCACTTATTATCTCTTACCGGTATTTTTGCATGTTTGATTGGTCAAACAATTCGGCCTATACACTCACAAAGTCGAAATAGCCCAAGCATGTCGTCTGTCGAAGATGTGCTACCCTCTTTTGGGGATTTACTAATAAATTCCAATAGTGAAGGTTGGGGACCTTCTAATGTCCCGGCAAATTTCAAAGACATGCCTTATCAGCCTTTCTCCAAGGATACTAGGTTGGGCAAAATAGCTGACTGGTGCGGTACCATCTATCCTGATCTAAAATCGAAAAGTTTGGACTTTTGGCTGAAATTTCTAATCTTTAGATCGTTATGTTTCTCAGTTTGGTGGTGGTGCTCAGTATACTTACTACCATGATGAGGATGACAGCAATTTCCAGCTCGCTACAAGTGGAAAAGAGCCTAAGTCTAGTGCCTTCCGTCAACGTTTCAAGTATCAAATGGTAGGTTCACATCCTTTCACATGCTATCCTCGCATAGCGTGGGCGCGGGCGTGGGAGCTTTCAGTCCGGATTCCAAGGCCGTGGTGGTGGTCAGTTTATGTCCCTGGGTAACTTTGCTGGTCGTCAACGCCGGCCGCTAACTGAACGCGAGAGGTCAGCTCTGCAACAACAACAACAGCAGCAACAACGTCGTTATGGTAATCAGCCGAATTGGCAAAATAACTGGCGTCGCGGTGGCAACTGGAGTGGCGGTGGCGGCGGCAGTGGTTGGCGTCAAGGCAGTGATTACAATCGTCGTCCAAACCGCGGCAATCGAAATCCATCAGTGGAGGTAAAGGAGGATTGGAACCTCCTCGAAGACTTTGAATTCAGTCAATTCGCTTCACTCTCTCTGCCCTCAGTAAAAGAGCCTGTCACCTGGTGAGCTTGGTTCTGGTTTTTTGATAAAATGAGGTGGGGCTCTTTACCCCTTAGGGTGAATTTTTACTACCTAGTGTGGAGTGTGGTACTGTGAGGTATTACGATCGCGCCTATGATGCGATCAATACGCGTAATGTGAAACCCCTTGTTCGTTTCAACGGCGTGGTGCATACTGTAACCACCTCCGAGGACCCCGTGATTATGAATCTAGCGAGGAACCGGCACCTCAATGTCTTTTGTACAGATCGCATCGCCGCAACCATAATGTGTGCGCCCAAATCGGTGGACTCCTGGGACCTCTTGGCTATCCGTATTGCTGACAAACTCTTCTTCGACGTCCGTCCCGGTTCCAATTTTGACCATGTTACGGTGGCGGAAACGGCTGTCGACCCACCCAATGAAGAGTCGGGTCATATTAACAGCCCCGAGAAACTGGCCTTGGAGGCCACCTTCATCAACATCAACTTCTCTCAGCAGGTCTTACAAACGGTGAGCGTTGTCTTCTGTTACTTTTGCTTCCTTGAGTAGTTTCGATCTGGGTTGCATTGGTGATTCCTAGATTTTTGCTTGGATTTTCTTCAAAGAGGTGATTCGGGTGCTCTCATTGCCAAAAAGTTGTGTGCGTGAATGCGTAGTTAGTTTCCTTATCAATCTCAGAATCAGGCTGTTCTTAGATTGCAAACTGGCGACGGAATAATGTTTAAATATGGCTCTCCGCTCCTTTTTTTGGCAGGAAGGTAAACCATACAACTTCAAGCACAAGAATCCCTTCATCGACTCGGACGACAAAGAAGAGGCAGAGAGAGTAGCCTCGGTGGGTTACCGCTACCGTCAGTTTGACCTTGGAAACGACATAAACATGGTGGTGCGGTGCGAGGTCGATGCGGTGATGCCGCTACGGGCAGAAGAGAAGGAGAAGCGGGAGGCAGGTGCTGGCCCGGAGCTGCCAAAGTTCTGTTGCATCAAAGCACTTAATGAATTTGACAGTCGTGTGAGTTTTAATGGATTGACACGAGGTGTCCCGTCATTAGGTCACCATTTAATCCCCTCTTTTTTTGCTTTGGTAGTACTGTAATGGGGTAAACTGGCGCGCCAAACTGGACACCCAACGTGGCGCTGTAATTGCATCAGAACTGAAAAATAACTCTTGCAAGTTGGCCAAGTGGACAGTGGCATCTATTTTGGCTGGCGCGGATCTGCTCAAGTTTGGGTAGGTGGTATTTCTACGCCATACTGAGATCTTGTAGTTAACTTATCAAATTCATCTATACGGGAACCGGAATTCTATGTAAATGCTTAGACTCATGAGTCTGGGAAGTTGAATTTCAAGAGGTGGAAACTGCAGCCTTTTCAACTTTTAGTTCAATTCTGCCCCAGCACCCATCCTGCCCCCGGGACGATATGCTTCGCCCCACCTGGATCCCCAGTGCGGGCAGATTTTTCGCAATCGCGAACATTTGTTTTGATGAATGACTAGGCTGTGTTCATCTCCGTCACGTGGAAGATGCGTGGCTTGAACAATATCACGATAGATTAGTCATCTGTAGATCAGGCGTTTGTCGTGGTGACTTGAGCGATGCTTGAAATGACTGGTGAGGCTGCCAGGATCAACACCAAGACTTCAGTGCTAATGAGAAAATATTAGCGGGATCGGGTTTTGTGTCTTTGTATTCGTGGAAAAGGAACTGCTCACAGTTGTGTGTGCGCATTAATTATTGTTATTTGCCATCTCGACAAGCGGTGTGTGTGGAGTGGACTGGAACACACCTGTCACTGACTTACTGTATGTGATTCTGCTGTATTAGCTTCTCTTTGCAAAGTTGGAAAATCAGAAGCCCCAGGTAGACTTAAACGCTTTCCTAACCACTCGACCGAATGGTTCGGGGATGGTTAATGCTATGAACAGAGTTGTTTGAGGTGTGGGTTTAGTGCTGGTTGAACGGATGGCTTATGTGCACATTTTCAATCTCAACAGCTTTGTGTCCCGCGTGAACCCAAAGGATACCTCGCACCACGCGATCCTGGGCAGCCACGAGTTTCGTCCGACGGATTTTGCAACACAGATCAACCTTAATATGGACAATGCCTGGGGTATCCTGCGCTGCGTCATCGACTACTTCATGAAGTGTGAACCGGGCACCTACCTCATGCTCAAAGACCCCAACAAGGTGGGCGCCGTTACCACTTCTTCAATTTGACAGCGTATATCCTTTACATCCTTCTTGACAATAAGGTGATAGCTCTTTTCATACCGTTCATTTGGTTGTGGAATAAGTTGATGGCTTTCATATGTCCATTTGACGTTTCATATCTCCTCACGTTCTCCTTTTATCTGTGCTGTCTTGAGGCTTCTCATTGACTCTTGCTGTGGATCACAGGCTTGCAGATTGCCTGAGACGAAGTCAGTGGTTATGTCGCTGAAAAGCCTTCGTTGGTTATCGAACTGGGGTGAGTATTAGACGAAGTCTTCCTGAAGTTCCATCCTGTCGGCTTCTGCTTGGCTCTCCATCCTACAGGTTCCGTTCTCTGGAAGCTTTGAGAACGACGTTAGCGACCTCAGTTTTTCCCTCTGATCTGATCTACCTCGACTAGTCGATTTGACGGAGCTGGAGTTGGGTTGGGAACCCGACGCAAACTTATGTGTTATCAAATCTGGGGGATGGTTGTAGTTATGCTGGTAGCAACCATCGCTGTCCGTGCTGTTTGCGGCCTCACTATTGAGTTCCATATTGTACTTTTCACGTAAGATAGCTCACAAATGAGGCGGTTGAAGCCACCAAGACTTCATCTAGGTCCTCTCAAATCATATCGACTCCCAAAAATTGGTCAAGGCTATTCCATATTCGCACTTGTTTTTTCTGACCGTCGTCAAGAATCTTATTCTCCTTCTCCACTTTCAGCAATCACTGCACATCTACTCGCTGCCGGCCAACGCTTTCGCCTCGGACGAGGAGAGCGACGAGTCCTGCGAGGAACAGAATGCACAGACACAATCACAGACGACGCAGCAATCACAACCACCCGCGAAGAATTGAGGTCTTCTTCTTCTTCAAGTCCTGGCCTGTGCTTCCTTCCGCGCGCCTCATTCTTACTACGCATGTGTGCTGCCTTTCACATTGCTTCTTCATTGTCGTCTCTATTTGGAATTTCGATTGCCCTGTTCTCCCGCCTTCGGTGGCGTAGTGGGTGGGTTTCGTTGATCACAATTTGCAACTTAACGAGGTTGTGGTGATGGATGTCGTCTGGGCGGAAAATGAGTCATTTGTTCACTGGAACAGTGGCGGTGTAGATGCGTAGGTAGAAGGATCAGGAACGATGGTCTCGCATGTGAATGAGGCTGGAGTGGAAAAACTGTAGGACTTCGGCCGATGGGGCACTCAGCCATAGACCTTTCAAAAGCCGACTGTCTCTTTGTGTGCACACTCTGTAGATTCTTAATCGATGCCGAAGAATCTTCATCGATTCTCGTTCTTGGTAGCCAAGTTGGATGGTGGACTAGTTGGGGATGCGGACTCGGGAAGATCTGAGGTTCTCGGGGTGGAGGGTGGTGCAGCTTCGATGTTTTAGTAGCGTAGTCGGTCGAAATGATCGTGGGGAGAGGGTAACTCGTTCTGCACAACTTCCATAGATATGATTTGAACTGTACCCGTTTCGTCAGGCTGTAATTGTGGATGCCTTCTATCGAATTGGGTGTCGAGCCCGCGGCAGGTGCGCTATGTACAATTTGTTGATAAAGATTGCCACTTGGTCATCCTCTCTTCCCGGTGAATCGTTTCGATACCAATGCCAAAAAGAGTGCGGTTCCGTGAAGCAACTTCATTGACGCTATTGTCCACTCGGTGGTGGATGTGGAGTGTCGCGCAATGTTACCAGCCTCACTTCCACAGTGCCGAGATCTCCAGTTTTTCCATGCAACTTGCGAAAAATGTTTCCACGTTCACGGAGAGTGTGGTTGCTATCGATAGTCTCCGCACAAGCAATGCAGCTAATACTTTAGACAAAATCGTCCTTCCTGCGTGTGAGTGGATGGATGGGTGGGAAGATATGGAATGGAAGAATGGATGAATGAATAAAGAATAAGTGGGAGAACGGAAAGAGGATAGATGGATGCGTAGATGGACAGAAGGATACCAGGTGCATGAATGGGGTGAGTGGTGAACAGTGAACGGGATTGTCCCCTCATCGTGACCTTCTGAGAGCCAAATGTCTACCCACTGCGATTGCTCTACTCGTCCCTATTCGATTGTGCTCAAGCCTGTTAGGGAATGACTGCTTCTTATTCCTTTTCTTGCAAAAAAGCCATTCACAATGAGTCATTTGGAGGCAAGACGCTTTTATTCTCACGCGACATCACAACATCAGATCTAAAGCTACAAACCCCACCTGTGGGAAAAAATTCACCTTAATTTTAGGTGGAGTGGTATTAGCGCATCCGCATCCCACAAGACGACGGTGCTTCAATGCCACAAGGGAAGGAGTTACTAGACCCACACCACGGGGAGTTGAAATGTCACCCGATGGAATTTCTCCAAACTCCATGTGGTGCTTTTTGCATTTTCTAGGCATTATGAGGGATGGAATAGACGTGGAAGGTGAGGATCCGTTGCTATCGTGCGTGTATGTCAAATTTGGTACTCGAAGATCTTAGTATTCACTTAGCCTCTGTGAGCAAAGAGTTCCCCTTCAAGCCCTTCTCGGTACACCTTGATTCTATCCTCGGAAATTACAGAGAGAAGTCGCCTCGTGGGGTGGAATCGTAATTTTTATATTCCTCCACAGAAGCAACTTAAGATGCCTCATCCGAATCAATCACAGTTTCGTTCATTCTATGGACGACTTGTCCCCCCCCCAATCCCACTTTCAGTGATGAAGTTTAGGAGACAGGAGAAGCAGTCGTGAAGTGGTGGACATTCCGTAATATGGAATGAACAAGTCCTTCTTAGTGCACTACTATTATTGGAAAGACGGCCCCAAGTGTGGATGTGGTAGTTTCAAGGACAATCGAATAGCACCGAGTAGAACGATCTCAGTCGTCAACGCTACTTAGCCTTCGACAAATCTATCTATATTTCGCCTAACACACCTTTTTACCCATCCATCCAGTATGCATTCGTCCATTCATCCACCTATCCATCCACCCGTGGATGTCGTGGAATTTTCAAATGATTAGTGGACGCGGATGTCCAAAAGTATTCCTGTCACCCATCCCTTGGACGTGGAACGCTAGAATCCCTTCCCATCATAAATTAGTAGAAAACCAGTGCCAAACTAAGCGGGAACATTGAAAACCTTCGGAAATATGTTTGCCAATGGTTGATTTTTGGCATTTGACGTCCACCACGGAGTGGATGACGGTGCCAACGAAGTGTTTTGCCATTACTCACGCCAAACGCAACTGCGATGTCGTCTTAACGCTCTGCCTTCCAGTTATTTTGAACACTAGTCCCGAAATGATACATCGAACAGGGGGGATTACCCTCGCCCCTTACCATAATGCATCCATCCACCCTGGAAGTATTCACATGGCTTAAGCTGCATCAACCACGTGCGGAAAACCGTCCTCCACAGCACGTTCAATTTGATCGGAGACCTCCGCAATCGCAGCTTGACGACCCGACCGCAGTTCCGTTCATTAGGTAGACGAGCTCGGATCGCTTCCACCAAGTTCCATGACAGTTATATAAAACGAGAAATGGCGAGGAAAGAAAAGAGTAGCGTATTGAGGGGCTGAAGGAGGCCTCCATTCGACAACACCTGATGGACCTCTACAAGTTGGGAAGGTCACTAGACCCTGACAAAACGATGATCAGTTTAGAAGAATTACCAACAAGACTGCCAGAAGGCAGCACCCTTACGCACTCCGATCACAGGATCGCCTCACCAAATTGAACGTTGCACAACCTAACAACCAAACAACCCATTCAGAGCCTACGTGTTGATGTTATGGATGTGTTTTCATCGCAACTTGAACGCCCAAGCCGTGACAAAAGAACAATTAATCGGGCAACAACAGCCACTTCAAAAGAGAACGTACTCCTTGCTATCAATAATTGATTCCAAACACAACAAAGTAGCGGACTCATCAAACTGTGTCAGGTAGCTACAACACGCCCCCCTCTGTCCACTCCTGCTGGAAACGCCACTGCCTGATACAGCCTGTTTGTGTTCACGTCTTCCGGACTGGTACACTTTCATATCACTTTATTTTATTCTTGCGCTGTTGATGCAATTACTTCGACAAGACAGGCGAGGTGAGAAGAGCAGGGAGGAGAGAATAAGAGAAAGGCTGAAACAGGATCGCTTGAGCGTAAAAACCTCGACGAGGTGGTCAGCCCATCCTAGTGGTAGAAAAGGAGAGATGTGCGAATGGATGGGCCCAATGAGGAGGCATAAGAAACGATCAGAGGGGGAAAGGAAAGAGTTGAGACAAGAGGAGGGGAGTAGTGAAAGAGGGAAGGGAAAGAGGTGAAGACGGAAGACAACGGACACGTCACTTAAGAGAAGAAAGTACCAGGATCAGATGAATCAACCTGGTAGATGCTCTCGGGGGAACCTCAGGCACATCGAGCCATGCAGCCCACAATTCTAAGCCGTCGTTGAAGCCGCTACAATGCCCACTTTAGATGCCAATGAAAAAGCTGTCTCGTGAGCTGCAGCATAGGGAGTTGCAGAGCAGATACGACGTTGCATTTGGCCCACTGATTCGGATGCGACTCCCAGGGTGGCTCGACAGGGTGGCATTAGGACCTGGCGAGGGTGAAGACTCGAACCCGAGCAGAAAATATAGTCCACGCACTTCCGCGGAATCACAGTCGTCGTTGCCGCCGATGATGCAGATGGCAAAGTAGCGTATCGAGTGAAGGGAGGCTCTGTGCTCTATTAGAGAAAAAATTAAAGAAAATACCATCACCACGCATTACAGACACTGCTCAAATCTCTGAAAGGCATCCTTATACTTCCAGTTGTCAATACTCACCATAACCGACTGGTAGCAACTACGAACATCTGTACATGGATGCTGGAAGGCATGCCAGAGGAGATCGAGGAGGGACTAGAATCGACATAAAAGTGCGACGATTAGATAGAAGCGAAGACGTATAGAAGGGGAGTGAAAAAAGGTGTTCTTACAGTAGCATCAAGAAAGTCATTATTCCTCAGATGGACATTACGAACCGCACGAAGTCGTGCGATGCTCTCATCTGAGGGATAACCATCACAAAAGATCTGGTATGCTGGCGAACTTGGCGACGCCTCCAGATTGGCGCAAAGCACCCAACGCATTGGTGAGAGGGGCATCACCGACGGCAGAAGAGGGTGGCCATTGCCGTTGTAACCATTCACCAATGGCGTCGTTGCTGCAGCCTGTCCGGACTCTTGAACCTCCTGCCAGATCTCGTGCAATGCCCATATACACCCGGAGGCATTGATAGCCGCTAGATCAGGCCGAGAATCGAAGGAGGGCGGACACCACTCAGAGGGAGGAGACCCACCGAGGGAGGAATGGCAACCGGCGACAGAGACAGTGATGGTGGAGGCACAACAACCACCACCCGCAGTCCCACTCCCCCCACCTCCAGCACACTCAACGTATGGAACGGTAATGGGGACGGCAGTGGGAACAACAGTTGTGGCGGGGCATGGTGGAGAGGGAAACTCCACGGGGTGAAGACGCTCCGTAAGGCAGCCCACGAGAAGGAGGGAACCAGTGGCTAAGTGACGTAGAACTGAGACTAGTAATTGTGAATCATTCGATGCATTATTACCACTGCAGTCGCCGGTATAAGAGGATTTGAGCGACTCGCTCAGTGTGTCACGCCATGGCTGCGCGTAGGCACTGTTTTCAACCAACTAAAAAAGGAATCACAGACCAACTTGAGACTGGGAAGTAGTTTTGCCGCATTCTCATCTCCTGGATATCAAAACTTTTAGAAGCAGCTCAATGCCTTCCACAATGGGGTGGATTGCACTTTCCGTGGATACGCGTGAGTTCAGGTGATGCAATAAATTCTAAAAGATCATTTTCAGATCAAGCTGAATAGCTAGTTTACACAAGGGAAAAGATTCAGTTTCCTCAAGTAGTAGCAGGGCAAATTTGGCGAGGTGAAATCCCTAATTTGGATAACACCAAGAAGCATATCATCTCTGATTCGTTCCCTCAGTCACTTCCCACCCGTTCATCAAGATCGAAAGCCTTTGGAAGATGTAATATGCTATACCTTGCGTGCCATTGACCGTACAGGACGGCAATGAAAGGCCACCTCGGAGAAGACCTCACGACTAAAGAAGATGAAAGACTGGTAGGAGGCGGCTGTACCATCTGTACCTCCGGAGCATTGGTAGCCTTGTCTGCAAGGGGATAAATGGGGAGGTTAACATTAGATACCATAAGAATTGAAAAAAGTAGAGATGGACGCACCTGCTAAGCTCAGGTCTTAGGTGCAAGGCGGCGTAGTCAACGTGCGCCTGTTTGACGCAAAAGACGTCTGGATTAATGGTCGCGATGTCGCGGACGAGGTGCTCATGCTTGTCCAACTGTGCTCCATCTCCTGCAGCCGTATCCTTATCTTTCGTAAAAAAGAAGCACAAATGAAACGCTATTGCTAATTTACATGTTTAAAGAGGAGACTCCTTGCTGGAGGAAATGCAAAAGTGGAGGACAATGCAGCCACAAAGGATAATTACGACCCTACCTTTCCAAGCCGGTAGTGTAAACGAAGCAACGCAGAAAGTATCAAGAAGGCGTGGATACTGGTTCTTCTCCATCGCATCTGCATTCTCCACCTCGTGCTCACCCCCACCACCGCTACCAGGACCACCGCCACGGGCGTCTGGGCGCGGCAGAGGTGAGAGGTGACGACGCGCTCGCTTTGCACTCGGCACCTCCTCGGCCGCTTTCGTTGGTGAAGCGTCCGTCTCACGACCATCACCATTTAGAGCGGTTCGTGACACTGGCGATCCCTCAGTCGAGATCCAGAGACGCTGTGAGGCGCTGATTGGCAACGAAGGAGGCACCGTCATCGCTACACGCAGTTCCGACTCGGGCCATGTGGTCAATACTGTGAATGCAATGGAAATGATTCTCAATTCAACCCTTAACCGAAAACACAGACACTTAAGAGAGCAGCAACCCAGACCATTTGACACGTTCGCTGCTAGTATCACATGTACAAAACACGCCGCCTTTCTCACATGTTGGTAGAGTAAAAAAAGCATGGCATGTGTTCTACCAGTTTATGGCAAATGAATGCACCCAACTGAACGCATTCGATGAAGGCGACTTTCAGTCGGAGTCTTGTTCCTTAAGTCTTGGAGCACAACTCAAACTGGTTGGCCCGAGAGACGCCACTGTGGAGTAACCATGTTAAGGAAGAGGAAGGGGGCGAACGCAACCAAAAAGTTGAATCATTGCAAGCCCCTTAGGAAGCTGCTTTTGCGCTCTGATTCACATACAGTCATTAGTGAGAAGAGCAATACAAACAAACTGTCAGTAAAAATAGCAGTAGCTACGTCCGGAAGAACGGGGAATTATATGTGTAAATGTTCTTGAGGAGACCGTAGTTGACCTCAGAGTGGTCCGTGATATCACGTGAAACCTCGTCAGCTTCGGCCGGCGCGACAAAAGTACATTCACCACTCACTAATGTGCCAAACTCAGTTTTGTTAGTAAGTTGTGAGGTTGTAACTCAAAGCAATAGAAAGCACCATGCTAACGCTACTTGCAATAACCAAAGTAACAATATAATTGTGTAAGTATATTTCTAGGGAAAAAACAAAGTGAGGTTCTTCTAGTCTATTTAACACTGGTCAGAATAAGGTAGCTTTTGAAAAAGAACTTTTATCACGCAAATTTCGATCCCAAGAAAACATCTTGCAACCTCAAAATGTACAGCCACATGATGAGTAGCCTATCAGATGATAGAATGACTGGACTTCAGCAAAGATCAGCGAGCCAAAACGGCAACTTTTGGAGAAAGATTTTTCTCCTAACGATGGGAATTCATCACTATCTTCGGGCCTGAATCATGGATGCTTTTGGCGCATGGAATTGGGAAGCGCCAAGGTCGTTGATCACAAAGATGAATAACTGTAATATTTGTACGCAGCCTCCTGGAGCTCCGTGCTCTCAGGCCTCCATTTGAGCCATTTTCAGTTCCTACGCCAAAAGCTAGCAGCAGTTCTGGATGAAGATATATGAAGCACAACGCTTACCAAATGGCACGCACAAACACAATAAGCTTGGTTGACAACCACACATGAACACACCCAACAATGTTCAAACAAGGTGATACATCCAACCAGGTACTAGAAAAACATCCGATATTAAGTCCAACTCACAACTCGAGAGACTCGTTAGGTCAGAGAGGTCATAATGATCCAGATGTTGGAGCAACTGTCTGCGTTGTAGAGCTAGCAATTCCTTCTTGCTCAATGACGTTTTCACCTCCGCAACAGGGGATTTTGGTGGTGATGAAGCAGTCAGTTCTTCAGCCTTCGAGTCCTCTTCTGTCCGCTTATCTTCTTTTCCCACTTTCATCGCCTCGCCATCCTCCTTCTCTGTCGTAGCCGACGTCAGTATTGCGGCCTCCACCTCCGCCCCCGCCAGAGCCTTCCTCGATACCCTTCGACTGCGTTTTGCACCACGCTTTTTGGCCGTTGTGGAAGCTGTGACGATAGGAGAATAAGAACTGCGTTCTTCTTCCTCCTCTCCCTCTTCTGCTCCACTGCCATGTTCTCCCACCGCCTGACGTCGACGCTTCAATGATGGTGTCGTTGCTGATGACGGCTCAGGAGTTGCAGGGTCGACGGCTTTTTAGAAGAGACGAAGTAGAAGTTACGACACATAGGCCTTAAACAATACTAACAGGCACTCTGCCCACACAGATTCCCTCGGACACTATTTGTCTGCTCACCCTGTGAAGCAACTTTAACTCGTTTCGTTGAGACCTCTTTCTGTGGCACCCTTCGCTTTCGACCCGTAATATTAGGTCCTTTAACGGGTGCGGGACTTGGAGGCACAGAGACACGACGCCTCTTACAGACCGTACCATCACCTATAGATGCCTGTGTTGTGGATGGCGCCTCCTTTTCCGGAGAGGGCTGAGTGCGCTTTCGAAGCGAGCGAGTGGCGGTGGTGGTGGACACTGTGGAGGCTGAGGAATCAATCGAGGGAGCAGGTGAGGCTTTAACAGAGCGAAGCAATTTCCGTGGTGTTCCAGACTTGTTGCCGTTAGATGAGGTGGTCCGAGTGCTGTTGTTACCACCGTTTTTACCACCACCTAATGTCTTCCTCCTGGCGGCGTTCGAACTACGTGTTGAACGTGGCATTTACGGAACTAAATAATAGAAAGGCTGTTATTACTGCTCATGAAATGAGACATTTAAAGAATGAAGCCGATTCTACTGCTGAATATAAAATGAACAGCAATAACAGACGGATTTCACGATATCATTCGAGAGCATTGAAAACTCATCGCGAAGAGCACAAGCTACTTTTGTGTGGTCTAAGAACTACATAGCAAAGCAAAATATGTGTTCACCAGTAAACTGCGACGACAAAAAATGCAAAAAAACTGGTTGATGAGGGATCCGCAACTAACACCGTGTTGATCAATGATGAGCAAATCCACGTATCATTATATCCGATGACTTAAACAGTTGAGTTCTCGACAAATTTAAAACAAGAACGCCTGCTAAGGCGACATAATCAGTGCCACATCATGCAAACACGTAAAAACGAAGGAAATCAGGTACTATTCAGTAGAAAATGCAATAAAAACAAAGCAAAACCGCACAAAGGCACGAAGTAGACTCCGGGATGGCAAAAAATCGATCTTTATTTGGATCAATGGTGTAAAATTGCGCGGCGTGGTCACCAAAATGGCCGAACAGTCAGCCGCAATTTTGAAATAGCACAAATCTTGAACACATTCGACACCGGCCTAGAAATGAGTAGCCAACAGCCAATGGAAGCGCCCATAACAAAACAATCCTCACACCAGGCGTGATAATTTTTTGCAGGCGAATTTTTGTGTTAAATTGCTATATCCATCTGGTGCGCTTCATTTTCAGAAAAAAATATTTAGGTGGAGTGTTGATATCATTGAACAAAGGCACTGCTCGTGATTCGATATTTTATAAATAAACTGAAAATTCAGTTCAAAACTTCATAGTTTAGTGGAGAGCGTCATAATCTACGATAAGGTATGATTTATTACTTAAATCTTTATGCTATCAAAAACGTGTTTGAACATAAATGCAATAACTTTCCATTTTTGCTCAAAACATAGTATTTATGATGCACCACTGCCTTTGAAAGCAAAGATGAAGCGCACTTTTGTTAAGTAACAGTTTTGCATTAGTAGCTACTAGATTGCCTGCTCTCCAATTTGTACACTCGCTGTGTTCCAGTTTTTCTGGCGCTTCCTGACTGTCTCTGCGCATTCGAGCACTAAGTAGTTTTAACTTGCACAGATATGCACAAAATTATGACTTTATTCAGTAGTTAACGTGCCCAATGAAACTTTTACATGAATGTTACTCATGGGGTAAGGAACTGTAGAAGTTCAACAAAGTTAGGCAGAATCACGCTATCTCTAAACATCTTATTACTATTTCAAAATAGCCCGCGTTTCCAATTCATCCCCTATCGGTTGAATGACTGCTTTAGTAGTTTCCGTTTTGAATTACATCAGATCCAATTATTTACTTCTAATCACTATCGCATAGTGTGTTGTTTAAAAATTTACAATGTTTGCCTGTTAGCGTCTCAATTGCAGATATAATTATTCCAAAAGATTGTATTGTCTCCCATAAAAAAGACTCGAAATACTAAGCAAGCTATGATAGTTTAGTGGTGCAGCGTTAGCGCTAAAGTAAATTTCCATTTTAAGTCTTAAGCCAAAGGTTGACTCGGGCGGTAATTGACGCCGCGCAATAACACATTATCACATGTAATTGAGGAGTGGATTCTCCAGTATTTAGTTTCGGTATTACTTGCAGGTATTATTTGCTAAGGCACTTAGATTGAACGGCGGTGACTTTGTAGCAATTCGGAAGCTGATGCTAGTTTTTTTTCTCTGAAAGTAGCTCTTAACCACTTCCACCTGGCGTTGGACTCTGCTGCTACTCAATTGTATAAATTTTAACTTAAGAATAAGCTATTTATTTCCAACGTACTCCTGAGAAAAAAATTAACCCACGGGGCTAGCCATAATCCCCATTTCGCAGTACACTTTCTGGTCTTTTCTTCCTAAAGTACATATTTGCAATACTTTTTACCAATTTTATTCTTTTCTCACTGTGCTATAAAACATTCAGCTTAAAACATGGCCTTGGACAACAAGCAGGCCCATGAAAATCCTTATCCACCATGGTACCACTCGCTGCATGCGTACAGTCGTGCCTCCGATGACTTGCGGCGTCAAGCCGAGCTAATGCGACAACGCGGTAAAGCCATTCGCATCGAAAGTGATGCGCTCGCCAAGTGAGCGTCTTGATTAACTGTGCAATTTTCTTCTTCAACTTTCTATACTGTTGCTGCTACTATTGTTATTTTTGACGTTGTCGATGCTCGACCTCTCCTTAATGAGTAAGGGTTCACTATTGCTTGTATAAATATGCTGTTGCTGTCTAAGCCACGTAGGTTAAACTATGTATACATCAAATCATTTCAAGAGACCAATCAACTGGGGAGTTGTCTTTGCCAACATTATTGCATAACAGTGGTGATACTGCAGTCACTCTCATTAAGGTCACTTAAAGTGCTATCCAAAGCATTTGCCTACCAGGTATTATCAACTGGACGTAAACAATCGCCTACGCGACCGTATTCAATGCAATCGTGAGTGGTTGCACATGCTGCGTGACCTCCTGAATGCGATTATATCAGGGACAGAGACTCTGGGAGACATCAAGATCCAGACAGACCAATTCCTGGCCAACTTGAATGATGCAATGACGGTCAACGTGGAGTGCCTCACGCATCGAGACACTCGACGTGATGGTGATTACGTGGCGGATGATGTTCAGAAACATCTTCACAAGGTACCAATGAATTTGTGGAGCTTCAAATGTTTCCTCCCTATTCCAGATAGCTAATGCCATTCCCATTTTCAAAATCTTTATTCTTACTGCTGCAAGTCATCATTGCACTTTATTCTCCCTGCCTTCTGGAGCATTCCAACCATGTCATTCTCTTTGCATTCATTACACTCATTTCAGTCCATTTATCTAGTAGTCCACGGTTCGGCTCACTTATGCTTTAATTCCCCGTCGGCTAGGAAGCCCAACTGCAGAAGGCGGTACGAGATGAATTGCAAGGCTCAGTCGACGACGCAGTTGTGCTCCTGCAGGCGCTAATCGCTCTCCGCAGAGAAGTGGAGGAGGCCGTCGACAATAAAATGAGGACAATTGAAATCGATGTTGATGCCCATAACGCCAATGAAAAGTCTGCCAACATCGGTTTCAAACCCTTTCATGAGCGGAATGTTAAAAAGCAAGTCACGACAACGTCATGCATGTGCCAAAACCTGCTAAGCTCATGTGTCACACATGTGTGACACAGTTAATTAAAGTCGCATAAACTAAGGCAAAAAGGAGGCGGATCATATAAGCATCTGACACCAAAAGGCTACAGCTAACTGGTTTGATTTTGGTGCTGAGTCACTTAGAGAAAGATGCATCGCCGATGAAGGTAATTGTAGCAAAATGTGCAAGGGACAGGTTCCAGTTGTGCTCAAGGTGATGATAAAATGTTCCATCATCGCCTGCACCAACTGGAAAGGAGGTTGTAAAAGGCTAAGCCATTAGGTCTCTCGAGCATTATCAAGAGATAACAGTAAAATTAATAGTTTATCGTTTTGATCTTCAACATTTCTTTAACTTAATAACAAAGGACAACACTGCCTTCCCCATTCTTGTTTCTCTGACGCTATTTATTTAACCTTCAAGTGATGTTTGCCACCTTTTCCCGACAAAATTATCATGCGACCACAATAAAAAAGAAGTAGACAGCTGACGAAGCAAATAAAGCTAGAAACTAAGGTGGAGCATAAGTCACACACATGTGACACCAGTCCTCTGCGTGCTAATAATTGCATTCACAGCAATGCTGACCTAAGCCACACCCTCCATGCTCATCGTCCGATCCATTGTCTATCATACCTCAGCTACCTGGAGCTGCAGATATGGGAGGATCTGTTTCGTGATCTTCTGAGTCGAGGCGAAGACTTGGTAGCCAAGACTCGGGCATTGTGTGAGCGGATGTACGACGCCCTAAACAGAGCGTCCCATAGGCTAGGACAAAAGGCAGACGAGGTATCACAACGTCTGCGACGGCGCATCTTCGAGACATTGTCGGCTTTGCGCGAACTACGCTATCAACAGGTGGAGGTGCGTGTCAAATCATTCCCTCATCCGATCCGTTCATCTCAAATCTGTTTGCGATGGGATGTCTTTAGGATGCTTAAAAGTGTGTTTAGAATCTTTTAGAGTAGTGCTTGCTTTTTCTCTCGTAGCTAGAGAGAATGAAAGAGAAGTTGCTGGTGGATATTGCTGAGTGGCAGTCATCGCGAGCCTCCAAAGTGGCGCAGCAGAAGCTGTCGGAGACACGCACCGAAGATCGCGCCAAGCGTCCAGGTCTGGAGAACACTAAGGACGCTGTCTATTATGGCCTCAACGATGAGCGTAGCCACCTAATCGAGGGTATTGATGCACTGGATGAACAAATCGTCAAAGCTAGGTTGGCTCTTCTCCATACCTTATTCACAAATTAATGGTGACTTGATGAATGGAATGTGGAGGTGGAAATTCAGCGACTTTCATAGATTCGCCTCAAATAGGCTCAATTTAGCTGTTAAAATTCTAGACTTCTTACTCTAGATTAGGGCTATTTACCTGCCTAATGATAGGCAATTACTTCAATCACAGAACTTCAGAGGACTTTGATTGGTTTTTCAGGAATTTTGTCGGCAGACCTTAGTGGTCCTTTCATAAATTAGTGTTTACTTATAAATAAATAAGTAGCATTTTACACTTTTCTATTTTTGTCCCTTAAAATTGTGTTCAGATGCTACAGATCTGGACAACGCCCAACTTCCATAGAAAATGCTGTTCTGCTTCAAGTAAGCGAAAATAGCGGAAGGCAATTTTTTGGTCTAATAAAGATGGAGACAACTGTGTGTATTTCCATGAGGCATTGACCCCAACCTTGAATCTCATTAACTGCAAATCAGTTGAGGCCGCCTGTCCCCAGACTTCAGATTCGTCATCTGTCATCTGTATTAGACGTGCCTCCTAATAAGGGACATAAGAATTACCTCATGGCAGCATAGCTGCCTTAAATGCTTCAGCATATTCAGTTCTGTTTTAGTTACTACCATAAGTGTTTCCTGATGCAGACAGAGTAAAGTGGATGAAAATATGTGTTGTCTTGTAAATAGAATTTTAATGAAGAGATGATCTAAAGAGCGATTCAGGTCCACGGGTCGGAGCATACCAATTTCCCATTTCTCTCGCCAGACATGATAAGGTAAAAAATAACAAAGGTAAACAAATAAAGATTCCTACGTGTGAGAGTGCGGTGGAAGGTTATGATTGAACCCCTTTGTCTGCCACCGCCGGGCCGGCATGAAAGCTGACTTGCAGGATGCTCCTGCACATGGCGCCAGTTAAAAGTGGTGTTGATGGGCCATTTTATCCTACAGTTTACATTTACGACTGCAAGCGGTATGCAATAATGAAGGCGCTCTTTAGTGGTTTTTTCATCAGGATACTGTACCAACTAAGTAACACGTTAAAATAGGAAATCTGATTGATAGACAAACAAACGTTTTAGTGTGTTTCCGAATCGAGGATGGATACAGGCAAGGGTGGTCAGATGACTAAGTGAATGATGAAATGGCCCTGAATGGGTTATCAGATAGAGGGAGGATATTAATGTGAGCATTGTAATAAATAGATGGATGAAAAGATTGTGAGTTGAAAAATGAGTGTAAGGCTACTGCCATGCCAACTAGGATGCAGGTGGCCCGATTTGAATGCATGATCGTCCAACTGAAAAGAGGATGAGCGAATGGGCGGGTGAATGGTTGCATGCATGCATGATTGATGCATTGCGTGCTTGAATACTTGAGTAGTCAAGAGTGAGAACAAATGATCACAAAAAAGTTGTCGGTTAGAATCAATTTAAAGTAGCCACCTTGACATGTAAGCTGTGTGTAGAGAGTATATTTTCCAACTTGTTGTTACCACAATCGTAACCCGCCTTTCCCCAAATCTAGAGAGCAGCTACAAATGGTGGAAGATCGCCATGGAGAGGTGTGTGAACGTATGCGCGTGTTGAATCGCTCCAAAGCCATTGACGAACAAGTCTTTGCTCTCCGTTGCCGTCTGGAGGTGCCACCACACATCAGCAATCCCGCATGTCCCAAGGTGCCCAGTGGCATCATCAGACAGCCATTCCCCCGTAACTGACTTCTGTAGCCTCGCTTTCGGCTCCGTCCCTCCACTGCCCCACCCGTGACAGCATGAACAACAGACTGCTTGAAGTGAATAAGTATCTCCAGGCCTTCTGGTACTGAATTGTAGTAGGACTTATAGCTTGAATAAAAGCATCTAGCTTCTAAAGGATCTAAAAGGTAATAGTGCTGGTTTGGACTCCAAAGATCTTAGCAGTTTTTTTCTTTTACCTCACTCCTTCGCTCACTCACCCATTCAAACGGATTCTTCGAGTACATTCGCCTGAGCGGCTCTGATCGAACCTATTTAGACTGATCCACCCACTTATTCGCTATGCGAATTAGCTGAGAATATTTTTGTCCTTCATTCAAAAGACACACTCCTTTTCCGAAGCATATTTCCTCCCCTGGTTCCAAGCGTCTTTTTGCCTCCGGCTATGTGGAGTAATTATTTTCACCGAGAACAAGGCGAAAGGTGGTCTCACTGACAAGAGAATGCGGCAAAAGAATTTGGGGCTGGATGGTGGGTGAATGCCAAAACGGGTTTGAGAGTGGAGATGAAGAAACCACTGAGGATTCGAGGTGCTGCCACCTAAGTTGACGTTGTCGTTGCCACCTTAGCAGCATGTATTTGTGACTAAAAAAACCAAAAAGCAACAATGAGGCAATCTTGGCAATTCCATGCTCCAAACACAACGACCTCCTCTCCCCTCTCATTATTATAACAAAGGCGTCCTTTGTTTAACGCCTGATTCTGAAGCACTAAGGAGTGCTGCAGACAAGTGGGAAAATGATTCACCCTGCTTCTGTTACAACTCCTTCTGTCGCCAAGGCAACGGGCCAATCACTGCTGCGCATGGTAGGATACACAAGTGGGCAATCGATTGTGCCCCTCCTTATTGTCTGTCCAACAGTCAACCAATGAGGTTACGCGTATGTCCGATTTCCCATTTGCTGCTTTAGCCACCACCGCCGTTGCCAGCGCTTGACAGAAGGTAGTATAAATTGCGAGTCTCTTAACTTGGCAGCCTTGGACGATGGTGTAGCCTCCTCAGTTGCGACGTCCCTCAGCTGCTGCTGCTTTAGCGGCAGCTGAAGAAACAGACGAGCGGTTTTAAGACGGTCAAAAAAAAAGGCAACGAAAACTGGGCGAAATCTGTGCAACAGAAGTGGGTGCAGCCAGCTCAACTCTGCAAATCGGTAATCACTGACAGCCAATCAGGCAATCAATCACTGTCGACCTTCCTCGCTCTTAAGCAATGCTTCCACTTTTCCATCCTTCAAAATTGACTCTATCGTCTTCCAATGCAGAGACTCGAGGTGCTGCCTCGACTTGCCCATCAGCTCTACGTCGCGATCTCAGTATTTGTGGAACCTGGTAAAGATAGGCTCTTTACTGGTCAAGTGACAAGCCTGATGGAAGTGGAATGTACGTCATCCACCTCTCCATTTCATGTCTGCCTCACCGTCTACTTTATTTGTGGCGATCGTCAAATACATGTTCCTTGCATCTCATCGTGTCATGCTTGTGTCGGACATTCTTGCCCAAATCTGCTCTGAAGGGGGGGGGGGGAGGGAAGGCGGGTGCGTGGACGGAGGAAAAGAGAAGAGAAACTCAAGGCTTTCTTAAATATCACTAATCCGTTGTGACTCTCCAAATTAGTAATTTAAGTCCCCAGTTCAATTTTGACAAAAAAAAAAAAATAGAGACTGGGTTGACTTGACATTGCTGTCATCTTGTCACAGCTAGTCGAAGATAATTTGGAATGGTTTTCCACTGCCTTCCTAAATAACACCGTCTGGTGGAGTGTGACACACCCAACGGATTCCAGCCTTGTCGTTGGAGCTTCGTTATTTAACAAGTCCTGCTCCTGTTCTAGACTGACATGCTTGACAAGGGCTCACTTGATTGACAGACATTAGTTTCAGTTGTCAAGACGGCTCCAGGATTTGGCAGCTAAAGGGAATAGCAGGAAACGAGTCTATTTTGCTGTGACGTCCTGTGCATCAGCGATGACAACCTTAAATGTTAGCGTCATGACATTCCTGTTGCAAATCCGAAAGGTTTAAAAAGAGTTTCCATCCCGCATCTATCCTTTCACATATTTGCCTTCCAATCATCCATTCTGAATGCTCTTTTCCATCCCTCCCGCATCCGGCCATCCACCCTCCTTCCAGCTGTTCATCTGAGTGTCCTCTGTTCGTCCTTCCATCCATCAATCCAACCTGGATCCATCCATTCATCCATCCACTCTGTGTCTATTCATCCATCTCACACCCATCGTGTATCCCCAATCACCCATCCTGCATCCAAATTTTCCATCACTCTGCTGCTTTCGAGTTCTTTCACTCCCTAGTTTTCGCACCGGCAGGGTTCCACATGCCTGCAACTTTTGTGTCAGGTGGCAAACACGACCCTCCGCAATATCGGGTGCCATTAAGGAAGGGTCAGGTGGGTGCACTTCTGACCTAGTAACCTTTAAGCGCGACTTTTTACCGCTAAAGCAATATCCTGCCATAGCTAGAACTGTTTCACCAACCCACTAAGCCTTCGAGAAGCAAGTCTTCCAAAACACTGAATTAAAGAAGCGACCCCCCATCCCCTCCGTCTCCCCCAACTTCAAAATCCAAATTTGTTTTTAATTTCTAAGGGGATCCCATCTTATTCTCCAGCCTCCCAATTGCAGCCCCACCGCCACCTTCGGTCGCCAACCCCCCTCCTCTCCAACAATTTCATTGGTCGCCACTGATCAACAAAGAGAAAGGCCCACATGATAGGAATACATAAAGTTGGACATTTATTAACCACAAAATATCTTGTAAAGAATAACTTTTATGAATGCCAAAACATGAAAAGGTTAAATAAAAAGTCGTGTGTTTGTGTGTGTGTGTGTGTGTGTTCAACACCATGAAAACAATGCTGGAAACAATGTCAACTGAGTGCCAGACCGCGCTACTGTGTGCCGATAGTGAAATTCGCGGGGCTCCATTGCTGCAGTAGTTGTCAAGTCTAATCACAAATTTCATTTTCTAACATTCTTTGACCACATGCCACTGGGGAGGAGGGAGGGGGAACAGACCAGACCTGAACTGAGACCAAAGGGGGTGAGGGAACCAACTCAAAGCCGTTGAAGTTAAAAGGCGTGGCCGAGGCACGTCCACGGATTCCAACCGAGTAGTACAACAAATCCAATGCGTAGAAAATGGGAAAAATTGTCAAATTTAATGAAAGAATAGCAAATGCAGACACGTATACATAAAAAGGAAGGAAGAGGACACACTAAGACACATGGAGGGATGAATGAATGGATGGAGAACCGGAGGACGTGCATTCCACATCCATAGTTACAGCTGCACAGGCTGGAGATTAGCTGAGATCGCGATATAGCACTGACAGAGCATGAGACTCGACTTCGAGTAACCAAAAAGCCAAAAATTCGAGTCTTGAGGGTCAACTGTGAGCAGGATGGTTGCAGAAGTGCGAGAGAGGTCACCTGCGATTGATTGGTTGATAAATATTATTGGATTTACAGGGTGGAGCCTGAGGCACCCACTTTTATTGCACAGATTTCGCCCGAAATTCTTCTTTTTTGCTTCTAGTTTTCCTGTTTTCTGATGTTCCTTCATCACGCTCCATTGACAACAGCAACAGCGGTCTGCGTGGGTGCGTGCTACTGTCGTCGCCTCTGCTACCGCGGAAGCGGCAGCTGCACGGGAACAATGCTACCCGGGAGGGTGCGTATTTGTTCGAGAGAGGTAAGCAACCAGAGGTTGCTTTTATAGTAATTTTTGGGGGAGGCTACAGCAAATGGGAAAAAAATGCGTTCCTTCATTCTCATTGGTCAACTGTAGGCTAGATGCGATGGACGTAATCGATTGCTTGCATGCGTGCGCAGGTGCGATCCAACGCGTGCAGATGATTGGACAGTTTAATGGGCTAGGCTTGGAGGCGGGAGGAGCTGTAGCAGCAATGAAATGAATCATTTGGCTTGTCATCTGCAGCCTTCAGTGCGCTGTGACTCAGTTTCTAGATAAATAATCCACCATCTTTCGTAAAGTAAGATGGAGGCGTTCCTAAATTGCCCTAGACACGGGTCGCGGGGCGCATCGTTCCTTCCTTCTGTCCGGCTGTAGCAGACATTAGTGATTTTCCTCAAAATTGAATGTGAGCCGTATAGTGGCGGCAGGCGGCGGATGCTCCTGCACCTTCACTTTTAATCGCAGCGCATGTGGTGGACTAGGCTGACACTTCCGACGATGGTTGCCACGGCGCCTATCGAGGAACAGCGGTGGTAATGTGAACATCTAAACAGCGTGTGATGGAGATGCAAAGGCCCTAGTGACGAGGTGGAGGCGTCTTGAGGATGGTCACACGTCTGTCGATGAAACTTCCGATGAAGATGTCTCTCATCCCACAGTTGTCACTCCGGTGAAAGCCAGTTCATCACACAGAGGGCTGGAGCATAAATAAGGGTCTCATAACGGGTCGTCAAATTGCTTCTCTGTGGGAACGATGGACATAATCGCTCGATGGCATTTATAACTCAGTGTGTCACGCGCCGCACATGGCAGTGGTGTCGGGAGCCCGAATCGGAATGTGACCCCACCTACAAGTATTTTAAATTCTTCATCTTTTTTGTCCTTTTTCAAGGCGAACAGGTAGCCTCCGGCATTGATTGTAATAAAAAATGTTCCTATACACCGTTTTTTTATTGTATTTTACTCTGTTTTGACTCAAATCTATCTTAATCACACATCTGAAATTGCCTTTTTGCCACCTCAATCAGGTTAATAGAAATGTCAACACATCACCGATCAAAATCGGTGCTTTCAATCACTTGTTCAGTTTTAACAAGCAAATATAAAGCGTGAAAAGCCAAAGTTATGCTCAAGATTAGAATAGAAGCTTTTCGATTATGTCTTCTCCCAGCGTTCCTTACATTATAAGTTGTTGAGTTTCAAAAGAAAACCAACCGACACAGTCATCTCAATGCTTTTTTAAATATGGCACAAAAGTGATCGCCATTAACTCCATAATTCCTTTCTAGCCTCTTCCATTCGGCAGTGACAGACTGTGTCACATAGGTGTGACATTACGGCTTGGGTGGGGAGTAGTAAGGAGGAATTCTTATCTGTGAATACTACAGTCATTTACCTGCTTTACTCCTTATAGGCAACATACCAATTTTTAGCACTAACCCCTATTTCTCTATACCTTGTTCCATTTCGCCGCAACCATACGTGTCACATATGTGTGACGCATAAGCCTAGATGGGAAAAATCCGGAGAGTCGCGTATTTGCGACTACTGCGATTACGATTTGTTACTTAAAATATGACTCGAGTCATTTCATGATTGGTTCGCTTGACGTAATTTCGTAATCATCTATGTCACATATGTGTGACGCGATTGCTTCGATGGGAAAGGATCAGCGATACGTAAATGTGGTGCTAATGACAATGAGCATTCATTTGAAATGACCTGGCGTGTTAAGAATTTATTTTCTAACAAATACGAAATAATATTTTCTTGAGTTTTAGAAGTAGCTTTTCTCTCTATTGTTGAAAATGAACAAGTTGAACAAAGAGATTTTGCATATGCCACAACCCTCACCTCCGTGAGTCACTAAACTGCTTTACAACTTACAATTCCAATGAACAAAATGTCAAATTTTGCACCAAACTCGTCTCATCATTCCCCCTTCCCTTGTCTAATGCCCCGTGGTAGTGAGGTGGAGTGTTGTCACTCAACTAAGGTAAACACCGACCCCTTTCCATTGCCCTCCTCCCCCGTCCTGTGTCGAATTGACACGTAGTAAATGCACAGAAAATAAACAAATAGAATGAAATTGGAGCCAGTTTTAAACGCTCGCATAATTCACTCATTCACTCATTCAAGGATACAAAAGGCAGACTGGTGTCCTGCTTCTGGGTTCTACATCTAAGCAAAGAGCACTGAAAACTGAAAGGGGTTCGCTACTATTTTATCCTTGAGAACTCCAAGAACGCATAATCTTTGCAGTCCCATGGACACAAGTTGGTTTGTGTTCGCCTTAAAAATCACGGGCTGAAGTGAACAGAAGGAGAGCTCCGGCAGCTGAAGGTGTGGCCAGGCAGGTGTGAGGGAATAAAGGCATCATTCTGAAGACGATACGATATCCACCTCTAGGTAATCTAAATGGCTCTACCCAATGAAAAACAGCCAATTCGACGAGAAGCCTCCAGACTCACAGCGAGTCCCATATCAGGAGCTCGATTCTTCCTTCGTCTTCCATTTTCCACACAGGCATGAATGGAGAGATTCAATGATTGGTAGGCTTGAAACTTCTTCCATCACCCATTTGTCTGGCAGCTTGGTGAAGTCTGCCCTTCTCCCTTTGCTCGACTGCTTGAAGGGAGTGAGCTTTTGGCCTACGAGCATCAAACCTCCTCTCGGTTGAACAGAAAAGGAGAAGTGATGAGACCTGGAGAACACCATACTCTGCTTTCTACTTCCTCCTACTACCTCAGCGACAGTTGACCTCCCTTCTCGTTATTTATGCGTTCAGTGAGGCACTCCCTTCACCTCGGAAGGGCAAATTTCCAGCGCGCTGCACATGTGTGACCTCGTTCGGACGCTGTGTTGCCTCATAAAATGTTTCCTGTTTGAACTCGTTTTAAGTGGCTTCGCAGTCTGAGGGGGAAGAGGAGGGTTTCTACTAGCCGATGTTAGGTGGTAGCAGCTCCACACGCCGACACACACACACACACACACACAAGGGGTATTAAATTGTTTAATCCCAAGGTCTCCATTTTTACTAGACCACTGACCTGCAGCGATGCGGTGAGCTAGTGGAGTTGGAGACGCGTTGACTGAACTTCTCGTCGCAATGTTGGAGGACTTGAACACTCTGTCCCAATTGGAGAGACTTGTGCCTACCCCACATCGAAGGAGAGAAAAGGAAGGCTGTCAAGGTGATTCCTTATAGTATTTTTCGTTAACCAGCTTCCATAGTGATGCGACATGACTCTGTCCACGCTACTAGCCGTCAAACTCTTCCAGTTAAGGCTTGTAAGTACCAAATCCATTGGCAGTGGGTGCCGCGTCGTCATGTGCGGGAGAGAGAAGGGCGGTTTTGTTGCATGCGTGAGGCCACATTAACGGTGACTACGCCCTGTAAATTGCTTTCCAGGACAGTGGAGAGAGCTTTGAAAAATTGTACTGAAATGTCCCAGCTATGAGTCAACAACGCCGCCTTGTGACCAAAAAGTTCATGAGGTCCTTTATTAACGACTTTTGGATGTGTGTGTCGGCTTCTAGTTGCACTAGTCCTCACCTCGTTCCGCCCTTCTCCAGCTTCCATTCACCACCTGATCTGACGGCCTTAGTGGCAGAGGAGCCAACCAGACCCTACGTGGAGTTATAGAAAGACCTGCCGCCCAGAAGTTGCTCAGCATTCACCCCCACTTAAGGAAGGCAATAGTTTCTTCGAATGGCTTCCTATTAGAGAGATCAAGACAACCGGAAGTAGGGCCAAGAAACTTCCCCCTATTCCAATGAACCGCCAAGACCAGATACTTCTCGCCTGACGACACTCACGAGGCATCAAGACCATCGTGCTTTTCTTAGAAGCAGAAGTGGCGAGAGGATGGAAATGGCGGGGAAGGGGAGAGAGAGATGCCCAGAACTGGATTAGGTTGAATGGTCCTGGTGACAAAACGCCACTTTTCAATTACCTTGTAGCTTTTAGAACGACAGTAGTGCTTTGAGAGCATAAATTGCTTTGCAGATTTTGACTGGAACATCCTCCACACTCGGACGCCTCATGACTTGGCCAGCACAAAGAAAGTCTACTGCAAGGTGCTTCCACTAAGGCGCTTTCTTTTCCCCCAACAGACAGATGCTTTTGCTGCCTTCGTTAGGGGAGAAATGGGGCGAATTGACTCATTCCTCTCTCCCCTTCCACCTCACCCTCCATCATGTTGATGACGCACCGATGAGTCATAAAGCATGGATTATGAGGTCACAGAAGCTCTCCTGCATTTCCGCCCTCCTCCGCTTCCCGTTTGGGAGATAGTTGAGGATGAAAAGGAACCGGCTTCAGACAGAGACATGGCCAGACTCGAGAAATCATCGTTACTCCTAAGTGCCTCACCATTTACGAGAGACGAGGTGTTTGGGGAAATTTGAGGATGCTGCCATCACTGATAGGGACTGGAACAAAGACAGCTTTTTTTCAACAAAGGAGGATGAGCGACATCAATTTTGACTCCAGAATTGCTGAAGGCTTAAAAGGAAGCGACGATAACCATCTGAATCAGGAGGACTCTGAAACAAAGCCGCCTCCCTCCTCCTCACCTGACTCGCTAAGGTTGTGAGATCAGACGCTGGTTGAGTATTGATAGCGCTGGACTTAGCGGTGTAGAAGTGTCAAAACTGAAATCATCACCACCGCATGTTACTTTTGGCCTCAGTGAAAGTCCACGCCACTCCCTGAAGTCGTATCACGGTCTACCAGCATGGCGAGGGCTGGAACACTGTGGGCCAAACCGCGAGAGAGTGAAGAATTTTGTTCTGTACCCACCCATATCATTCCACCCAGCTTGCTTCGATAATCCCTTGGGAGAACGTCAGTGCGTCGGAATTCTTCAGTGAGAGAAGTCGCTTTTTGAGAATCCGCAAATCAGACACGAGGGGTATGGTTGTGTCAAGTAACGCATGTGGTGCAGACTGACGCGCTGGTCGGATCTGGTCCTCCACCACATCCGCCACAACATTTTGTCGGTGTCCAACCTGCCATAACTCCTACCTGAGTCATATTTGGGACCCTTCGTGGAGTCGGCTGAGACCACATTCCTCCTGGAAATCGTAATCCACGACCTTCTTTTCTTTGAGAATAATTTCAAACGCCTCATCGCTCTCCGATTGGCCTTTTTAGAATGTAAAATCAGCAGCCAATAAAGCTCATTTGAAGATGGAATCGTAGGGGACGGGAGCACCCCGTCCACCCACCGAGGTGGAGTCTGACCCCTGTAATTCACTGAAACAATAGATCCAGAGAAGCCAATTTGTCATAGGAATTCAGACCCGTCACATTAATGCGCAACAAGGTCTATAACACTTGAGTCACGTCTGGGTCCTCCAAAATTACACCAAACAATTACCACGTTTTCAAAGGAGTCTATCCTTGAGTATCACGTGAAGGCAGGATAAGGTCATGCTTGAACTACTCACCTGTTCCACGGAGCACGAGCCATCTACCACGTGACAGCTCCTGACACAGCTGCACAGAAAAGGAAGGAGGGAAGTTCATGTAAGTGGGACATTTGTAAAATTTTCTTGAGGACTACGACCACAGTTTTGTTGGATATCCCAATATATCTGCCCATACGTTTCTACAATACCGAACTACTACTTAAATCGTTGTGCCAGTGGATTTGGAGTGAAGAGACGCCATCTTTGACTGGCATTCTGCCATTCTCTCCACTGGACGGTGGAGTCTGAAGTCATGAAAAGGCAATAGATGCACAGATATTGGTGTAAGGCGATAAGGCTAAAAGGAATGGGGAGGAAAGTGTCTTGAAACCGTATGCTTCCTAGCATCAAAACTTCCCCACCACTTTTGGCTAAATGCCAGGGGGCCTTTTAGACACAACAGAATGGTTTGATTTATAGTGTGCTGTAGCCTTACTTTTTGACAAGAACCAACAAACCAGACCGTCTGTTCAAATTCCTCCTTAGCCTTGGAATGCCTAATTAGGGATCAGTCCACCAACCACCACTTTTCGGGTACTAAGATACCTTGGAAATTCCAAGGAGACCACAATACCGATAAAGAAAACTGCTTCTGCAAAAGGGCCATTTTCTATTCGCTCTCCTTCACGCTGAATCTCGGGCCAAACATTTGTGAAAGAAGTCAATTTAAGTAGGTGCGCGACCAATTCAGTAGTATATGTGATGGAATAGACTGTCAACTGTCATCACCACGACCTGCCATTACAGAAGGCGGCATAACTCTGAGTGGCTCAATAACGCCTTAATCAATAACGAAGGAGGCAGATGAACCATTCGTCTGCCTCCCCTAATTTTTTTTAAGACAGACAATGAGATCACGACATCTCTGCATGCAAACGGATGATCCGTAGCTTGAAAGAAGGAGAACTGCACTAAATCAGCGCATACTTTTTGCCTCCGCAAGGCATAAACAGTTGACACAAGCGAAGTTGGTGATTTTACGATAGATTGGAGGTAGAGGGCGCCGGAGACTAAAATCCACAAAAAGTGGCATTTGTTTACCCTCCTCGGGGGGCCTTTTAAAGCGCACACACAGATGTGTACAACACGATCGACTTGACCAACTGGCAGACGGTGGAGAAGACAACGACAGTGAAGAAGATGGCTATGTACCAACAGGCGATGTGCGCAACTGACTACCTTAGGAGTAAGGTGCACTACAGACCGGTGGTGGGGATAATCTGCGGCTCAGGACTAGGCGGCATAGCCGATCTTGTCGGGAATCCGCGCATGGTACGATATGACGACATTCCTGGATTTCCGGACTGTGAGGGTGAGGCTGAGTTCGACAATCCATGCATACCTTGTTAGACCGGTCATTATTCTACTCCAAATTTAACCAGAAATTACTTTACCTCTTCACACAACCGGTCATCCAACCATCAATTCATCCCACTATCAGTACGCCTTTTTAATGGTCATTTTTTCACCCTAGTGGTCAGTTCAGAGTGTTTTATTTGCCAATTTTAGCGTTTACGCATCTGACCCACAGAATATCATCTCTTTAACTTACCAATTGTCATGCGTAGAGTACCCTTGCACTGAGAGATTGGCCACACCACCCACCGCTTAATACCCTCCATCTTTGCACTTCCAGGTGGGAGATTTTCTAATAAACAAATTTCCTTATCCATTGGCGACTAAGAGCATTAAGTGCTAATTTGGTTGCTTGCCATTGAAATACACGCCTTCAATAAGTCATCAAAGGATTAACTGACTGTTTCATAACTGCCACTTAACAAGTTCTATAAAAAAACCGCAATTTTGGGTAAAAAGTCGCACTGAACCCTAACACCAAGATGGCGATCCTACTGGTTATCCGTCATTGTGGAAAATATATATAATAGTACACTTACTGATAATTTATAAGTAACAATAAATTTATATTTTCTTAGTTATCGGCAATGAGGGGAAGTTCATTTTTGGCGATATCGGAGGTAAACACGTGGTGGTTGTGCAGAGACGTCTAAGAACTTACGAGGGACATGATTACAGTGTGGTAAGTGCCATTTTTGTTCAAAGTTACATAAAAATGAAGGAATTTTACCTCCTCATCTATTTTCATCACGTTTTGTATCCCATCAAACAGATGTCAGCACCAATCCGAGTGATTCGATTGTTGGGTGTGAAGTACCTCTTCGTTACCACCACTGCAGGTGGGCTAAATCCAAGCTTCAAAGTTGGCGATTTGGTAGTGGTGAAAGATCATGTAGATTTCTCCTCTTTGGTTGGACACAACCCCCTCATTGGCCCGCACGATCCTAGGTGAGAAATTTACTACATTACTTTAGCTATTTATTCCACGACCGTCGAAGCGATTAATCCTGTTAAACCAGCTACAGGTGTACCTTTTCCGCCCTTCATGCTGTGAACCAGAAAAACCAAGGCATTACCGGTTTAGCGAAGCCCAGATAATCTCCAACCCCACACCTATATAGAGCTGGCACGCTCGAAGTGGTGGTAATAAGGACACTGACCACATTTACAAACTCGTTGAGGAAATTGTAGATTTGGTGATCGCTTCCCTACTCTGCTGGGCGCCTACGACCGTTTGTTGCGCGATCTCGCCGCGAAGAGCATGAGAGAACTGCGCCTACAGGCGGAGATGCTGGAGGGTGTCTACTTCCATATCGCGGGTCCCGCCTACGAGACCCCCGCCACAGCACGTATGCTCCAACTCCTCGGCTGCGATGTTATGGGTGAGCGACGCTTCAACCTGCTCTTTGTCCAAAAAAAAGTTTCTTTGTCGATAACCCAGCCCTCTGCTCTGCCATCCCTGCAGGCATGAGTCTAACTCAGGAGGTATTGGTGGCAAAGCATCAGCACATGAAAATCTTCGCCCTCTGCCTAGTTACCAATAAGGTGACCACCGACTCCGACGCCACTGACAACCACAGTCTTGCGGCAGAGCTGCATATCGCTAAGAAGAAGGCGCCACTAGTAGGCCAACTCATTGAACGCATTATCTTGAACACACCCGTCGACTGATTGACTTTATCAGCAAATAAAGTTATCGTCACCCCCTTAATTTCAGAGCAATGCAGAGGATAGGCACACAAAACACTTTGCATTTTCATTCACTACGGTGCGGAGTGAAGGGGTCACTGAGCGACTGGGTCCTGACTTTAGGCAAGGTAAAGGCGGGTGTAGAGGATGTGTTTCACGGCAACAGTAATACACCACTTCCTTCATTTTACAATCCCCCAAAAGAGGAAGCCAAAGGCGTCAGTCTACATGAAATATGAGGAGGTGATAGACAGGGTTCGAAAGAATAGCGCTTGAATTCTGACTGTGCCTCAACCGTTTACCCATTTGCGTGTCATCTGCTGCTTGGAACATCGGTAGTCTTCTGTCAGGGCTGGGAGCAAGTCTGACCTGCGTGCGCGGCCCTATTGTCCTACCCACGCGGAGGAGTGAGACCTAGTTCCCATCTTTGTGACATTTCCCTCCCTCCGTTCAACTGTTCTTACGACACACTAAACATGGGACATTCGACAACCTTTGGGCAAAACACAGGGGAAGTCTCCTACCAGGTTTGTAAAGGGGAAGCAAAGTGCAGTCGGAGGTCTTTTCCAATTCGCAAACAAATAAAGTCTGATGACCGAAGCAGTGAAGTGAAAAAGGAGACCTTGGCTGCCTATGATCCAAGACTCAAGGTGGGAGAGGAGCACGAATTATGTCAAAATGGAACAATTTTTTCACTCCCTTCTGCCCCATCCTCGATGCGGGCGGCCTTGTTGTTGTCCAATTCTGACCCTGTAGAGCGATGTTTAGGGCGACCAACTGCAATCATTTCCTTTTCTCGGCCATGGATGCGCACTAGTGTCAATAGAGAGAGTGAAGTAATTCAAAACAAACAATAGAGTAGATGAAGAAATTGGATAGAAGAGAGGGCTTTATCTCAAGTACAAACGCCATTTCTTCTAAAATCCGTTATTTGCCCTGAAGTTTGGAATACAACAAGGACTGCCGGTTTTCAGCAAAAACTTTATTGAGGGAAGGTGGATTTAGTTGTGTCGCTATTCCGAACGGCAACAAGCAAAAGAGATAAAGGGGCTACTGGTGTGGTCCAGGAGCCACGTCACTGAGCAGAAGCACCATCTGCATAGATTGATGTGCCCACGCAATTGGACAAAAAGTTTAAAAACCACCAAACCACATTAATGAATAACGAAAATGGTTACATGGGTCCCCAAATTCGGTGGATTTTCATCGAAGCCACAAGAATTTTTGGGAAAGTATAATTTTAGAGGGAAATAAATTTCAAATATTTTCAGCATATAAATAAAGCGACTTAGTGCTCCGCTGAAGCGAGTGCTTAATTACACTACCACCTCAGCCTCCGCGGGCTATGCTTTCACTCTCCAGACCACGCTGACACCTTCCCAGGTCGCTACTCATAAGCTAATAAGTAGACTTCTGCGACGCATTGCTAGGGCTTATAAGCACCACGGGCGTAATTGCAGTTCTCATCTACTGAAATGCGGAAAGTAGCACAAACAAGGGATTGAAATGACAGCTACTCCAGCTCAGGTATGATTTTTTTACACAAAGAAAAGGCTACCAAGGCTGTTAAAAGCCTGCATCATCGCATTAGCATTTAAATCTCAAATAACCCTGCCTTATGAGGGGCTAGAGGTAACGACCATATACGTCACGTACGGGCCAAAGTGGAGTTAGGGTTTGACCCTAAGCATTCCCTTGCCGTGGAAAAGCACGACAGCACCTTCATACCACCGAGACGTCGCTTGCACTCCCAAATTTATTGGTAAATAAATCAAAAAGCCGACCTTAGGTCAAGCACTTAGTGGATGAAGTGAACCACTGAGTTGGAAAAGCCTTCGACAAAATGCATGGATTTGAGTTGATCGCTAATAGCAGTTTAATTATGCAAACTGGCTTGCAAACCCCAATTTTGTCTACTCTCAGTCGCGAACCTATCAGTCATAGACTCAATAGAGTAGCAAGGAAGGGAGGAGAGAAGGCGAGAAGACATCAGAAGCAATCAGGCTTTTCTAAAAATCACATTCGGTAAAGAGCTCTTTCTTCCTCCACTCCAAGAAGTCTTAAGTCTTCTGTTATGCGGGATTACACGGAGGATGGATGGGTGGATAAGGAGTGGGTGGGTGAGTAAGCAAAGTAAATCATCAGCCTTATCATGACAGTAGAACCACTTAACCAGTTGTCAGTACAACCACTACGACAACCTTGGATATGGAGTAGGCGTCTTCTTTTTCTGTGCCGAAAATTCGCATCATTCACTGGTAAAAAAATAATCACTTTTGTGACTAAATCCTAGTTTTTTTGCTGTTACTGGCACAAAAAAACCTTCCATAGTGTCTTTTTAACCTTCAACTGGATCAAATTGGCATTCTCAGCCAGCAAGTCGAGTAATTGAGATCCCATCACAACAATCGCTAAAGAGTGTGTTTTCTTCACAAGGTGTCGCTGATAGACCTTTTCAGTAGTAGATTTGCCACTTTAAAGAATGATGCTGATGATGGTCTAAGTCATGTTGCCTGCTTCATCAACCCTACTCACCACTTCCATTTGGCCTGGAGGTGCATCTACAGCGGAATGTGCTAAATTGGCAGGGGCTACTCGTACCCTAGTAACGCGTTTATTAACCATTAAACATGTTGGGTCTGGGGACATAGCTTAAGTGTTTGTATTCCATCCACCAATCCTCTCCCTCTTATTCGCCACATCTCCATCTCGGTATGCAAGTCCTGCTCCTTCTTCCAAGTTTTTGATGGGGGTGGCCGCCATCCCCAACAAAAACCCCAACTAGACCAGGACTTTAAGTTCAATCGTGCAGCAGGGAAGGCCAGGCGAGTTCCACTACGAGTAGCCTCCAGCAAACATGTAGCAGGGTGTTTGTTCACTACAATTCACTATGCCCAACTCATCACCGCAGAAGGTTCCCCTAGGAGCCAGTAATTCATCCCGAAGAAGGCTTGATTGACAAAAAAAGTTGGTCCAAAATCGCTCCGCTGGCAATTTTTTAGCAAAAACGAATCTAGGCTGTCCGGAGGTGACCTGAGGTAGACACCGATGAACCCTTCAGTGGTACACGTTTCTAGATGTTGACGAAATGCCGTGATAAACGTGCCAATTGATCAATCAGAGATTGAGATAGAAATGAAATTGGCCTGTGTGACACCCATGAGCCCCAAAATTGAGGGAAGACTACCCTACCGACAATTGCGGAGGAGAAAACGTGTTTAGCGACGGCGAGGTCTCCAAGATCCCCTAAAGGGGCGAAACAAAGCAAGTGCGAAGTAGCACAGCAAAGTGCACTTCTGTTTCCCAGCTGATTTTTTAGTTGACGGTTTCTTAAAGCAAGCAGTGCCATTCACTCGTTTGTGCTTCCAACAGCTGGCTATGCTAGCAACTTCGTGGAGGGAGAATGCTCACCCGGTAGATTGAAGCACACTGACGCTCATTGACTGGGACGGTCAATCATGTCTCACTTTAAGTACCTGCAGAGTCTCGATGCTGCAAATATGATAAGAGGCTGTAAAGATTTGACTTCCCAGACTGTTTCAGTCGTAAAATCTTTTCCACTGCTTTTATGAAAGGACTACAGCATTATGGACTGGCTCCTCGACCTCTGCCACCAATGGCAGTGAATGCGAAATGACTAAGGAAATGGAATCGTTAGCTCTAGAGACGGCAATAAATATCAAGCCATTTCCACCTGTCAATTAGGGCTCCGAGAGCCAGTGCCGTCGACGTCAAGTAACCCATAGTTGGATAGAAAACCCACTGGTCGGCAAAAAGGAGGGACGGAACGCCCATGATGTGAGGGTAGCTAAATTTTCAAGTACCTCGCCTGCCAGTCCACCGGGTCCTCTGACGATCGTGATACTACGCCTGCACAAACCGAAAACCCCCATTGTGGTAGCTGAAGTGCATGCATGAAGGTCGTAGAATGAGCGCGCATCGTTTACGTTTGGTCACAGGTTTCAAGGCCAACAGCAGAAAGGTCAATAAAACCGTGAGAGTCCTACCAAACAGGTCAGTGATGGAGTGACACCGCCAGTACATGCAGGGCTACGCAAAAGAATCCCACAAAAATGTAGCCTAGACATGTTTTTTTCTCCACAGTGAGGCAGGTGATCAAAAAGTTGGAAGCACTGACAGGCATGGTTGAATTGACGTCAGATAAGAAAGAACTGTTTGCAGAGTGAACGCAGCCAATGGACTTATACAAACTTACTTACCAACGCACCGCCCTTGTCTGGGTCTTGGTGATGTCCGAGATCGAAGCGACTTCAACGCATAATCGGACCCTCAAGAGGCCAGCCACGGCGAATTACCTGAGCAATGCGCTTCGCCTAAGAGGCAGCAGATGGAGTGTCAAACACCTGCAGGTACTGGAGACGTTGACACGGCAAAACAAAAGATATGCCAACTCCATCCCACCCAAAGGAAACAGAAGAGGAAGAAAAGAGAACAAGAGCCAAGTCGATAAATGACTGCAATTTATAAAAAAATCTAATCTGTTTTAAATATGACTGATAAATGTATGCAAGTCACAGTGCTCATGGTTTACCACTTATTCACAACTCTTTCTTTGCTTTGGAACATGCATAAGGAAAGACGTTCCCCGCTTTCGCAGATCCCCTCTCGCTCCTTCTCTCCCACCAAAGCACAGCACACTGAGAAACCAGGAAAGGGGAAATGCCAAGTTAGTAATGCAATGACATCAAGTGAATGGGGTGAAGTCAATGAAGGCGGGGAGGGGGGAAAATGCGCAACATTCTTTCTGCATGACGTGGAGGCTTTCAAAGTGGTCGAGCTCGAACTCGGAAGAAGACGAAATTGCGTGGCAGACTGAACCGATTCTCATCCTGGACATAAAAGACGAGAGAGAATTTCCCTACTAAAACGATTTAACTAGGAGAACTGAACGGAAAGAGCAATGGCCAACCTTTCTGGATATGCACTTTTCTTTGCTCTGCAAGACACCAACAACATAGGGTAGCGCGCGTTTCGACAGCGGTAAGGTAACATCCGGAAGAATTTCCAAGGGGGGGGAGTCTGGTGATGAGAGGGCAAAAAAAGAAATAGGATGCATGAGGCTTAAAAGAAGTGGGCCAACGTGACCTGGGAACTATTTTCCGCTTACTTGTCGGGGCACGACCAGGAGCGCTAGTAGCCGGGAGGCTGGCCAGACGCGTCAAGTTAAAGGCTTCGAAATCGTCATCATGGAGGAAGTAGACGTGACCATCGTTTGACAGCATTCTCCACTGCTCCACGACGCCGGTGTCTGCTTGTGATGCTGGTGAAAGAGAGGTTGAGATAATGGCTGATGAGAGCATTGCAAGAGAACGCGAACCCCAGGGAGACAGCTTCCCGTCACCCAGTGACGTCTTTTCATCAGCAGGAACGCCTCGGGTCGTCTTTTGTTGCATATGCTTGTCAGAGCCAATCATGGGGATGAATAGGACCAAATCATCGGGACGAAAACTAAAATTAAACAGTTTGAGTAGAAAGGAGATCGTAGAAGCCCTTAGAGCTGATACAATATGGAAAGAATGGAACTGCGAGACGCACTTGGAGAAGACACATTCATGACGCGGAATACGAATCGGAGGCTCATGAGAGGTGGAGGATACAACAGAGCCGTCAGAAATGGCCATTGAGGTGGAGGATAGCGTTGGAGAAGTCTATAAACACAGCAAAAAAAAAATTAAATTAGAAGCCTTGTTATCGTGTAACGGTGTCAAGGTTGCAGGTTCATCCGTTTGGACGTTGAATCGGTTAAAAGTCGGGAGGGAGGAGTTATGGAACTGGGAAATACGGTATTGCTTACCATTAGAAGAGCTAAATCTCGAGGACGACATTCTAAAAAGGAAATGAACTGACATCATTCTCCTAAATGAAAGTGCAGACTTCACACGCTACTTACAAAATGGAGTGAGTTGAGGATTTGCAGCAAAATGAGGAATGGGGCTAATGGGGCTAGACATTCTAGGTTTCCAATAATAGCGATAGAGTTCTGAAACCTACACACCCCTGCAAGGGACGCTTATAATGAACTAGAGCAACTAAAATCCCTTGTCAATTAAGGCGAAGTGAGAGGTCGTAAAGGCGCGTTCACTATGGAAGGAGGGGGATCCTTCTCTCTCTCTCTCGTCATGTGACTCCCTATTTTCTCCTACCTCGGCTGATTGACTTCGCCTCACTAATAAAGACAATAGTCAAAACGGGAGGAGGACTGTGCGACAACAGAATGGGTCTGCAGTAAACCCAAGTGACGCACAAGAAAGCGACAGTGAAACAAACCTGTTGTCACGTCGTGGGTGGTTGGAAGGGTTTGAACACCGATGGATTCGTGTGTTGCGCCGCCGGAAGCAGAGGCAAGGCGCGATTTAAGCGCCTCAAAATGGCTCACCAATTGATTGAGACACGTCACCGCCTCGCTCAAATAACTTTCCACCTCCTGGGGCAAGGAAGGCAATCAAGTTATGTTGTGTGTGCGTGACTCGACTCAAGCAAAAGAACTAGTGCTTCTACAGTCTCCTCTGCCCAGTTACCGAAGCCTTGTAGTAGGTGTCGAGGGCTCTTTGATTGTGCAATCCCACACAGTGCCTATCATGTGAAACCAAGGCTATGGTGAGAATCAGCCCTCCGTTTCAATTCATGTGAGCTTTCGGTAGCGTTTTAAAGTCATGTTTAAGAGAGACTCCGCAAATCCAGGCCTTCCCTTGTGATAAATAACCTCAACTACATGACGAGGTGCTGATGTGTGGAAGTGGTTCTACTACTGGTTATCTGATACCGTCGTGGAGGTTACATCAAGAACCTTGAACAAGACTCGCCACAGAAGAATTCCTACTCAAACCAACAAACACCCCGTCCATGCCCTCATCGATGCTTCAAGCTGCTATCTGCACTACTTCACCTCGATTAGGAAATGAGAAAAAACGATTTGCGGGTTTTCATAACAAGGCTGTGGAGTGTGGGGCAAGAATTGAGATTTAAGAAAGTCAAGAGTGATAAAAATAAGCCTCTTTAATGCACTTCTTCGTTTATAATTGCCTTGTTCCAAGGGGATGTCTCCAGACTGGAGAGGAATTTAGCCGCATTTGATTGTAGGTGTCCTCAAATCACTGGTCTGAAGCGACCTATTTTCATGACTTTTGCATACATAAAAAGTGGTGATTTCACCCTTGACTACATCCACCCAGAAATACATGGAAACAGCAACCAACGGACATTGCTGCCAGCGTTTCTGGTGCAGCCGAATTCAAACGCAAAAAAGCGTCAGCACCGTTGTCACGATAGTTTGACGCAAGCAGGAATTCGTGCGAATGTGTGCCTGTGCTTGTATGCGCATCGCAGATATTTATGCAAAAAAAAACTGGCAGACAGCGCAGATCAAGTAATCTGATGACCTATTATCAACCCTCTAAGGGTTGGGCTTGTAACTTTTATTATCGTGGCCAGTACTGGCACAAGTAGCATCTCTGAGCGACCGCAGCATTCAATGTCAAAGATAAAAAAGTCAATTAACAAAACCGTTCCTTCTCCATGGCTATACCTCAAGGCACCAAACTCACCTCTCCGGTAGTAAATGTGGGCAAAGTGATAGTGAGCGGAGATGGAAGGTGATCGTTGATTTGTCCAACAAGCCGCTGCAAGCAGTCACTGTGACCACCAAGAAGCTCACTCATCCGTGAATCTGCCGTAAGAGGCCGAATGAGTCAGTGACGAAAGAGGAAGGAGGATTGAAAAAAGAAAAAGGGAGGGGGAGAGGAGAAGGTAAGGTGAAGCTTACTAGATGGAGTGATAACGGAATCGGAAGAAGTGACACTTCCGCTATCCTTGCCAGCGGCACTTCCACTGCTGCCGTGAAGGGAATAAAAGGCGGAGCTGAGATGTTGAGGGGTGGATGAGATGACCGAAGGTGCCTTTTCGGTGAATTGCGAGGCATCCATTGACAAATAAACATCCGACGACTTTTCCATGGAGAAGAAAGAAAACGGTTCAGGCTGATGCCATAAGTGGGTGACAAAACTTCTTCAAGACAAAGCATCAGAACTACCTCGTAAGGAGGGGAAGGGGGACGATAAGAATCACAGACATTGCCGCGGGCAAATTCATCATCCATGGCAGCCGCTACTGCCTTATCCTCGGTGGAGACGTTGGTAAATCTAGATATAAGAAACGAACTAATTGGGAACGCCCCCAGCAAATTAAATCGACTAGAAAAAAGCATTTCACACTCACGTCTCCTCAATACAGGCTAGCCTATCTGCCGTGCTTGTTGAAACATCTGCACTCTGTTGCAGATGACACGGTAAGAGGGCGAGAGCTCCAGGACTGGAGGCAAGACGTGATCGCCTGCGTAATTGCGGGCCTGGGAGGTGCGAATGGTTTAGCATTTCCACATCTTCACCTTCCTCTTGCCCTTGATGCAAATTGGGAAGGAAGCCAGCCATAACTTCCTTCTCATCAGCCTCTAACTGCAAAAGCGCCTCCGAGATCATCTCCGCAAGGTCTGCCGGTAACTGGCTGGCCAAATTACGCATCTCTACCGCGCTCACTGTGGGTAATGCCGCCTCCAACCCCAACGCGCTACGATCAGTGAATTCGGAAGGTAGAGGACGCAAGCGGACCTCGGCAGGGCGATTAGCTGGTAGACGAAAGGCAGAAGAGGGTGAATTAAAGTTGAGCTGACTGGTAGAATGACATTTGCTTCCCGTGGTGAGCCGTTTATTGGAAGAAAAGGCGGTAGTGGAGATGAGGGAGATACGAGAGTGCTGACGTGTACGAAAGTGTGAATGAAGGGGACGAAATATTTGAGCGAGGATGTGGTTTTTCAGCGCCTGTGCTAGGGTCTCACGACGACGCGACTCTGTGCGTTGGAAAGCTGCCAGGCGAGCGGTGTAACGATCATTGATGTCGCTCCATATTGTCGTCATTCGATGACGACGCACAATCTCGAGGAGACACCTGGAAGGTGAGAGATGGGTATTGTGGGCAAAATTGAAAAAATAGGCCATGAAAAAAAAGACCAGAAGTGAATGTACGTACTTAACATAGAGTTCAGGTGTGTCCTGTAGCTGATCCAACACAGCACTGCACTTGGAGATGCTCGTCAAGTTTTTATAACACCGGAGGCACTCACGATTATTTGTTGTCAGCTCCGAAGAGAAGGTCTGAAGTTGCCTAGTAAAGTAAAAGCCGAGATAATAGCAAGCGCCAATTCTAGCAGCGAAGTAATGTTAAGTTTCCAATTCAATGGATGGAAATGAGGCTTAACTCACAGGAGCGGAAGATAAGACATGGCGATAGAAGGAGAACCTAGCGCTCCTGATCTATCATGAATAAGTCCTTCCACCTATTCACCCGGAACTTTGTCTACCCTGCAAAACCAAGACCCTATCTACCCTACTCTCCCGTCCATCCGTCCGGGCATTCTACAGTCCACCTCATCACGAAACCGTACCTATACCTATCCATCCAACTGCCTTTCATGTCATTCCACCACCAAACATTTCTATGACGCCTGATCCATCACTTCAACTGTCCATTTAGAGCTCGGATTTGATCAAATTGTCAATTCAACGCTATTGCACGGCCAAATAAACTCAACGATCTCGGGAGAACTGGCAAGAGACAAGGCGTTCTGCAACACCAATGTGTTTAAGCGGAAAGTTACTCACTCCTGTAGCATCGAGATAGCTTCAGCTAGTTCACATTTAAGCTCGAAGATCCTGTTAAAGATGGCCTGAAGGTCCTTATAGGCAGTAGTTATGGCAACGATACGGTGGTTTTGCGCCTTCAGAGCCTGACGTTGATGCTTTTCCGGTCTTTTCAACTAAAAAATGGAGACTTAATACCACTGGAGGCGAATTTCATCTAAGGAAGTTATAGTCGTTTTAAAAGCAAAGCAGATGAAAGAATAACTCCTGTGAAAGGTTCTTCAACAGTACAAATACTTAGGCTGTAACGACAAACTCGAACCAGCCAAATACATACTTGACAGTCGATGAGAATCTCCTCCGCCATTTCTGTAATAATCACTTTCATTTGTACCGCATGGTCCCTCAGTTTGGACAGCCTTGCCAGATGGTTACTGAAGTTCCGCCTCGAAAGACGCCAATTGAGATCTCGAGCCCTTGAACCCGGTGAAACCAAAGTCTCTTCCGCTTCTAGTGTCTTCATCTCTTCTTCTTCTTCGGGAATGGGCCAGGAGGAAGCTGATGCCATGCCAAAGGACGTAGGTGGACTGGTGGAGGGTGCTTTAGAAATAGGAAGTCCTGAATCCACTCTTCCCTTTCCCTTCTCCCCTTCCTCATCCTCATCCTCTGTAGAAACTTCCGGATCTCGAGGAGCGGAATCAAGCAGTTCTGCGAATGCCTTCAGATTTCTACAAGGCGAAAAGAATGGTAGAAAACTCGGCCCTACTATCTTATTCAAACCGGTCACTAACGCATAGACGTGAGCAAGCCTCGGTTGGGTCGGGGGATCCACCGTTTCCTCCTCATCTTCTCCAACCATAAGCAGAGAGTTGGTGTCAGCATCGTCTTTCGTGGCATTGAGTGGGCTAAGGGTGGCTCCAGGAGGGAGTTCCTGCATGGCCTTCAATAGAGCACACGAATCTTCCACTAACTCCAACAGAGGCATCTCCAAACTGGGCACAATGGTGGTTGAACCATTCCCACTGTCTGCCTCTGTTTGGGAAGGGGTGGGGGAAGAGTTAGAGAGGTAGAATGAGGCAGCCCCAGCAACTGCAGTATGAGCGAGTTTAGACTGAAGAAGTAGAGGTGGAGGAGCGAGACGTGATAGGGCGACAGGGTTGGAGATGTCTCCAGAACTGTTAGCCGCCGAAGGAAGGCGAAAACCGCTGCACAATGAGCCCGGAAAGTTAGGTGCACCGAGACGACGCGGAGTGATACTAGCCATTTGTAGGCATACCCAGTCGTAGAGGTTGCGCGGTGGACCGTAGACGCTGTTACTTTCACTCTAGAACGAAAGCACATCAACGAATAGGGGCTTTTTACAATTTCCCACGAATTAATCTCCAAGACCGGTGGTATGGGGCCTCAGTGTGATCTTTGTTATTATTTCAGCGTATTTGACCGCTATTTTGATGATGAGGGTGTAACTGGCATTCAAGGTAGAAAACCACCTGTCGATGCAATGACCCATGCATTGATAGTCGCTTAGATGCTAATAAACCTATCCTTCCGGATTTGAAAAGGGCAAAATATTCGGAATCCTCAATCCCCAATCGACTCGCGAAGGTAATTGAATTCTCTAATCAGCCAAAAATAGGGTAGAAAACAGCATCATAGCGTGTCTCATCTCACCGAGCTCAAGGTCAGCGAATAGTACTGCAGTGCCCAAGTAGTAGCGCTACAAAGAGCATCACCTTCTCCCCTTACAGTCGTGTCTAAACTTGGATGCGAGCGTTGGCACATGTCTAGACACCCATCACATGACCACCAATTTCACTCGAGGAGCGAAAGACGAATCCAACTACGCTGGATTACCGAAGCGATTTGCCAAGATTTGGTGGAAAAGCAACGCCAGTAGAAAAGATCTAATAGAACTACAAATGAATGAAAAATACCACTTCTACTACACAGGAAGACTTTACAAGGAGAGGGTAGTACCAACAATAATCAACGGTAGGAGCAGGCGGATCCAACAACAGGAGCTACGCATTCACACGCAATTGTTCAGCATCTAACTCTTTTTCCATCCTCTCATCTAGGCCTCATGCAGCATGAATAAAGCGGACTCGAAGGCCACAGGGAGAAACAGAAGCGGAAGCGCCAGACGAGAAAATGCGATCCAGTGCTAAACGTCATGCAGCACCGATGATAGCAATAGAAGACATCTGAATACCTCTCGTTCCCTTAGCTTAGTTGAAATTAGACACGAACGCCTGGCTATTGAATCCAGATAGAGATACAGTGTTATCAGTCTAGACGGGCATGAGCGAGGCAATAAATTCAACTGAAATTCATCCGGCGGATCCAAAACCAAAACTGCCTATTAGGAGAGAGTGCCGCCAGCTCAGACCACGGGTGAATAGGTGTCTCGAAGAGTCAGGCAGGACCCTGCTCAAAAGGGAATCGAGCCAACCGACTAAGCGGCTTCTCGATTGAACAGGAGCAATTCTAGGAGGAAACCAAACTGTGAGAATAGACACATCTGTAGAGTTTTAAGCAGATAAGAAATCGAAATTCAAGGGGATCGCCGACTCATTAACCAAATCCTTCTCCAGAAAAAAAACATTTCTGTACTCTAGTACCTTGGAAACGAGCATTTGTGTGTGTGCGGCTCTAGTGTTTACTTCCAAACAAGCATTTTAGCTACCAAGGCGCGTAACCTTGGGCGCACATGGGTGTGTGCATCCACAAGAACAAGTCTGCGAGAAGGGGGAGGGAAAGTGAGATTCAAAGATGAGAAAGAGGGAGAGAGACCCCTTAAAACGAAACAGAAAATTCACGTACCATCAACTCGGTGGAGGAGGTTAGAAGAGAGGGTAGGAGGGGGACACTGCGAAGTCGGTTTTTGATGCCAGGAAATCTGAAAAAGAACAAACATTGTTGTAACAATATCACTCCAGTTAGGTGAATTAAATAGACTCGAAAAAACCGAAGCATTCGGAGTCCAATCAAGCACTTTAAACGCGAAACAAGAACAATGATTGAAGAGCAACAAAAAAGAAGTGATTTGCAAGTACCAGCGCCAGCAAAGTCTGTGGAATACCTAATAAGATACAAAACCAAGGCGATGCAGACTAGATGAGGCTTTTGGCGGACGAGGAAAGGGCTACTGAATGCAGGGGGAGGAGGTGAAGCAGGCCTTATCTGAGACCGCAAGATGGGTGGAGTGTGGAGGGACCTCAGCAATCAAGGGGTGGCACAGGGGTGAAGTATAGCGCGGTGAGATCAATGCAGCATCTGCCAGACCTTGTAGCAACTTCGGCACGATCTACTAACCGAGAATGACCTTGGCAACCAGCGCAACTGATCAGCTTTGTAGGCCAAATTTTCCAACTCATAGTTCGTATTTTATGCAAATAAAGTTGAATTTCGCTTTTGAAACTGACCGGGATTTCCAAAGCAAGAACCGCATTGTCAAAATAAGTCCAATAGCCAAATCGGGACCCAATAGGGTTGTGGACAACACAGGCTAAATGATGTGGTGAAATAAGCACTAGAATTAACAATACACACTAACGCCACGACGTTCCTACATACCGGCATGAGCCTTGCTAGGTCATAAGGTCTGCGTGATTATGGAGTGTGGGAGAAGAGTTGGGAGGGTGCGTCAAAACAGGGTCAGCACGAGTCACGGGCGTGATAAGGCATCAAGCTCACCCCGCACAGGTGGCACACACAGTGACATCTGACGAAATGTGGTAGTGGCAGTGGGTTAAAAAGTGCAGCAAAAAAAGACGTAAATCAAACGTACACACGGAATCGCGCCCACCTAGGCTCTTGCATGAGTTGGAGTTTGGCCTAGGCGTATATGCCGGCTGGAGGCTAGCCTGGGCTGAGCTTTGGCATACAGAGGATAGCAAGGCTAACCCTAGTGTCGTAGAGAGTGCCATCCTAACGTTACTCTCAAGAAGTCAAGAGAATGCAATACTAAAGTCGAGTAGATGGGTTTAAACCCTGAAAACCAATGGCAACAAGATCAACTGATCACCAATTTCATGCAGCCAGCCAGTGACCAAAACCTCTGCTGAAATGACAATTAACCAGTGAAATTCAAATGTTTGACCCTTTCCCATATGAAGAGGATATGTAATCGCAAATAAATTTAGGCTTCCTCACAAGTGGGCAACGAGTTAAACTTGGAGATCTGACACCTGCGCAAGAAGTCGAGATTTCAAGGTCGAGGTTAATGCAGCTAAGAGTTGGGGTGGTGCAAGAAGTCCCATTGGCATTTGCAGTGTAATCACACCAGTTGTGCGTGATTATGACCACCTCATGACGCCTTTTTGGAAATACGACATTGATGCATGCAAGGATTTCCCCATTACAGCCACCAGGGTGGACTAAAATGCCAAGGCACTAAGACGAGGGGTGTTTAGTAGAGCTGTTCTTAAACCAATGGGAGGTAGCGAGGGAAGGATGAAGCAAGTACCAGAGAAAAGCAAACAAGGAAATGGATTGATTGATCCTAACAAAGAAAATGCCACACTGAGACCCTAAATCGTGAGCTTGCAACGACTGCCCAATTCACAGATCCTCAAATCGATGTTGTGCGAAGCTACGACACTAGCACAGATCGAGCGTAGAGGAAAGAAAAAGATGCATTCAGAGGGAAGGGTAGCTAATTCGAGAAATGCAACACCTCTCCACATTGCAAGTAAAACAGCATCGCAGCCACAGAGAAAAGAGTAGGTAAGAAGGGAAGCAAGGAGAAAGGGTCTCAACTTTTGAGATAAATTAGTTGCCTTGTCGTGAAGAAGCTACTGGTATATGTGCTCCCGTCTAATTTAGTGTGCTCACAAATTTCCAGTGTGACTGATGAGGCCCGTCAGACTACAACAAAACCACATTTTTCTCAAACCAAGCTTAATATCACACTAATTCAAGTTATACTGGGTGAGTGGGAAGGAGTGCAGAATGACCCAACTCACTTGCTCATATTGGTCTCCCAGCGTCCAACCTGACCGCAAAAATTGGCGTAGTCTTTCCAGTAGACATCCAAAGCTTTCCTGAACTCCCGCATGTCATGGTCAAAGTTAGCTTGCGCCACGAACCAGCCCTGAAAGAGGCGCCATAAAATAGGCTTTTGGTACGGGAGCAGTTGAGGTGGTCAGCTTGGTGGAGCAAGAGTTAGGACCACATGTTAGCAGCAAAATATCTTAACTGTGACAATTCACACTCCAGAAGAAAAGCGCTCGGATCATTGGCGAAATTGCCTTCAACTAAACTCGCTTTATCTTGTGAGCGATGACCCTCCTCCTCGAGACACAGTATGATGTGATCTAAGTAAGGGCTGCAACGCCTAGTCATTGAATTTCCCCTCAACTTGGTGTTTGAGTGACCCCGTTTCAAACTCCCTTCTTCTTCACACACGCGAATCGGAGTTACAAAAACAAAAACGATTTACCCCTGCACCATGACTGACATTGCTGACGGTTCAAATGTGGAATACATACACTTCACTCACATTTCATGACTAATCCAATCTAGCACAGACTTAGTGAGAGAAGTACTGCTAGGATGACGCAAGATGGTGCTATGTTTGTAGCTGAATTCCCACTAGCTCCATAAACAAGCAGAGGGCAGTAAAAGGTGTTGAAAATATACCAGGAGAGCATTGAATTTGTCAAATCGCCTAATAACTCACAACTGATGTAAGTACACTGAACTTGAAAACAGGATAAACATAGATGGTAACTAACCTCACACATGAGTCGCTGCTCCTGATCCAGCCGCTGAATTGTTTCACCATCTTCCTTCACCGCAGCAATGAGGCCTTTCAAGTATTTTTGGAACGAAAGCACTGTTGATTCCGTGGGTGTTTTTAAGGCGTCTAGTAGATTCTGTGGAATTTCGTGAGCTGAATTTGACATTGAGGAGAAAAATTATAACTTGTTTAAATCCAACAATCACAGCATATGCTTAAGGAATAAGTTATTTGGGATGATTAAATACACCTCGTACCACCGTTGGTAGATAACAGACTCACCAACCGGGGTCAGACGGACAAGACCTTAGCAGCAGCCCCGACGATTACTGAGGCCAATTAATAGAAATACATAGATCGGTGACTAATAGCCAAACCCCCATTATTGGAGTTGACAGATAGTGGCCTATGGACACGCAAAATGCACTAGGACTAATCCAGGGTTTTTAGTCCTACCGACATGCGAAAAAGAGAGATGCTATGGTGATACCAAGCTTGCCTTATTGTTTGTTGGTATAGTGTGGAATAGGCCAGTTACCACTCCGGTGATAGGTAACATCGCGTGATGATGAACGAAGTCATTTGTCGCCAAAAGGAACACAACTGAAAGCCATTAAAAACCCGAAGCATAGTTGCAACGGTAATGAGAAACTCGGTCGGCCCCAGCAACAAGGCACGTAAATGGTGCACGCGTTTAGTAAGAGTTGCGACCAAGGGGGTCCTAGTTCCAAGCATAAGTCATGCTAAAGACAATCGGAGCGTGGCTTTTAGTACGGCGAAGCTGCATCAATAGACTTTCCATGAAAACAGTGAACGCGACTAGTGCCCAAAAATATGTAACTTCAAGGGATTAGCGATGCTAGATACCAGGGCTGGGGGTACGCTACCCTGGGATGATGTAAACGCGCCAACGAATTATGCAACTGCAGGGTTCTATGGATATTGGAATGAGCACATCAAAGACTACTAGTGTCATATGAAAGTTGTCCTTTATTAGAAAGTATCCAAGAGATCCTAATGCCACCGTTCATATATAGATGCTAGAGCTAACCTTTAAGCACACACTTCTCAGGGGTAATTGTGTTATCACGGGAGAAGACGTAGACTGGATTAGTTGGATCCTACAAAAAAGAAACAGGATCAAAATGTGCCACGACAGACTGGGTACGGAAGCGTAAGCAAGAAGATAACCTCGCCGGCACTGTGGTCGTCGATTTCATGGAGCTCCTTCAACTGACAGCCTCCATTCGTGAGGAGGATTTGATGATCCAATGGCAGATTATAGTACCTAGCCAGATACACGGTGAGACTGCCAAATCTAAACGCAGAAAAGAAGGTAATGCAACTGGAAGAATTAGACAGCCTACCGATCCTGAAGGTTATTGTTGTCAATTTCAATTAACTTGCACCGCGACATCAAGAACACGAACATTTTTGGTCTAGAATAGCAAAAGTCCAATGCATTATCATCAGAAAATATTCAAACAGGCGGAGAGCAAATTTGCACGGTTAAATTATACTTAAATCCGACTATGACAATGAAAAGCGGTATCAGTTGTAGTAAATATGCCCAACAAGTTCAATTATTATCCATTAAACACACTAGCAAAAAAATCAACCATAAAGAGGAGAGGATAATGTGGAAGGTTCAAAAAGTTTGCTGAAAATGTATTTTAACAAGAAATAATAAGTCCTGCATAGATGTTTAAACGCCAAACCCATTTAAGGAGAGAGTGCTGTGGAACCAGAAAAGCGAGCAAATTAAAAGGGACATCTCGAGTGCCACGGAAAGAAGTCAAAACCCCACCTACCTTTTCAAAAAAATGTCATAAATACACAAGACCACAGAGACCCACAATCAGCTGATGGGTGAAAATGTACATTTAAACGAAAAAATGGCGCGCACAAGTAAATGCGACAGTGAAATGGAAGAATAAATCACGTGACAAAAGGATAATTTTCCAGGTTTATGAATAGCCCATTGCAGATTCTGCCTTTGCATTACATTTGTGATCGGAAAATTAATTTTAACTAAGGTATAAAGGAAAGGCAAACTATCTGCAAAACACGGTAAATTAAAATTTGCAGCTCCTTAAGTCCAAAATAGCTTGTTAAACTTAGCTGTAAGGATTTCCTTTATAATAATTAAACAATACTACATACCCAACCATATTTAACGTTTGCAAGGCAATAAAAAAATTAGATTACCTAAAATAACTACTTAAATTTTGCTTTTGTTGACACTCTATTATTAATTTTAGTCACTTCGCCTCCTTTATAGCTAAGCTAGCAGCAGAGAAATGCCATTTTTTGCCAAAATTTCCTTTGACAAGTACATATTCATTATGCTCGCCCAGGAAATAGTGGTGCTTTTAATCTCAACTTAAAAGTAAGAGACGAAAAAACAAATTATTCATGATTTGGAAAAGCGAGCCGATTTTGCTAATTTGGACAGTTCTATCCTCGTGGTCGGTTTCTTCATTTCCTCCCCTCCTAACTTCAACTCCTGAAATGGTAAGGCGGAACAATGTTAGCTATTTTTCCTTAGAGCACAAAATAAATTGACAGAGGTGGAGGAAAGCGAAATGCACATAATGTTGATGAAGGCCTGGATGGCCACTACATTGGTCTGCGGTCGTGTTCAATTTATGTTACCTCCCCCTCAACATACTGCATACACTTGAGAACAAAAGTATTGTAACCGCCTTGCTCATTTTATTGCCTTATTAGTGTATTTTCCTGTTGTATGCGATTGATGTGCTATTAAATTTGTAAAATCCTCGTACCAATGGTAGTCATAGGGAAGTAAAGGTGACAAAGGAATCACTTAATGCTCACTTTTTCAAGTGCATTAGCATTTACGGAGACAACTTCTGTAGACTAGTGTAATCGTAGGATATGTGTAGGGTCATTCTGTTTCATCTTTCTATCTGAGAAGACTAAATGATTCTCGGTACCTTAATTTAACTAGTAGGCAAGACTGACAGAAATGAGACGGCGTCGATCACAATGAGGGTGCCTGTGTGTCTAAAAAGCTGCCAGAACTACCTGTCACCACGTTTTAATTGTCTTCCCACCTCCAAACCATAAAGTGCAATTTACGGAACACAACTATTACAGCAGATTTTGAGTGCAACAATCTGCATTAGTAATTCTGAATGCAAGTGTTTGTAATTCATGTGGGTTGTCCCATAAAGACAATACAGATAGTTTAAAATTCACTGCGAATTGCTCGTATTGGGCAAGGATTTTTTAATTATCAAAACACATTGGAGAACCAATAATTAATCGAGCACTTACTACTGAAACCTTCATGTATCCTAAATTTCACTGATCGTATTTTAAATGTTGGGTGTATATGTCATGGGCCAAGAAACTGTGACAACTTTTCCTTATTTAACTTGTGAATTTTTGAATGTACCAAGGGACTCGTTATTAATTGCAAATAGCCTTGAGTGTCTTCAGCGGGTGATGCAGTTATATTTACGCTTGAACAGAATATCGTGAGGTGGGTAAGCTTGATGCTGTTATTTTGCCACTTCCAAAGAACGAATAAATTTACTCATTCCATACTTCAGTTTTGATGTTCGCCTGCTCTAAGCCTCTAATGACATTAAAAGGCAACTGTCACGTCTAAATTAATTCTTTGTACCATTTTAACGCTCCTATAGATTTATATTTGTAATATTTGTTCATACAATTTCAAGCTCATCTATTTAGTTTTGTGCATGTATTTTATGCAAAAATTAAATGCGCCAGCGTGTTTCGTTCTTCTTTTGGTAAAATTTTGACAAAAAACATGCATCGACAAAAAAGTTTTTTGTCCTTTTGTTGTTCGTGCTTTTCCTTAATCATCTAGTAATAAACACGTACTAATTTGCTTTATATAAATAGTCAATATTATCAAGAATGGTGCTCATAATCGTCCGAAAGGTACAATCGCAAAATTTTCCAAAAAAGTATTGCAAAATTCTGTTACACACTGAGCACATTGATTTGGTTTCCACAACCCAATAATGCACACAAATTCTTTACCGAGCTTTGCAATTCATTTTTAAGTAAAAAGTGTAATCAATCTTTTTATAGCTGCAAATCTTTTTAACTGAAGAACAGTGCTGTTGTGCTATACCTAGGCGAAAGCACAGTTGCTCGTGGATTTTCAGGCCTTGTTCGCGTCCATAGCTGCAGGCTTTTACATAACCATCTTAGTACCCGTGAGAGTGCTGCATAATTCTAAAGAAGCTAGCCAAATCTTAGCACCTAACACAATTTAAATAACCATACCAATGAAGATTCCACGTGCTTTATTAAGCAACTGCGGCATGTAGATAACCAGTCAGCGTCAGTTGGATAGTTAAATGATTATAAAGAGATGAAGACCGAGATTTTGCCATTTTACATGACATTTGACTCAATGGTGCATAAAAGTTGCAAAATGTCTGACATTTTCTTACCTCAACGCATTATAAATTTGTGAAATCATTACTTTATCAAAAAATAAATTTGATTTGGGTCTTAAAAATTTTTAACCTTATATTTGGGCAATTTCAGGACAGAATTAGGGTATTTCTTACTCAAATGGGCAATTAGTATATTTAAATATTCCTTTTCCTATAATAAGAAAGCAAAATTTGAGTTAAATTAATTAAGACCTGATGCATTATTCTCTTCTTCCATTACTTATAATCCAGGTTTTTGTTGTTGTGCCCAGCATTCCGCCTACCCACTTCATCGTTTCCATTCTACCTTCCCATAGCTTTAATTTTCAATCAAATGATTGAAATTCGTATCCAAATGGGCATACATAAGCTAGATTAAGTAAAATAAATGATCTGCCGGACGCTCCTCTCCACGGCTTTGCCCTCTGCCTCACCTAAAACAATCAAAAGCCTTTTTTAATGATCTCTTACTGTTTTCGCTGATACTCAAATCCATGAACAAGCAAGCGCTTTCCAGGCAAATGCTCTCTCGCATTGTAATCAGCCCTTTGATGTTTGCCACCGAAAGCAACAACTTAGAGATAATGACTGTGAAGTGCAAAAAAAATAAATCTGAATTTCTGTCTGTCACTTGGTAAGCCCTTTGTTTGCGATTCTTTCGATTGCTATATTGTTGCCAGAGGGTGTATTGGTTAGTTAAGTCACCCACACTACCCCGCTTCCACAATAACCAGCAACTCTAAGGCACCAGTTGATGCAAATTAGGTCCACCAAAATGAGGTGACTACAGCCGCCAGATGATTTGGTGGATAAAAACAATACTGTTGTCTTAACAATGAGTGAGTGCCATTCAACACAAAGTGGCAATTGGATGCGGCGATGGGATTGTGTCTTTATCTCACCTTCCAGCTACTCGATAACCCGTGCACTCAGAAAGTGGGCAAGATGCCTTCCACCTAAACGCTGACTCGAGTTTAGCCCTGGTCTAAGTCATTTGCTGTCCTCTAGGATTTGCCGCCTGATAGCCCTTGTCTCCATCTGCTCAATACTGAAAGTGGTTGTAGAGTTGTCATATCACTGACAAAAGTGTAGTGGTAAAATGTAAGTCTTTGGGCCAATCAAAAAGCAAGAGATTTTTCCCATCATACCCTCAACGCCATTCCTCTGATAATAAAAAATTTTTTACGATTCAAGCTTTTGATTTCCGTTTTTACGCAATTTCTTTTGTTGCATTTCCCTACTTGCTAGCCTCCCTTGACGCCTCCAAAGTGCAACAATTCAAGAATTCAAATTGTCAGTAAATTGTTTTAATATCGTTAAGCCCTGTAAAGTGTCTCGCACCCTAGTCATCCCGGATTCTGGGGCTTTGACACTTGTGTGAATGGATTCTGACACGTGATTGCCGATCACTAGAGCCAATCCGGCGGTGTTTTGTTGTGAAGCAATAATCACTTTCCTCCCCTCCCCCCTCCTTATTTGAATTACGAACTTTCCAGTGAATCTGGAAGTGGCAGGCTTCAGTATCACCGCAAAAGCCGTATGCGCGTTGGCGCATTTCTACCTGTTTGCCTTCAACTCGACTTCAGGTCAGGTTCACCTTTTTTTTCCTGCCTCTACAGTCAATGAACTGCATACTAATGACTATCCCACATCACGAGTTTTGGTGGAGGCTTCACTTACGCGAGTGGTACAATGATCAATCAAAGGAGTTCTTTCAGGTCCAGATTTTCACCCCCTCCGCACCGGGGAGCTTGCATTTTTTTCTATCCAACACCCTTCTCTTTGTGGGAATAGTAATGCCTTCATGTGAGCACTCTCCGTATATGAGTGAAGATGGGAAAGCTAGACTTGAAAAAGGAGTCCACTCATTTTTTGCCGTCTTTTCAAAATCCGTGTGATGGCTACTCCTGTCATCTAGAGTTTTGAAAATGCGAGTTGCCTTGTCAATTGCACCTTTATTGTTGAGTAAGCATGCTAGCCCTGATAATAAAACTGCTTTAAGTTTTCGATGGTGCCACTCCAAGCAATCACCCACGCCTTTCCACCCAGAAATAAGGCGCTCTTTTCTGAGGCGCCATACAAACCAATAAACGCTTCCTCAACCTTTTCAAGGTCACTTTGACAACCAATCAGTATGCGCGAATGCATTCATCCCCTCAATTCATTGGTTAACGGAAATGCACACGCACACACAATGGGTGCTTCTGACGCATTACAATATGTATTTGCTGCGGCCGGATGACAAGATTAAATCAATTAACGTTCTTCTTGTCATGGTAAATATTTAGCTATCCTAATTTGGAGTTGGTAATCGCTTTCGCAACTTTGTGAAAGTGAAGAATGAATGACATTCACAGGGCTCGTCTGGGAGGAAGTTAATTGGATTTCCAGCCTAAGTATAATGCAATTAGCAACTTTCCTCTTGCGTAAAGAGACATTGTAGTCCAATCCTGTCAAATCCAATCTTTTGTTTTGCTCTCTTGTCGAGCCTTTCGTGGCAATGCTGGTGCATAGATTCATGCTTCCCTTCTGCTCCTCACAGCTTAGCCATCCTGAGGCTTTGTACTTTTGTTGATTGGACTGCCGATAGAGCTAGTGTTCTTCCAGAAGGCATGCAGAAAGACTGGTGGACCGTTGACAGAGAATAGCGTGTTCACGACATGGCAAATGGCCGAGGTGACGGCCGAAACCGCGCCACAGGGATAACTGAAGGTGGCTTAAACAAAAATGCCTTTGTTTCAGTAAGCGTTACGCATTCATAGCCTCCACCTTCTTCTTCGATCCCAGTAGCCATCATTTATTGCCCTTCAGGCAAAAAAACTCCCTAAATACATCCACCATTTAGATCACCAAAGTAGAATCAAGCCCCACTCCCAGAGAAACTATTCTTCCTCCTGTCGGTGAAACGCAGGCGCTTGTTAGGAGTTACTAAATGCTGTCGTGTCATTGCCTTTTGACCATCCTGCAGTCTGGACGGAGGGTTGTGTTGTCGGTCAACGTTCAGGTGATTAATACCATCAGTATCACGCCAAGCCACAAGCTGGATAATCCGATCTTCCTTCAGTGACAGGCGGTGCCAACATGAATGATAGATGAGCTGGCAGTTAGCCAGATTAAACTTGACGAACCTGTCAGCTGACAGCAGGTGAGGGCACTCATCGGCGGTGAGACGCAAAGTAACAATAATTAAGCATCTGATTCACACTGGAGATTATCACCAAAACGGGTTTAAGTATTTTGCTATGAAGAAGAGTTAACAGATTAACACTTCCAGCCTTCTTGGTTTTAATCCCTGAAGTTCCTTCATTACTTTCTGGGTTTTACCCTTTTTTTTCCCTCAAAATATCCCGTCTCAAAACCTTCCCTAGCGAGGCCCTTTTTTTCTTCCCTCAACCCCAACAAATCCACGGTTAGAGAGTAATTATCCTCGATTTAATGGAAAGAGCTAAACTGATGGTCTCTCGGACGATCCGGACGGTAGGAATGACAACTTCACCATCCACGCCGAAGGTCAAAACTGCCTTAGACACTTTGGCACCGCACAAGTACTCCAGGCATAAAAATCGCCTCCCTTTGTTGTCTCATAGCCAGCCCCGATGTGTCATCCCACTATTCGCCTGGTGATTGAGAACTCTTCCTTTATTTTTCCACTCCCACTATTATCCAGGCAATGAAATTGCATGTGTTAACAATAGGGTCAAAATAGGACACATAAGTGGGTGGAAAGGGTGGGAGGAGGAGGAGGAGGAGATAAGGGGAGAAGGCGTGTCCTCCAAGTTCTTGTGTCTGCTGTCACCTGGTTATAAGGCATGCTTCAACCGTCGAAGCGGAGACCGTTTTAGTCTCCCAAATATGCGCACCGACGCACCGAGTAGTAGCGGACCTTGGCAGTCCTAATCCACTTTTATTTCTGTCCTCATTGACATGACCCCATGGCTGTCGAGGTGGATATTTAGTACATCACCAGGGATTACCCCAGGTAGGAAGGCATTTTGGAGGTCAGTGAAGTGGCACCACAATAAGAGTAAGAAAGTCAGCGCCTATTTTTATCCCACTGTGTAGTGTGTCGCCTTCTTCTCCCCTTTTTTGTCCACATGAACTGGGGAGGAGTAAAACGGAGTTTGGGTGGGGGCGAGGGGCAGGGAAAAGGGTAGCGCTCCTCTCGCCCCACCCCCTCCCCCTCCCCCTGCCTCTCCACTTCAGCCTTTTTTATGCAAGAAGTCAAATGTTTGACTTTGTAGAGCAACTTTGCTGACTTTTTTGCCCGCCCCCCGCAATGATTGGTGCCAAATTTTGCCCAACCTAACCGCGACACTAATTGACTTTGATTTGTTCCGTGAGGCAAAACGTGTCGTATTTGACAAGACAATTCCCTGGCCTCGGTTGGGATGCAACAAAACGCTAAGATTCGCCCCTACGAATTTCCGCTGTTGATGCGATTAACAAGGCTTCTTTAGGTTCCAGTTGGATGTGTGGACTTGGCTAAAATGGAGGGTTTTATCTCACCTGAAAAGCAAGAGAAGGTGCAAATGATGTTGGAAGTCCAAATGTTAGAGTCACAATTCTTGAATCCTTTTAAAGCGTTGAAGCAAGTCTTCTCAATGTGACTTTAAAGCTGCATCGACCTCGAAAGGGACAATTAAAAGCCACACTACTTATTCATGGGAATTGGGCAATCGACAAAGTAAAATTACATTTTTCCGTGCTTTAAAAGATTGTGTCGTCAGTAAAAGGGACAATGGAGCTCTGTCTCTCATGTGAGAAAGGTCGACATTTAACTTTCCATGCCTTTTATCCCCTACCGGAATGGGTGGAATGTCGCCGTTTTGTCCCGGTGACATCGGTCCAAAGCACTTGAAAAGACGTAGAATGCCAGACAAGCTTGTCAGGATGCAAGAGAATGTCTGGACGGGTAAGATCAGGGCTGCAAGAATGGTCGCTGCATTACAGGACACTGGCCCGTGTGGATTGATGAATAGTTTGTATCTCTAGAAGAAAATGTTGAGGTGTGGAGCGGAATATTCAAGTCGTCAAGTATTTGAAGTTTAGATGACTGGCCTTTGCAGGCTCAATATGCAGACCGCCAACAAGAAGATTGTTCCTTCTTCCACTTACCCATCCCGTATTCATCCATCCCTTATCCATCCCGTATCCATCCATCCCGTATCCATCCATCCATCCATCCCGTATCCATCCATCCATCCCGTATCCATCCATCCATCCCGTATCCATCCATCCCGTATCCATCCATCCATCCATCCATCCATTCATCCATCCATCCATCCGTCCATTCCGTATCCATCCATTCCGTATCCATCCATCCCGTATCCATCCATCCCGTATCCATCCATCCATCCATCCATCCATCCCGTATCCATCCCGTATCCATCCATCCATCCATCCATCCATCCATCCATCCATCCATCCATCCATCCATCCATCCATCCATCCATCCATCCATCCATCCATCCATCCATCCATCCATCCATCCATCCATCCATCCCGTATCCATCCATCCATCCATCCATCCATCCATCCATCCATCCATCCATCCATCCATCCATCCATCCATCCATCCATCCATCCATCCATCCATCCATCCATCCATCCATCCATCCATCCCGTATCCATCCATCCATCCATCCAGCTCTTTCTCTACCTACCTTTAACTTATCCACCCATGAATCCATTAATTTAATCATCAGTCCAACCAACCCTTCAGCTATTCTACCAGTTATCTATAAAGCCATTCTATCCTTCATTAGTCCCTCCATCATACCATTCAATCACGCTCCTGTTGACGGTAGGCGTGGGTTTTTTGAAACAATTCCCCTTAAGTCCAAACCACACCATGCTTTTTTGAATTGAATTTACAAATTTTTTCTTGCCAGACTTTTCTAAATCATCCACGCAAATGGTGGAACACGTGTGCTACGGATTTTAGATTTGTGTGCAATTCCTTCGGAGTAGGTTGTTGGGTCAATTTGCCGATCCCTATTGCGCATGCAGACGTCTTATTCCACTGCCATTTATCGTCTTGGGTCAAGTTAACCTCGCAGTTTTGTGTATTCAAGTCTTTTGTGTTTCATGAAAGTGGGAAAAACATGAGGACTTTTGGGACTTTAACCTTCAGGTTAATGGCTGCTGGTGACATTTTGACCTCATAGCTTTGAACTGTGAATCTGACCCCCTCATTAAGGACTGCTGATGCCAGGAACATTGTGGAACTCTTCCAATGGGTCTAGTTGAATAAATTGAGAGTTTTATTATCCAGAGAGTGTCTCCATCTCCTCCAAGAGGAATTCAAAAGTAACTCGAGTAGGTTGGCCAGCGCTGAGACTTTGAGGCCTCTGCCCTGGGGCTCATCTCAGGTTCCAACTGGGACGCGATTTCACACTCGGACCATTTAAGCTTATAACTTAAAAGTTCAATTTTATAGCCGCTTTTTTATCTTCTCGGGTCATCAAAATCACTCCAAGTGTACCACCATGAAGTGATGAAGCCACGGCCTGGTCAGGGAGGCAAGCGTCATGGTGCCCCATTGGGCCTTCTCACCTCCGGAATCCTCATTCAATGCATTCGGCACCAAAGCTACCATCTTGGGTGATTTATTTGCTTTTGTGGACTAAAATGACCTCTGTTGTGTGCCTTTCCATTTTCCTCAAACAACGGCAAAGGTCATTTCAAGGCATCTAAACAAGACTTACACACCTTTGGAGATTTTGTGAAAAAGGGAGCAGATAAGGAGGTTTGTGAGGCCAATTCTTACTGCACTGAAAAAGACTTAAGCGACGACTGACGCGCCCCTTCCCCCTCCGTCTGCTTGCTGTCACCGCCACACGAGTGGCAGTCAAGTCAAACTGACACTTCAGCGGTTGTAAAGCGACATCCTGCATTCATTAGAAGGCTAAAAATGTACTTTCACTTGACCGCCAATGTACATTCGTTCCAGCATTTTACAACCACTTCGGATTTAACCTATTTGTGCCCTCTTCCAGTGCTCCACCCGATGCCTCTGCACAAGAGTGCATCAACGCTCACCCACAGATGCCCCATCGCTATTCCAGCGTATACACCGCATCATGAAATGGATGACTAACCTCTGACTTACTCTCAAATGGCTCTGGAGACCTTCTGCTGCAACGTGCCAACATCCAGGGATACCCATTTCATTTCCTTAATGTTGATTTGGCAATCCTTTCATCTTCTTCCTCCCCCCTCCCCCTCCCCCCGACATGCTGACCCCGATCAAAATGAACTCAGAGAGAGGTCAGAAGTTGAAGTATATGACACTCTTTGATGGCGTGCCAAAGATTATCTCAAGTATAAAAGTTGGTGTCTTCATTGATGAGGACTTACCCCACTAGCAATGGACAGCTTCAAGTCCGCCTTCTGCTTGATAATTTGAGTTTTGTCTGAACCCGTGCCTAATTTCGGTTGTACTTCATTGCAGATAGACAATAACAATGGAAGAGCATGCATCCTTTCGATTTGCCCGACTATTAAGTCTTCCCGACTACGATGACACCTTTGCGTGGTTGCCTTTAAACTCGGAGAAGGGCGTCCGAGTGCAGGCATCACCGTCAGTTGCCACGCTTCCCTCCACCTTCCGCGCTGCATCAACCGATAAAGGCAAAGATGATGGACCACACGTGTTCCATCCCAGTTTTCCTAGTCACAAAGCCGGTGACTTCGTCTGTCACAACGATTCTTCACCTCCCACTCCTGATCTTTCAACCCTACCAGACTTCGACATGGTAACATTTCCACCTGTTAACACAGAAGAAGATGGAGAACGAATTCTGAAGGAAAAAGTAAAATTGCCTCAATTTCAAACTCCAACACGGTCTAGCAGTGTTCTGAAACAACTTTCAATGTCACAGAATGGACGAAACCGTCCAGAAATGGAATGTCAACACGTGCGATCCCATAGCCTTGGTGGTCCAGATTGTGGAGATGAATCCATGGAAAGACCTGTCCCAGAACGTAGTTTTATGTCTACGGGAGAATTATTTCCTCTCCCTTCAAGCTACTCCATAAAAGTGGAGAATTTCCTTAACCCATCCTTTCCAACTTTTCCTGAATTTCCTGCACTAAATTGGAGCCGTCGAGAGAAGAATGATGGAATGGCGAGCAGGACCAACATCCTTAATGATGGGCAAGAAACCTATTGCTCCTCTGTGACCTCCACAGTCTCATCATTGGATGCACCCGTGTCGCAAAGTGCTAAAGAGGTGAGTTCAGGGCAAGGAAGAGCCTCGTTGGCACGATCTCCAGACGTCTCTATCCCACTGACTCCAAGAGTTCGTTCCAAGAGCTCACCAAAGCCTCAATTGCTGCAGGCCCCACAGGCCCAGGAGTCCTACTGTTCCTCCGTCAACTCTACAGTTTCACCGTTGGATGAATTTGTGTCACAGGATGCTGAAGAGGTTTTTTCCACGCAAGAAGTATCTTCGTCAGCGCAAATTCCAGACCTGATCATTACAATGGTTCCACCGCCTAACTCACCAAAACCTGAAAAATCGAAAACCTTGCCTAATCTTACCTCGGAGCATTTGTTCTTGTCCAGTAGGCAGAGGTCATTAGCTTCCACGGATTTAGCCCTTCCAGCTGGCGACTTGAATGCCCTCACAACGGACGATGCGAGATGGGTGAACTCGGGTAAGGATATTTGCTTTTCCACTAGAAGGTAGACACTCTTGACACGGATTCCTAGGGTAAACCAACCTGCCTGACAGAAAGAGGGAAGAGGGAGGAAAAAAGAGTTTTTGTATCTTAACAACAATTGTACAATGGCCAGGATTGCCCAAATCGGCAATTCTCCAAAAAATTCGACTTTCTTGGGATCCACTCGAGTATTGATGAGTGTTGTATTCAAATTAAGTGCTTGATAATACTATTTTTCCATGAAACGAATGACCATTACATCAAAAATGCGACACATCAGGCAAAATAGCTATTCAACCTATGGATGTGGCAAATCAACTGCTTCACCAAATTACATGCTACTTTTAAGCGCTGTAAGTAGACATGTCGTTATTGAGTCGAAATTGACGTTTTCTCATCTCGCTAAACACTTTTCCTTCGGCTTCACTCGAGTAGCTTGTCTATAATATCCATTGTGGAGCGGTTTGTGCTTTCACAACCGTTTGATGTGTGCTGGAGTGCATACTCCGTACGCCATCACTCGTCTGAACACTTTATACGGCAAAGCAACCAGGCGTGGCATTCGTAAAGTGCTCAGCTAAATTTGGCGATGCAAACATAATCCTGCACATTTAATGTGGTCGCAGCTTGGCGATTGATTTTCACGGGCACCAATAAAATGCATAAAACCTACAGTTGAGCTACCAATTTAGATTGTTCACCCAGTTAGGTCGTGATGCCACGGTGGTAACCTACATTTAAGGCATAACCTCTGTCAATATCTGCTGCTTGAATCATGCGCAGTCTGCGTGGATGCAAGAGAATGTGGGTACAAGCAAATGGCGGTATTGCATTGAAACCACAGAGCGCCTGGAGCGACTGGAGCGCCAAGGTCTAGCGAAAAAAGTCAGAAAGGCCACAAGATTGCATTTCACGGGCTTAGTTTTAGTGTCTCGGTTGTCATTGTTGCCACAGCTCCCCTCCTAGGGTTTGCAAGAAGGGTACTTCACAGAGCGATATTAAAACGAGGGTACATCGTTTGAAACCGTTCCATGTTAAAATAGCCGATTACATTCGGTAAGGGAATGCCCAATAAGCTGCTTTTATCTGCTTCCCCGCTCACACGTGCCTCAAATTCTCTAACATTCTTCGACGTAAACAATGCATCTACAGTAGTCACATGACTCCGTCTGTCTGGTAAAACAGACGCCTTTATCGCTTTCTCGAGAAATTATTTTTGTTGACTGGAGCTGTCTGTGCCACTGTCTGTGGAGCCGTCTCGGAGACGAGTGAAGTATTGAGGAGGTTTTCCACCCAGATGGCAAATAGAGAGCACCTTAAGTATGCGACTGGTTACAAAGCATGAAACTGATTGGCAAATCCACAGAAGCAGGGATTCCATTCGACTCACAAGTAGCATTCAAGGCAAGGCGGGATATCCAAGTCTGAGTGGCGGTCTTAAATGCTGCAGTAAGTGAAAAAGACTTTACAGATCAGTCTAGCTACTGGCAGTGAAGATGAGAGACAACAATGCTGATAGCGTTTGCATGCAACACCACGTGGTAATGAGGAATCGCCACGCCAACATTCAGAAAACGAGCGACAAATCCATTCAAGACGTCTATCAGTTTTTGTTTGGTGTCTTTAACCCCTTTCGAGATGAAATGTTCACGCTAAAATGTAGTAAGACATCTGTAGGAATGCAGCAATGCCATCTGTGATGAAGGAGCATCGTAAAGGGTGGCGACGAACGTCGGCAATTTGGAGGGGTTGGGGGATTTAGGGCACCTTGTTAACACACAGTAATAATCATCCATCCAGGGTGGGTCTAGTCATCGCACTGAGGCTGGTCTACTTTTTCCCCTCGAAAAAACTTTCTCCCTTAATAAGCTCGAAAGTGACAGCTTGATTGCAGTGGCTTTTCGCTGCATAATGGGGAGGTGCAAGCGCCACAAATCAATGTTTTTGTCAACAAAGCAGTTTAAGAGCTAACGAGGCAATAAACTGATTAAATGGACTATAAAGCAGTAGTGTAAACAAGCTGTCACCTGCCTCTCCCTTCAATCATCTGTTGCGATATAAATCAGGCCCACTGCCATTAAAGAACGTGAAAAATTGCCTTCTCTTACTTCTTTCTTCTCGCCACACTTTTACTAAAATTTGGCTCAGTAACACATGACCCCTGCTGCAGTGCTGCACTGCTCTCGTTTTGCTTTTTTTGGAAAATTTTGAGATTTTAGCTCTCTGTGGCTAAATTAGACCCTGATTTGGCTTTCGATAGAGCCTATTTAGTCGTCATGTGTGCGGGGGTTAGTAATTAACCAAGAAAAGCATAATTTTTCCTACAACTGGTTCAGAGGTGAAAGATTATAGTTAATTATATGAGACTTCCATGCTGCCTGGTAGACTCACTTCTTTGCCTTCCTCCTTCACCGTCTCACCGATCGATTATTACGGCAGCGGTGTTACCGCAGTCGAGCCAATCGCATGGCACGCACACCGACGCACACATAAAAGCAGAGTATCCAGAAGATAGAAGCACCCCGTATTCATTTACTTGCAAGCCCTCTTCCATTTACTCACTCATTGGACTCTTCTTTCGACTAAGCTGAGCCAGTTTCATCCTCTTCCTTCCTTCTAAACATTTGTCCGACTGCCCATCTGGAAGTACCCATTTGTCACACCGTTCACCATTCAAGTTCCCCTTTGCTACAGCGTGATGTTACGGTTACACCAACGGCTGCGCGAACGATTTAAATGTGAGTAGACTTTTATTCTTATCACCACCCCCTTGGTGTCTTCTGATTCTGTGAAGTGAATTGGAGAATTGATTGGCATGGTTGGCCTTTCGAAAAGTCTGGTTCCAGTAAAAAGATCATATAAATGGCATGCATGGCACTGTGGGCATTTTTTGAGTTCCTTCCTGTTTTTGGCTGACAACACTTGCAACCAAAGCAAGCAATGTGCACACTTTTACCACTTTTTTCTTACCAATTTTATTGTACTTGCCCAGAAGGTATTTTGGTCTATTTTCGTATCTGAGATCTCGATATTTGAAGCAATTTATTTAAGGTACGCAAATGGCTTCAAATTCCCTCTAGTTTTTTTCAAGGTCTTCATATTGGTGCCCCCTCTCCATTAATCATGACAGATTTCGGTCTAAAACCCATAATTTTGGTACTCTAACACTGTCATTAGTATTTGTTTATTTCTAGCACAAGTATTTATCTGAAATAGTGATTTTTAAATTCTTCCATAAACAGAGAGAGTCCTTAACCTTCCGCTTTTATGCCAAATGCTTTTAAAACCTTGGAAAAGCCGATCTCCAACATCGACCCCTTGAAATGAAAGTATTCCCTGTCTGATTTCCATTGTGATTTCAAATTTTGCCGTTCTGGTTATAAGAAACCCCATAAAGAATAGAATTTGTTTAAAACGCATGCAAATTGTGAGAATAAATGTGACCTTTAGGTGCCTTTATAACCCAGATTTCGAAGTTAGTTCAATCAGCCAACAAGGTTATGCTTCCTTGAGGTCGGGTCACGGCAGGACTCATCACAATGGTTGGTAGAACAACTACTGCCTTCCTGACTATACTGTTTCTCGGAACAAAAAAGGATTTTCAGCTCGGAACTTTTCGTCCCACCGCGCAGTGTTGGATATTTGAAAACACATGTCATGGTGAAACGCGTGACGTAGTGATTTATTCACACACCTGTAAGGTCTTTTACCCCATGGCACTGGATCTGCTGATAAAATCAGCCCTCAGCGTCCAGCCTCCCAGCCTAGAAGGAAACCACTTTACATAGCTTCATTTTGGAAGCAAAAATTTGCACACATCCGTAAGCAGTCGCCCAACCCACGCTGAAGTCACAATCACCCCAAGGCAGAATTGCAGAAAAATATGCTACCAGCGTACAGAAGAGCCGAAAGCCCATTAGCTAGCCCAGAAAGCTATGCTGTCGAGCCTAAAGTACAGCTTGTGTAGTTTGAAGTGCCCACACAGTTGAACTCTGCCGCAGCATACGTTTACAATTTTATGCAAAAAGTGTACAGGCAATCCTCAAATTTTGTTTATAAATGTATGTCCGGATGCATGTAACACCCTTTTGATTTGTCGGTTGACGAGCCTTTTTGCAAGTCACCAATCAGGTGTGCGATCAAATTCCAGGTTTTTTTATAAAATGAATTTGAATGCGCCAGGATGAGCAGATGGGTCTTTGAACCTACCACACTCGATAGAATGTGTGCATAAAAATGGGCTTAGGACTGTCTGCCATCAGATCCTCGTGAAAAAGTGGACAAGGTCACGTCCTCTTTGGCACAGCCTTATCTTTCAATCGGTCCACAGTAATTAGCAATCTTCGAGTCCTCCTTAGGGAGATGCCAAGTCAATTTTGTTATTTTCTTTCTTGAAAAAGAAAAGTTGAAAATGGGGGGAATATGCTAATCATCGCCTAGTTCACTTCAAGGCTGCTTGTCATAATTTTTCGATCCTCACCTATTCCTCACACTACCAAGTGGTTTATGAGATCACTGAAATCTCTTACTTGGCAGTACGATGCAGTGACGTAGGAAGAGGGGTGAAAGCGCCTGAAATATTGCAACTTTCAATTGAAATTCAAGCCGATATAATAGTTTTATGCCTGCCAAATACTCACTTTTTTCCTCATTGTAAGGAACCCATATCACTGAATTTGTTAATTTCCACAGGGTTTTCTGAGAAATAAAAATCCATGTAATGCGTCACTACGTAGCTGTTAAAGTCACTTCCTTGACATGCGTGCACACGCTAAGGCATGAAGTCTGCTCCTGAGGATCCAATACTTGTCAAAGTGGAGGATGCAGTCTGCCACACATGCATGGTGAAAGGAACCAACTTTTAGTGATTACATCTCTTTAAGAAGTGCATTTCAAAATTGTTTGCTCGGAGATAAGGTCCTCTTCAAAGACAGAAAGCGTGGCCATCTTTTGTCAAAAATAATAGTATTTACAGCGTTCTGCATTTGGCTTGTGCAGAGTTTCACTTTTTCATTTTTTTCAAAATTGCGCCCACAATAGCTTTTGTGGAACCATTTAAAAACTGTTGGAAATATTCGCCTCTAGCTCAGTAGTTAAAACAATCTTTACTGATAAATCAAATCTTTGCCACTTAACCCGGTGGCTAGCAGGAATTTGAGATTTAAAAATGGCCGAAATCCGCTAACAGTTTTCCATTCGCTAAGTGAGATGCATGGGTAAGCAATTTGTTTTCAGAATGGGAAAAATATGGGAGAAAAGCATTGCCGGCTGACAAACACAGGGATTGAACTTTAGAAGGAAGCTAACAAATTTCAGTTGCTTTGTTGTATCCTAATTCAGCTGGTGCGTCAGCAACATATTTTGATGAAGAAACTACTATTAAGTCTCAACTTCTTCCTACTTTACGATAAACCGATGGGGGAATTTGACTCGTAAAACCGTTTGCATTGTCGAGATGAATGTGGTTGATTTTTCGCGTGAAGGCAACTCAACTGAGGCTAAACTTTATTTTCCAATTAAGATGAAAAACAATAAAATTCGTGCAACGCAAAATTGATCTTTACCGTTCCAAAAATTTATGATCATGGCGATGTGGGAAAAATTAACAGTCAGATCAAAATGTTTTACTAATCCACTACACCCCATGAGGTCGCAATGAGAGGCGGGAGCATTTTACAAAACATGTGGTCTATTATCTTTTGTTAGAATGCTCATTCCTAATTTAGTTGTCAAATAATCACTGTCTCCTGATCCGATTAAGACCAAGCAAGAGTGCTTTGTCTTCTACTAAACTGGGGCTTACGGGCACTTATGGGGATATATTTTCCTTGTTTTCAAAGCTCCTCTCAATCTATTTGCGTGCATTTGACTGCTCTTTTCAAGGAACAAAATGATTGCTTTTTGTAATAGAATGCCAAAATTACATCTTGCGTGCTATTACAATATGCTGAGTAAAGTGGATGTGCAAAAAACTGACCTGGTTAAACCATTTTTTATTAAAAACTGCAGAAAGTTCTGTGTAACTGAATTTTTATTTTTAATTTCTACAAAATTTCGTGGAACTAGAGTGCACCCTTTTCTTGGGAAGCAAAGCTCGGTTCCACACTAGGTGTTTCACTCCTTCTGTACCTGTTTCTTCTCCACACCCCCTTTTAATTCCTCTTCATACTAAGGAACACAAAATTAAGGCGTGCTTTGGTGTTGTTTTGGGTGGCACTACGGGGCAGTGTGTGGTTGGCAAGAGTTGTTTTTTTGTGACTAAAAGAAATTATAATTTCAGGAATGGATGACAGTGGAAGGCGAGATTCAATTTCACTTAAGTAATGTCGTGCTACAAAATACTTTGAACTTTCAAGTAGTCTACAACAAATGGTATAGTGGCATAGCTCTTCAACAACGCTTCTCTTGCCAGTCCCTAGGCCTATGGATCAGAATAACCAGCGTCACTGAATAGCCGGTTAGTCAGACAGTGGGGGAGGAAAGGTCAAGTTGACCTCAACTGTAAATGGTTGACCTGATGAGGCTACCTCACGTCTAAACAGGCAACATGGTAGGGCGGGTTGCATGCAGATTGTCATATTGTCCTGTCTCGCATTTTGTACGCTCTACTGTCATGCTACGGATCGTCAGGAGTCACCTCACCCTCCACCGTAGGTTTCACTTAAAGACTGCGTATTCATTTCATCTGTCCATTACTCATATATGAGTAAAAAGTTGACCCTTTCCTCTTTCTGCTGTGCATTACTTCATGACCCATTTGTAATCACCCAGTGGAGTCAAGTTTGCCTAACTTGCCCTTGATACCTTCACGCCAGTCAAAACCTCCTGTCTATTCACCTTTATTAGTCCTTCGATATTGTAGCATCATTTGCTCAGAAAAGTGTCAATTCGAAAGATAAGCACAAATCACGAGTAATGCCGACAGATAGGTGCGGTCAAGATGAGGCTTGCTGCCATATTGCCTCTGCAAATAAGGTGCAATTTGAGGATGCAGTACACCGAGTGAGGCTTCAATCGAGTGTAATTTTGTCGATTTCAGTGAGTAAGAATACTCCCTCTCAGCAGTCCACTTCGAGCGCAGAATTGGTGGAATCTGACTGTAGAGTACCTCTCAAACCTTTGAATGATTCGCCTCCAGAACAGACGACTCGCGAGAACGATCTCGCTGGTGCTGAAGGTGACAAGAACAATGAGGTCCCCTCCCTTATTGTACAGCCCTTAGAACCGCAGAAACCACAAGAAGCCGTTGATGATGAAGGTAAGTAAGCGCGGAAATATGCCTGAGCATGTGCACCTTTTGATTTGGCAAGTGGAACAAGTTAAAGAAGGATTGAGATCGTTTTCCGATGGAACTCTCTCTAAAGGTGAAATATTAAAGTGAATTTGTAAGGGGTTATTGGATAGGAAGGGAAATGAAATAAAAGAGAATCAAGAAATTTGCAAAGCATTCTGGGGGGATTTGCTTAGTCAATTCCGCTTAGTAATGAAACTCTACTGTGACTTAAGTAGTGCACATAAACGCCTCTTCCAGGATGGAATCCTTTGATACACTTTCGCTGGCCTTTTTCGGTGCTGCAGCTTAGGGATTTTTCACACCATTCCATCAGATATGTCCTGTGTCCTTGCATTGATAAAGGAATGGAATGGCATTTATAACCCCTGTTCCTACTCCAGACAAATTCACCGTGCAGAGAGGGACCTAGTCCGATCGGCTGGCCAACTGACATCCACTAATCAATCCTTTAGCCAAGACTGTGGCAAAGTGAACACAGAACAATGCGTCACTCAGCGGAACATTGGGCTTACTTGTGCTAATTTTTATGGAAAGAGAAACGCAAGCAGTGTTTTTGTAGGTGATCCGTGAACTCAGATAATCAACTGGATGAAGTGTCAAGTCTCTAACTGACACTAAAATGCCATTTGTCTTCACCATAACCAGATTTTGACAGAAGATAGCAAATCGGATCCGCATGTAACTCTTTCACGAGAGAGCGCACTGTACTTTAGCTTTGGCGGGATAAAAATGGACCCATTTCAATGACTCGCTTCCAGCTCGTGGCACAATAAGTAGTAACTCCACTATTGTGAATGTGAATGGGGGTGAGTGCGTGTGTGTGCAGACCCGACCTTGAGCAGTAAAGGCAAAGTGACAGCTTGAGTGACTAATTCGTGCAGAAGCTACAGTGCAATACAGTGCCCTTTACTAAAGGGAGATTGACGAGCCATTATGAACGGTAAATCAGTTGAATTACTAAATGACTCGGAGTAGACTTTCAGTTCTTGAAGAAAGTTAAAGATTCGAGTAAAATTTGCTAATCCCTACAGATAAGCACAAGAACTGGACAGCTTAGCAGTATATCATCCAAATCCCCTATCGCTCACCGTTCCAGTTTAGGCTTCTGCTCTCATTTCACTAATCCACGTTTTTTATTATCTGCTGTCAGGCCGGCTGAAAATATTTCACCTTTGAACGCGTTATGTCTCTGTCTCGATGGCAACCCATAGTCTCACCAAGACCACTCTCTCCAAGTAATCTTTGAAAATGGCATCTGACAAAAAATTACGTCAGTACAGTCATGCCTGTTTAGCTTGCTATCTTGGAATTAGAGCGAAGAAATCCATCACGTATTTTACGCTGCAAGCTCGGCTTATTGTTCTTGCCTTCATTAAATCGGCTACCAGGTTCCGTCCATGTGGAGAATTAACATATGCTGATGAAGGCTTTCTATCCTCTCCCCCGTAAAATTCACTCTTATAATTTTCACTAGGGCATAAATTATCCATGCCTTGGCTAAACTTCTGCCTTAGTGGCATCATGCCAAATGTAATATTTAAGGAATTTATTTTGTTAGATTTGCTGAAGCGGAGAGTATACAAAGGCACGTTAAAAATGTTTGAAGACGTAAGCTACAGTTGAAGTATTTTTATCTAGTCAAAAGCGTCAAATAAGGAATTTCTCCGCCAGAGAAGGGGTACCATGAAAAAGGTATTTTCAACCACTGGTAGGGTCCAAATACCAAACATTTACGACTATAGGTTTTGTAATTGCTTTCGCATATAGCAAAAGACGCAACTATCTTGTTGATTTTCCAGTTTTTGAGTCACTTTTGTTCTTCCATTGAAGCACCCCGCTGTTTAATGATTCTCTTATGAGAACATACTCGTAGCCTCACACGGGTCAATGCCATCAATAAAATATGTGGTTGGTTAAAACACTTTCAAACTCTGCTTCTGGATAACTTCAGATGAACTTAATACTGTATGGATTAGGCAATTATTTGCCATTTGATTCAGGTGTTTTAAACGAATTCATGCCGATGAATGTTGAGGGCACACTTGTTATAATAACGAAAACAAATTGCTTTGAGGTTATTATTGCCCAAAACGAAGGCATTATCCGATACATTTTCGTATATAACGAAAAACAGACGTAAGGGCAGCGACATAAGGGGCTGGATTTTTTAAGCCGACTAGAGAATGAGGAGCTTTTTGGTTTACCTGCATTCGCATGCCATCAAACAAGGACCATGACTTATTGTGCGATAATCAAACGCAGTTGCCGACTTAGAGAAGCCCGATGAAAACCGTTAAATCATCTACTTTATCACTACCTACTATCGACCGCGCCTATCTCATTTGTAGCCGCGATAGCGGTGTGTTGGCTGCTTCAACGATAGGGGTCATGAATCATCCGTTTGAGGGTGTTAAACCAAAATAAATCGGTCATACCACTGACTATGCGCATAAATATAATCAAAATGCAGACACTAACGCAGAAATTGATAGGAAATCTTTGCGGCACATATATGTGACACTAATTGTAAATAGGCTGAAATAGGATTCTCCATTAATTTAGGTCAAGCGGTAAGTGCAGACAAAGCAATAATTAAAACTAGCTGACCCTCAGAATGCTGGCGATGCCTACGTTTCCCCGACGTCGTCGAAAGTGTCACAACCATCTCCGCTATGGGAAGGTTGAATGTTCTTGCACATCTTTATTATACTCCTAGGAGCAGCCGGGTTTAAATTGTTTCCCCACCTTTCGCCTACAGAGTAGATTTAAAACACACAACTATTGCAGTATGGTCATAAAGACTTTTAAATACACAACCCTGGAATAATGTAACCATTCGGGGCGTGCCAAAAGCTTTTAAAAACTGCAAGGGTCTTCAGCGAGCAATCCTTTCACTTCTAAACTATGCAACCCTTACAAATGCTATAGTGTGCATAGAAAAAAAATTGGGCCACATTCCAGCCTTTAGGCGTTCCGGCTACGTAACAATGGTCGACGAGAATAATCGCCGGAAGAGGAGACTTCCTGCAATTTACTTTTCGTCTTTTCGTCATTTTAGAAAGTCGCGTCATTGCCAAAAGTACAGAGCCTACGAAGAGTACGTTTGTGTTTTTAATGCTGTTTAATGAATCCCTTTTAATTTCCTCCGAGGAGCAGGGCTAAACGTCTCCTGCTGACCCCCTTTTTTAGGCGTAAAACCCCAATTAATAACCAAATTTATTCAAGGTTAGTTGTTGAGCGTAAATTTTGGCTGGTTTATAAATGCTTTGCTGTTGAGAGCTACAATAAAGACGCTGGCCAGACTTCTAACCCACTAATTTGTTGGGAAGCCGAAACTTTAATACCAACTAATCCTGACGTACCGATAAATGTTTTATGTTCCTTTTTGAATGGGTGAACAAATAGAGGCGGACTGACACTAACAATTGTAACCTTAAAGATCCTTGTGATTTCATTTGAAATTTGTACCAACCCTCCCCAGGGAAACTTAACAATCAAATAAAAATTCACTGAATTACTGGCTCAAGCTCGGTAGCATTTGTGATTTTAACTTCTGCGTATCTTCCAATTCCAAGCCTATGTCTTTACTGTGGAATCATTGGCAAACTTCAAAACAACTTAACATATTCCCGTTATTAATCATCATGTAGGGAGCAACAGCATAGGTGTATTGCTGTTTTACTTGTTTATTTAATTCATTTTCTCATTTTAACTAAATTTTGTTCTTCTTAATTTGGCGGGGGAAAAGTAATGATTGAGTTAGAAGTGCATCTGAATGAAACCTATTCATTCTTATACTTTTGTTTAATCCTACCTTCAACCCATATATATATAAGATTTTCTGACCTTTTTCCTTCTCTTTTCCTTCTTATGTAAACGAAACAATTTTAAATTTCAAGGTCATGTGTTGGTATATTGGTTTATACTTCGCTACTCCCCTCTTGGCTAGTCGTTTCCCTCCCTCTTTCCTACAAAGAGAATGCCTGAGGCTCCTAGAAAGTTTGCCCTTCACGGAAACTATTGTTGAACCTTCTTTCTTTTAATGTAGAAGTGAGCATCTATAACCTATCAAGCTCCATCAGGACGAACTAAAAGTGTTTTCTATCGTCTTTAGTCACGAGGTGAAGGCACTGACTGCATTTCACTATCCAGATTATCTTGTAAGGAACCCAGGATCTGTTGACTGATTATCATAGTCAAATAGAAAATTTGAGTGGGAGTGAAAAGACAACTTTAGAATTAATTAAACTTATTTATATAAAAAGAGCAAAAGTGAAATGATAAGGTTTTGGGATGGAGATAACTTTTCTCGTTTCGCTAGGGAAATGCGTCCTGTGGTGATATTTCTTGGCATCCAAGCCCTTTTTGTCGAAGCAATGTCAAATACTGGGCAATATTCCTAAAAATGAACTTTTTATGTTTTTTGCGAGAGCGTTTGTCCAAAAAGCACTTTTTTCAAGAGGTGATGAAATATTAATTTGAGGATATTAAATCTATCAACGGCTTGGCAATGCAGCTTATCGAATTGCTCTTGAACTTTAATCTTATCTCCTTTCTAGCAACGAAATTTGATAGCAAAACCGACAAAGATACCGATGCAGTCGATCTTTTGCCAGAAGAAAATGTTACAGAACCCCCTACCGTCCCTCCAATTACCTCATCAGTCATTTCCGTCACTTCCTCTCCCTCCTCTTCCTCCTCGAGTTCTTCGTCGTCTTCCGGCGCCTCTACAAGCACAACTTCGTCAGAATTGACTTCTTTGACAACGCCATCACTGTCTTTCTTATCGAGCTCAGAGTCTCCAGTGACTGATCCACCTGTCCAATTTAGTAATGACGAGAAGACTTCAGTTGAGGAGTCCAAGTGGTTGACATTGGATTCATCGCCACCGACCCCTCCACCCCGATTGCGACGAAAGGAAGCAAAAAGGGCGGAAGATGAGGTCTCAGAGACGGGTAGGTCTCTGTTTAGGTGTTTAGCCAAACATTGATAAGGATATCTTAATGGCTCGTTCATTGACAAATCATTTGATAGATTAGCAATTAGTTGGCATTGTCAAATTTAGCCGACTCCATGAAGCCTTCTAACCACGTGTGTAGATTGCCACCGCGCCGACGGACACATAAATGCAGAGAATTAGGCGAGTTGCTTAACCAAGGGTGCTTGATTCAATTCTTTGTTTCCTCAAATCTCCTTTGATGAGAGGCAGTGTATTACTCTGTGGCTCTTACACAAATTAGTCACTTGAGCTATCGCGTTGTATCCATTGCTCAGGATTGCTTTCACATTTACACGCACACCCTCACTTGCATTCACAATCACTATAAATGTGGTGGTCTATTACTTATCGAGCTTGGGCTACCTTCACAGTTGCTGAAGCGCTGTGTTAGACTTCATGATTAGGGCGCAGATGGGGGGACGGGGGCTGCAAGTTTACGTCTGCTTTGCTTTCACTTTCCAAACCCACGTGTAGTTCTGGGTGTTGGTAAGAACACGGGCCTCATTGGAGGCTGTCTGCTAAAGAAGTTAGTCGCACATTGACGTACTGAGTTCACATGTTACTTGTACAACTAGCAATAGTGTTCTCATACTCTATAAAACTGAACGCGATCAATCCCGACGCTCTGCTTTGGCTTGCAATCGGTAGTATTGTGCCGTGTGATCTGTCGGTTGCACCGAACTTGTCTGGCGCAGGAACGAGGAGTGAGTAAATGAATGGCAGAATGTGTGGGTGAGCGGAGATGGGACAGGCTGACGAGTTACTTGGTTTGCTGGTTGCCTTAAAAGTGGACACTCACCTGATTACTCACCTGGAGAGCTATAGCTTAAGAAAGTTTTAACCAATAATCACATTTAGGTGAATTTACCATTCTCTAGGCAGCAACATCTCCGACATGCGGACGATGGAGACCATAACTAGCATCACCATTGCTACCATAGCTGCTACCCCTGTCACAAGCACTGACGCCTCTGGCAAGCAACCGTTGGTCCCGGACCGTCATGACAGCACCGTGGAGCTCTCCGAATACGTACCCAAGGGCAAGGTTCAATCCGATTCCGACTCAGAAGTTAAAAGTACTGGTAGTGGTGACGCAAAAGCGGAAGTAGAGACTGAAAAGGACAAGCCAGAAGAAGACGAGTCGGACACCTCTGTCTCTTCCCTGCTAACCTTTGACGAAGAAGAAGAAGACGATGACAGCAGCAGTACTAGCAGTAGCAGCACCAGTAGCAGTACTAGCAGTAGTAGTAGTAGTAGTAGTAGTAGTAGTAGTAGTAGTAGTAGTATCAGCAGTGGAAGTGAAGAATCGAGACACGTGGCAGCTGTAAAGACCCGTAAATCCCTTGGAGAACGCGATCCCTTTTCGGATGTCGGTGGAAAAGAGGAAGGCGTGATTGTTGACGATGCGACTCCGGTAAAAGCGACTGCGAAGAGGTGAGTAAACGATGTGTCTTCTTTTTTTCAGCTTGGAAGTAACCTCAAACTGATTCTTTTTCACCCAGTCATAAATCCAAGTCATCGGACAGGAGCAAACAGCCCTCCAAGGTGCCTGAAGATGTCGACATCAAGATTTCAAAATCCAAGCCCAAGGAGATACAAAGCTCCTTGTCGGTCCGCCTTCGAAAAACGCCACGACATTATTCTGGAAGTGCTGGCAACGTGGACCAACATCAACTTCCACGCTTTGGATCCTTGCCTTCTATCATCTCGCCAAAACTTGCCGATGAAGATCTTGACGACACACCAATAGTGACGGCATCGATGGGGGATGACGAGGCCAAATCACGTCCACAGGCCATTGCACCGCTTAAACCGAGGACTTCGTCAAAACACAGAAAGAATGCAGATGCGGAGAAAAAATCGGTTCAGACAATGGATAGTCCCACGGTGACCGTGAAAAAACCAACAAAATTTACGTCAAGTGTACGACTAGATCTTGCTCCTTCGAATAGGGTGACAGTCGAACCGCACAGAACTGTTGTTCCGTCGGAATCGACGCTTTCTCCAAATTCTGGAAATCGGCATATTCTGCCAAGGACTTCAGTAGAGGTTCCACTTAAGCAGGTAAGAATGTAGGTTATGATTATTTCAATGGAAGAAGCGCTTACCATCTTGAGTTTCCAAGTCTTCCTACCCTTCTGCTCACTTCAGACCACGCTGATCCGCATGGGACCGAAGGAGGAGGATTGGCAGGCTGGTATGCCAACTGCTTCCAATGTCACCATTCCTCGACCAAAGAACCTCACAATGACGACAAAATCTTCCACCCTTGAACCGCAGCGTAGAAGACACCATGAGACGCGTATGGGTGAACCTGCAGTTCCTCAGTCCTCGACGCCGATATCGCCTGTCAGTAGACCCACCTACATCACTCCATCGTCAGGTGAGATCAGTGGCCTTCTCAGGAGGAATTTGAAGCTCCATGTTATCTGAGCATAGTTTGCTGGCTTGCAATTCCTATGGAGCTCGGCGAGTCGAGGGAATTTGAGTGGGAGGTCTTTCAATGTAGACAATGATTAATGAGCCACCTGAATTCCACCTATTTGGTTTTGAAGAGTGTCAAGTAATGCGCTGATAGCACTGCGGCAAAAGGAGGCTTCAATTGCACCATCATTGCAAAACTGTTTGGCACTGAGGTAATGGAGTGCCTTCATGGTGAAATTGCGACCGTAGTGCTAGACGGGTGGATGTAGTGATGGAAAATGCGTGGAGGCATAAACAGACAGGTATGGCAGACGGATGACCAATGAATGCTGCAGATTCAGCGTGGGTAGAGAGCTGCATAAAGAAGTGAACAAAAAGTTACAAGATGGCTAACTGGGCCAATTCAAATAGAGGAGAAACAGACAGACAGACCGTTAGTCTTCTGTGGCTCTACTTCAGGGATATGGTTAACTCCTCCTTCATCTGTTTAGCAAAGCGCCACCTTAGTGACGCTCAAGATGGCGGAAATGTCTACTGCAAGCGTTACGTCTATCCCGAGGGTGTGGTCTTCCAAACCACTGGATCTCACACCCTCACTTCGCCTACCGGTGTTCCCTCCATGCATCGCCAGGAATCCCGAAAATCGAGACACGCGGTCACGCCCTCCTCTCCTATGGGTAACAGCTCGAAGACTCGGGTAAGCGGATGGTTGCGTTTGACACCCACATCCTTCCTGATTACATTTTGAGGTAAAATTAGATCTATAAAGAGCTTTGCCTTTAAAGACAGGACAAACAGTAGCGTATATACGTTACTAGGGCAGTAGCTGAACATTACGGACGACCTCATGCACAGTTCTTAGATGGCATTGTCTCGACTTGAAGTTGCCACCTCATCTACCGCCCCTTTCTTCTCAGCCCATTCCCTCAGGACAGTCTTATCATTCGCATCACCATCACCATCACAACAATGGCGTCAGCATAGGTGTTGGCAGTAGTAACGGTGGTCCAAATGGCACTCAGGAAGTGAATGAAATGGAATTTTGCGAGGCAACCACACTAGCGCATCGTCGTGCTGTAACAACGCATGGACATTCAACACGACCTAGGACGGTAATAGAAATTCAACCAAGGTCACCACAACAGTCCCGACTTTCGCCTAATGCCGTAAATGGGATGGGTGGAATGGGAGTCGGGAAAGCGGCGATACGACGCCTGTCGCAACCGGCGATCGGACAGTCCTCCGGTGGACCCACGCATCGGACCAATGGGTTCGTTTCATCCAGTGCAAAGAGTGAGTATGGATACCTACCCATCTAACTACCCTTTTAAATGACGTAGCCTTTTAATTGCAGACAATAATCCCTTTTTTACCTGTTCTAGTCAGTTTCAAGAGTTTCGCTCGCAAGGATAAGAAGGTGAGAAGTTTTTCTAATTGGAATTTCATTTCAACACCTACGCAGTAGAAACTGCCTTACATAGGGCATTTATCTTATTTTAGGGTGAAGAAAACGGTTATGTGCACACACGGGCTGGTTCGCGAACACGTTTTAGCACCAGTTTGGAGGTGATTGAGGCCGATGACTACGATCGACGCTCAGAGAAGCCGTGGGCCAAACTCACGTCCTCTGAAAAGGCAAGCACGAACGCGAAAAAAATTTATTAAAGATTTCCCTCTTATATGCTCTTGACGGTGTGAAAAGCTATAAGACTTGGGTTTATATTAACCGTTTGTACTGATCTTTTAGGCCTTAATCCGGGAGGAATTGAATCTGTACAAGTCGAACGAAATGAAGGTCCATGAGGACAGTCAACAGTACACGAGGTTTGTCAGTTTTTGCTAATTTAATTTAACACCTACTGTTATATGATCAGTAGATTTTGTTTTTATAAGGTACAAACTGACTCGGATTACACATTACTTCAACTGTTTACCGCATTTTCAGGTATCACAAATAATATCCTCAATCTTTCCCAACCACGGTTTCACCGAGTATCTTTCATACCTCATTATCACAGCCATATATTTATTTAATGTAACCAATCTCAAAACTGAACAAGCATACGGCACACTGTGCAACTCCTGTATGTCCTGTGATTCTTTGTGAGGCAGGTGCCAAGGTAGAGTGAGAGTGAGCCAGTTGAGAGGGAGGGAAGAGTTGAATTTTCTTTGCCTCCCCCCCTTGTGTGCCTGATACAGTCACTCTCCTCCTTCCTTTTTCTTCTCATTATTGTAATTCTTCCTACTTACTTTTGTACATGTAATATATACTCAGATCAACCTACTCTCCTTTTGTGTTTCGTTTTGATGGAAGCTTTTTTTTCCTGCATTAAAGCTTGAGGTGTTATTGGATCGTAAATATTGCTACAATGTCGAGGCTACCCTCTTCTCCACGGGACACAGCGCGGTTTCAAATTCCGCATTAATCAAGCCCAGGCTCCAGTCTTCTTCATGCCTTTCACACCTTCATCTTTTAAACGTTTGTTCTATTTTTCAGGTCCATTTTATGTGTGTGTGTGTGTGTGTGTGTTTAGTGAAAAGCCGATGGCATCATAACTCAGGCCTTGAGGGAAAATATTGCCAGTAGAGGAGACGGTATGAGGGTGAGGGAGTCCCTTCCCTCCTTCCACCCTTAACGATGCTAATTTTCCCACTCAGCAGTTGCGTTGCATGAAGAATGGGATTTCGCGTTGCCTTGAGATGGTAAGACGTCAAGCCAACTGATTTATCAGCACTAATCGGTTCACAAGAGGTAGATTTTATGCACGTTTTCGTGTTGTGGATAGACGATAGTCGCAAGGAATAGATAAGGTGCCCTCCTCTGTGAAATGACATGAAACGCTCATTCTCCGCCACCAAAATGAGGCGTTTCTTCGGCAGTGGGTGGCAGCTAACCCTGATCAGGCCTAGCTACGTCTTCTCAGTCTGACCACATCCATTTTTGGATGATCGTTTGTAGGGCAGTTTTCCCTCTCCTTTCTCTCAATCCGATCCCTAGCATGGAGAAGTTTGCATTGCATGACATACCTTCGGCCTTTTCGCAGGCATAATCCAAGCGACTCAACTTTAATTGTGTCATTTAGTAGCCAAAGCTTAGGAAACGGAAGGTAAGGGTGTGTCTACACCCATGCTTTGATTGGTTTATTTAAAAGAGATGATCTCAAGTTGACCAACTTGCCCAGCTGGCGAAGGCGCAGCATAAACTCCACAAATAGGTCTGCAGTTATCTGTGATAGGAGGAAGGGAACGCTTTTTAGCGGCATTAAGTAGTATGGCTCCAGTGCTTGCTAAAGTTTCTTCCTCTTCTTTGAATAAGAAGAGGAGTGACAAGATCGAGGCGCCTCTACTCCCGGCGCGTTCCGCTTCTTTGTTCTTCTCAAAGTTGGCCAAAAGGCGCTGACCACCTCCCCATCAAATCGGGGAGTATGAGTCTCTGCGAAATTCTTAAATTAGAGTACAAATTAACCCAAAAGTTGAGGTTATGGTTGCGCTTTGAAAAGGGGTAGTGACCTCAGACAAGCCACTATTGTGAAATTCCAACGATGTTTCAATCAACGGCCTTCCTCCCCTCCCCCTTCTGGTGCCTCATCGGATGTTGTCAACTTAGATTTGACAAAATTCGTCATCGTTTAGACTAAAATGCATCAAACGTTAAAACAATTGTTTATTAAAGACACCCATTATCTATCTAATACTATAGCATCCCAGCAGTCCCGGGAGTCACGTATTTGTGACGCTGGGCTTTGCATTAAAAAGATCAATGAGTTAACGACTTCAAAACCCCAATACACCACCAATCAGTCCATTTATCGCATTTGGCAAATAGTTAATGCAAATTTCACGGAGAAGAAACGTGCGAAGGCGCGCGTCATCATGTGACTTTGCCGGGACCCCGAGTCCGTTATGGGAGTTCCAGACGCAGGCGCGTCTGTGGTTTTTATGATGCGACTTGGCCAGTGGAGTGAAATTTTCGCACCTGCAGTGCATCAGGATGGAAGCTCCCCTTTTCAATAGGGTGGTAGAAGGCTTTTATTCCCCTCTCCTCTGGGCCATCATTCAAACAGCCCACCGGCCAGACAGACAGGCAGACAGACGGGATCGAGTGGCTGGAAAATCAGGGCATGTCTTAACCCCCTTCCCATTTCTTTCACGCATTCCCCTACTGCCGAGATGTGTCTCCCCCATCCCTCTCCTTCCACCTCCACCCAGACTTTTTAGAGAATGCTTAAGTTTGCCAAAATTTTGGGAACTTTGGGACCGATTCGATGTGATGCCTAGGAGACTGCAGCCAATGGCTTGAATTAAGGCTTAGAATGAAAAAATTACCATGCATTTCGCCCAGAAGAGGTTGAGAAGGGAGAATTGGGTCAAACTTCATGAAGCAATCTCGTGGCGGAATATCGGCAGTGTTGCGTGCCTTCACTGAATGAGGGAAGGATCCGCTGAAGTCTGCGAGCTAAGCTACTCTCCTCAGTCTTATCGTGGTTTTGGGTTGAATTCCCTCCAGCCCGTTTATGATTGCTGAGTTTTTGGAGGTCAGCCACAGAAAGGGAACAGCGCACCTTCCGTTAACCGAAGTCTGAAGGGCTAATACGCAGACAAGGATCTGGCTTTGCCTCCAGTACATCCCTGAATCCTAAAATCATTCCTATCAGTTGTCAAGCCATCAGGTCCTCTGTTTAATAAGAAGATTAATTGACATTGCCTGTCAAAGCGTCGTATTGAGTTCTGTGAGATCATAGGTATGAACGAGACGACAGTACACCAAGACGATGCATGAAGGTTGGGCGACCAAGTCGTTTCACGTAGGTTATCGCACTGGGAGATTGTAGACGATCTCGAGACAGGAGTAAAGACGGTGTGATGACTTTGCGCCCCATTCCATAAGTGATGGTCGACGGTGGGTATTCGCTTTGAATGCCTGAATAATGCCCCTTCTTTCTGTCGGAGGAGGTACGTCGAAGGGGTACATCAAAGGCCAGACTGTGTCCAACATTGAAAACGGTCTAAATGCCAGGAGCCTCAGGAGAAACATCATGATGCGAGGAGCCCTATCGGTGGGTAGCGATTTGGATTCGTGAAGCCATGGCCCTGTTCAACACCGAATGGGTTGCTGAAGGTGAATTTACCACTCGGTGTCATCAGAAGTATCTTGATTAGAAAGATTGTGTTTGGTCTCCCGCAACTGACGACTACCGAAAGTCATCTCCATTGCAGCATCGTGGAGACGCTGTCATCATGATAAGGTCTGAAGGGCAGTCAGAAGACCTAAGCGATCAGGGACATGGATGGCGGTGTAACCCAACTGCAAAGGAGCCGAATTGGGTCCTTTAAATATTCGCTAAATGAAGTACAAACCCAAATTTAAGGCTCCTAAAGATTTTGTGAATGGATAGTTAAAAGCCAACCTCTTCTTCTCGTCTGTTTTTCACCACGAGGTGACAAATATAGCCAAGTGCTTGTGCCTCAGTCTTTTTTCCTTTATCCCACACCAACTGGCAGGCAGGCAGGCAAAGGTAGCCTGTCAAGGACGTGGTGCACAACAGGCCCAAGTGAGTTGTGACCTGTCACCTCATCTTGTATTATTGCGGGTAAGAGAGGAAGGAGGCTGGTGATGGGGCTCCAGTGCGCGGGCAAGAGCAAGGGTAATGATAACCGCTCTTACCACCACCACCGCTACCACCACAAATGTAACAGCACACACCGCTGCTGTCTCAAACGTGGTCATTAATCTTCATTGAAACACATGAGCGGAAGAAATGGGATGGGGAGAAGGTGGGAAAAAAAGAGGATCTCCGAGCGGGGTGGAGACGAGGTGAATAAGTGATCACGCCTTATTAATGCAGTCTTGTTACCCCGCTCTAGGTATGCACGGACATGCGCTCTGGGTTGTAGAGGCGTGACGGAGGCAAGGCGGAAGGAGGAATTGCTGATTACCCTAGATATCTAAGTGGAAAATAAAAGAGTGCTACCCTTGTCACTGCAAAAAGTTTCAGGCATTTCTCAAACCATTCTCAACTGTGTCATTTGGGACTAGCTCCTCTGCATTCACTGGAATTGGTTTTGTAAACGTTCTATTTATTTCCACATAACGTCTTTAATAGGGCAGTTTCTATCAGCTGTCACAAATATTTGACGTGCTATCACATCCAGCTTATAGATGTGGGTGAGTGTAATGCCAAGGGATTGAGTGAGTTTGAAATAACTAGATTAATGTGGAACCTTTTTTAGTTTTTTTCCGTTTTTGGACAGCTTAGAACTTCTGTGGTTGTCAACTTGCCCTTGAAACAGAATTCGGTGGCGAGTGCATTTGGAAGGGGGCTTTCAACCACGCGAACCTCCTTTTGCTAGTTCTTTTAAGCCGCCACAGACTTATGCACCATTTGATGTATAAAGAGGTGATTGGTAAAAATAAGCGGCTTTTTGGACTACCGCGAAGCAGATATGGATGTCCACATCAGTGCCATTGCCTTGTCAATATGGGTCAACCAAGTCCAGCCTCAAACACTTGAACAGGGTTGATTAAAGAACCGCTTTTTGGGTCTCTCTACTTCCCTCGGTCTTCGTCTACTTCTTTCAAATGAATTATTTGACTGTAGGAAGTCGGCGACAGGGATGACTTCCCTTGACAAGCGTTAAGTAGAGCTTCCATTCTCCCTGAAGATGGCAGATATTGGGCTCTATTCTACCTAGCCCTTGGCTACCTCCAAGATCTTCCCTTATAGGGCCAGGATGAGACTAACTCGATACTCGTAACTCCACTTTGTCTACTTGACGAGTTTTGATGCCTGTTTTGAAAAGAAGGTGCGTAATCAGAACGGCTCCCTGGAGAGACTTAAAAGGTATACAGAAAGGGAACTGCATCACTTCGAGGAGGTGCCATCTGACTGGAAAAGACGTTTATCTTTCTCAATAGAATTGTTGAATTCGCATCAGATCTTTGCCTTGCCAAGGCGGGACGACGGCCTGTGAAGGTGATCAGTTCCACTGACAGGACCCGCTAAGCAAATTCTTCAAGCCATTCCAAACAGGGAAAATACCATTTAAAGGCTCATTTTGTAGTCAAACGTGAGACCTCACGCATTGGCATTGCATGGCTGTGTTTTCGGTTTGAATGTCGCCCATTAAGGCCAATGCAAAGGTGACATTTTGCCGACCTGCGAACCACGCGTTAAAACCTACCACATTGTGGCACCACAAATGATTGGCAAGTTTTTTGTTTTTCGCATAATACTATCTTCGCTGCTCCAGCCTACTGGAAGTTGATACATCACTTACGATGACAAATTTGATTTGATGCGACTTATTGCCCTTTTCCCTATTAGGCGATTCTCACTGACGCGACAATTGGGGTGAAAATAAACTCTAGGCTGAGTGGAAAATGATGCCACTCCATCCAGAGACTGGTCCCTCTGATCAACTCTTGGTAATTCAATTTTGTAGGAAAAGAGTTTATTCGCCTCTGAGTTCTAATCATTCTCTCCCTGCCTGGACAAGATGTCAACGTGACTACAGGTCCCCCTTTGACGTACGTCATTCATTTGAGGTCATTGCGTGAAATTTGAGACCTAAAATTGTTTGAAACTTCTCATTTTGCCTCTCAAAAAGCGTGATTTTTTGCTAAAAGAACGATCTGGGTGTATAATCCAGAGAGCAACGACACGGCGAGTGCTAAAAGTACTCGTCTTGTAGCCTAACAACTGGTTGAGGGCTTTTCGCAGAACCAGTCAGTGATTATACGAAGATGCTTAGCCTTCAGCCTCTTTTGATTAAAAAAATAAACAATGGTGGCAACGATATTGGCACATCCTCTTAATGGCATTCTAAATGCAGCGATCCGTTTAAAGGCTTTAGATTAGGAGACCTGGAACTATTAAGGTCATAAAATCCTTTGTTTTTTCTGCTCTACCTTGTAAATTGTAGAACAAGTGAGCAGAGTCCTACTGGAGCCCAGAGATCTTCGTCTAAACAATTCTGAGGCTTCTAAACGTCTTTACAATCGCGTTGAATGGCCCGTCGCATTGAATTTTAGATCACATTTTAAGGTAATGACCACTGCCAACATTTTCGGTTGACTCATCATAGTCTGGGCCTCGTGACCTATGACCGTGTATAACAGTGTAGTTGCTATCCAAAAGAATCCAAAATTAGATTGAACGCTAGGCATCGGAGGGGAATATTATAAATGTTCGGTAGGGGGTAAGCGAGCGCAATTCTGAATCTTAAAGGGACAAATTTTTGCAGGCAATAGACGGAATAAAACTGAACTTTCTATCCCGTATTACCAAATAGGCGATCATACTGGTAGATAAGGCTTTTGGGTGGGCTAAAGGTGGGTATTTGGTGGCCGAACTTTACCTAACCCTAGTTTCCGCCTTGCTGGCAACCGGACTAAATAGACTGCATCTCTCCCTTCATTTCCTTTACTTTGTACCCTCGCATCCCTAATGACTTCAAGGTGAATTGGTCGAGCGTTGTAACGAAAAACACATCGAAGATATGGCAGAAAGAATGGGCTATTTTGGTTTATTAAGTATACATTTTGGGGTTACAAAAGAATTTTCAAAGGCGAATTTCCTGAGTAACCTGAGGCATGCATTCGCTACTGGCGTCATTTCTCATTAACAGAAATTTCTACAATTGATATTAAGACAGTGCTAATTTGACTAAATACCCTTTTAAGCATAACAGAAAAACTCTTTTTCAAGCTCATTTACTACCCCGGATGCAATACATAAGCCCAAGGAAGCTATCATATGCATAAACCTAAAAACTATTTAAGTCTAGACCCGATTAGCGGCTTCAAGAAGAATAAATATCCTCCCTTAATGCTTTAACCAAACAAATCAAATTATTTTAAATCGTTTTTCGCGCATTTTTTCGTTAGGATCAAAAGGTCAGGCCATTTTTCTCCAACTCACTCCCAACCAATCACCTCCTTGCGCACACACTCACGCACCCGCACTGACCAATAGCAAGAGCGAAATCGACGCGAATATCACTGGTTGGCTGGGGTGCTGACCCCTCGCTGATGCTGAACAGGATAAATACGAGACGCGAGGATTGTAAAGTCAGAACGAAGTAGAAGAGTGAAAAAAATGGCCGCAGAGTCGGGACTTCTCGAACAGAATCGTGGGAGTTTAGAACTACGTAACTGGCACAATGGCCATAGTGGGGAGGTACAGTGGACGGGGGAAGTGGTAAGTACTGGTTTCTGTTTTAGTTTATTTGTTGACTTTGACTGTTAACTATTTATACTATATGTAGGGAGAGAACAATGTTCCAGGTTTCGTTAAAGATATTTATGCCCTAAGCTGGTTCAATAACTTTTTAGAAACCAAGGAAACACCTTTTATTTATTTCACTAAAAATATATTAGCTTAGGTATTGCAAGCAATTTAAGGAAGTTAGAACGCTTCTACAGTTGGATTAAATAGCCAGCCTGATGCGAATTGATTAGGAAAAGTAACAATTTAAGACCAGTGCGGAGGCGCTATTTGTGGTGGGGAATATACTTGATGAAGACTTATATTACACCGATTCTCTTACGTGACTGTAAGCGATTTCAAGTGATATAGATACGGTGGAAGCTTGGATGCCTCGCACAATTTTCACATTCATGGTCATGGGAAAATTCCTCTCCGAGCTTAGTAATGTACCCTAAATTGCGAAGAAGGGAAACTATAGATACGCACGTTTGGGGACGGCGCTACTTTGATATCGCCGATCGATGGTACAGATGAGGTCCTCTGCCATCATTCCTCCAACTCACCGATCGAATGCCAATTGACACATATCACGTGTCAAAAAAGAGAGTGGAACTGTAGACAAGTTCTTTAGTCAACAGTTGCTATGGCGATTATGGTATTTTAAACTAGACGTTTTTTAAATTTATTTGAGAGGCAGTTGTGAGGGTCTGAAGCGCGTTCAGCATGGAATGTGCCATACCTTTAACTTTGTTGAAACACTGATTCATTGCCTAGACGCAACTTTGAAAGGACTTGAAACTTGGCATTGGATGGGAGGACTTTTATTCCTTCGATTATTTTCAAATAGTTAAAGAATTATTTTTGTGGATTGGTAAGTTCTTAAGCAACAGGATCTTCGTTTTTCGCCATTTTGCAGTTAGAATGAATATCTTTTTATCACGGATACACACTCGCAAGGCGGTGTACTGCATGAAAAGGCTTATAGCACACAGTACAATATCTTCATTTAAATTGAAAAAATAAATTGAGTTAACCTCATGTGAACCTGGTTAACCCGAACCGTCAACTGAAGCACTGTCAGGTGATTCAGGGGGCTGGTGGGTGAACTGCAGATCGTGAATGCCAACCGCGCCCATTCAATTTAATGGCGAAGTTTGATCAAGTTTTGTATGATGCTCCAGTGACTATGAAGTAGGCTAAGTGATAGTTGTCAATTGAATTAAGCTTTCTGGGTCACGATGAATTGCTCTTTTTTTGCTACCTAAAACAGGCCACTTACTCGGACGAATCTTCCTCAACCATAGGAGCTCAAGGTCATCTCTTGATGACTTCAAAGCTGAGTTTGACAAAAATTCTGCCTTCATTTTGATCCCCTTAGTGGTTCTCGATCAAAGGCGAATGGTTAGCACTCCCTTCCCTGGTACATTCGATAAGTTTCCTGCTCCTTCTGATTTTCTTCCAACTTCTTCCGCCCCATAAACCTTGTCTGGCGAGCAGAGATGAAATTTGATCATGGATATTATTTTGCCATCTCCTGTCACCTTCTGCCACTACTACCTTTTGAATTATGCCCCAATTTGATTGGCTACACTTTTCAGGCACCACAAGCTTATTATTACTTTCATTACTGGAACGGTTTCCACGGATTGAGCTACCATTTTTGCCCTTAATTAGTCTGATCTACCTTTCAACAGAAATGTATGCTTTTTTAGTAAATTTTCAAAAAAGTTGGGTCCTGGAAAGTAGGACCATAGAAGTGACAGGTTATTACTCCAGCGGATTTTCGCTGTAGCTCAAGGAACAGGTCTTCCAGTGATCATTTTCTGCCAGAACCACATTATTTCTTCAAATACGTCCACCTGATGCAGCACTATTCCTAGTCTCCATTTCACTTAAGAAGAGCTTTATCTGCAGTTATCTGTTCAGATCGCCCACCGAAAGGAAGAACAATCCCTGTTTTAACAACTTGGCTAACATCAGTTCGAGTTTGCTAGTCTTTGAAAACTGTCGCAAACTTTTACAGTTAGAATGGGACTATGCGCGACTCTGTTAGGTAAGAAATATCCAATCCCTCACTGAAGATTAAAGGTAGGTATGCAGGGAATCATAGAAATAAATACTCGGGAAGGTTGGGGTTTTTTAAGGTTAAAAAAGGGGCCGAAAAATTCCACGCTAGTGAAGACAAGCGCGATTTAAGTCGATAGCACCGCCAGGAGCAGTGGCAGTTGTTGCTGTTGTCGTTGCGGCGTGTGGCTTTTTAATGAGGACGAGGGAACAGGGAAGAGAAGAGGGTGAAGAAGTTAAAAGCATGCCTCCAAAAGCCACGAGAAAGAGGAGAAGAAGAAGCCTCAAATGTGAGGACCACACAGCGCGATATTCGTTCACTCGCATCCACCGACCCGCGCCTCCCCACAGTCGATTGGTCAGGCACCCAGTGGCAGTCGCGCTCTTGAAGCCGAAAACGACAGGGACCACCCAACTAGTGAAATCACAGACAGCTGTCGTTACAGTCGTATTCTTCTTCTTCCTCCTCCTCCTCGCGCTCTTCTACTGCGGTAGAAGCGCTGGAAAGGGAGAGGGAGCCGGTATTTTTGCCTCTGCTGCTACCACTGCTGCGATACGGGATTGTGCCGACACTCTGGCGGGCCAATCTAAGTCTACTTGTGGCATCCGGGATTGTAAATAAGGACTGCGTTTTTGACTTCAATGTCACTTTTTGTCTAGCTATTTAGACGTCAGCTTTTGCTCTTTATAAGAAGGACATAAATACGTGTATCTTAAGCAACACCGTCTTAGTGATGGTTTGATGCGATCTCTTGCGCAATTGCTAATCTCTGCAGTTAGATCACCCAAATTTTAGTTTTTTCCCTTCCGATGGTCTTTTAGCTCTGTCTGATAAACAGCTCGTAGCTGTTATTGAAATCAAAACATTAGCTCAGAAGCGTGATCTCTGAGATGGCTTATAGGACGGTATTGACCTTTCACCAGAGCTCCGGATGGTTTCGGATTACTCTACTCCTAATGTAGCCAATGAAAGCATCTGAGATGCTTTCCACGAAAGAGGTGGTAGGCTGCGCGAGGACCCACAAAATGACATCTCAATTGTTCCCAAATACTACTATACGCATTTGAGTAGTATACGCACAGGTTAGGGTATCGTAAATAGGAGTAAAAAAACAATTTCTTTATTTATTTTTTGGCTATAGATCTTAAAGGTGAGTTGTCAAGACTCTTGAAGTTGATGTGCAGTAATGGTGGTTAATAAGACCTGGCGACTCGCCGTCAAACCACCCGTGCAACAGCTCCTGTGCCCTGGCGCGAACAAGCATGAAAACCCAACAATGGCTGAGCCTATTTGGCATAGCTCGATCACACAAAGCTCGAATACAAACTCCCTTTGCATACAACTCTCTGGGCTGTTGAAGGGAGGGTAACGTATAATGAGGGAGAATTGATGTGAAGAGGCTAGTTTTAAAACCACCTAGAGGTTTAACTAAATGTCTCAAAGGAGAAAGACACGCTTTGGCTTTTTTAATCTAGAATTTGTAAAATATTTATATTCTGGGCATTACTGGCTATTTTTTTGCGACAGAAAAAGCATTCAACTGGCTCCAGCAACAGTTGCTGTCTAACCACATGTGCAGACACGTAAAAGAATGCCAAAGTAATTGCGGGGAATGGACCTAAGTCGTCTCACCTGTCCACTGCCTCTTTTAGGTTCCGCGGATCCATTGTAGCATGGCTCCACATACGCCGATTTCCTCCAATGAACACTATCCGATGCAGCAGCGATTACCGCTCCAGCCGTGGTCGTACCAAAATGAGTTGACCAACTCGCAGGTTTTGAGGGAGTCTTACACCACGTGGGATAGGAAGGTTTATACAAACCTTCAGTCATCGAGATATGGACCTTATAATGTGGAAATGCGACGCCACGGTAGGCTACCGGTAGCATACAGTCATACAACACATATCGGAACTGTCTCAGTAAGCGCCTCCCCAGAGTATTGCTTGCGATCGACGGAGGCAGTCCATTGTGACGGGCTTCACAATGGGCATTTCACCCCACCAGGATCACATCAGGAGGTGACACCCGGATTCTACACTCACCAGCTTCATCACCCCATGCATCTTAGTGGTCCGGGTGAACCAGTATTCCCGCCACCACCACCGGAAATGCAGCTGCATCAACAACCACGCGAACCAATTCCTCAACAGCAAGTCATCTCGCCTCAGGAGATGGGGTTTGTTCAACCACAGCCTCATTGCGCAACAATTCCAACCTATTATGCACATCAGAATTTCTTCAATGGAGCAGGCGTAAGGCAGAGCTTCATGGAAAACCAGTCGCGTATGCTTCATGAAAGGCAAATATTGTCTACTCACAGGTCAGTAAATGTCAATTTGTGTGTGCGCGTGACAACAGTTGTAGGTGTGTGCGCTCACAGGAGGGACATTAGCTTTGTGGAGGAAAGGAGCATTTTTTTGCATATACCCACGCAAGAGGGAAGGGGGAGGGCGAGGAGGAGGAGGAGGAGGAGATGGATGAAAAAATCGTGTACACACACACACACACACACACACACACACTCAGAGCCACAGCACAGGGCAACTAAAAAGCTATGACAGTCGAATTAGGTGATTTGATGAACAAATGCATGTGGTTTGGGTGCAAAATTACAGTTGCGGTAGAAGCATGTGCAGGTTTTGGGGAGCAAAGATTGCCTTAAATTTGTGTATTTTTCAGCTCTGATCAACGGATAGATCCAGAGAGGAAGAAGACATCGAGATCTGCAACAAATCGCTTAAAGGCGTGGTTGAATGAACACAGTACCAATCCGTATCCCACAAAAATGGAGAAATTAGCCCTAGCAGCGGAAACGGGATTAACATTTAATCAGGTAGGTCTGCATCCCAGTTCGTTGGAGTGATTCCTTCTCTGCTTCCTTCTAACCGACTGAATGATTACCAGATATCCACGTGGTTTGCAAATGCGAGGAGACGACTAAAGAAAGAAAATAGAATGACATGGTCGCCTAGAACAGGCGCGACCGAATCAAGACCCAGAGTTCCAGAGCTGGTGCGCGGTGACAGCGAAGATCACAGCGATGGGCGTTCATCCAGCCGATTTGATGAAGCCCTGGAAAATGACATGCCGAGTGGAAATAATCTTGGGGACGTGTTCATCTCCGAGACGGCTTATTCGATCACCTTTACTAATGAATTACCACAATTTGAACAGCCATACCCAAATCCTCTACCTGCCCCGTCGATACCATCGTCTTACACAGGTCAGACACCGCCGCGTCAGGAGATGCTTGCAACTGCCTATTGTGGCAATGATGCAAGTGCCGTTTTCTGTCACACACAAACCTACACTACCCGAAGTGAAGACAGTGGTAGTCGGGAGAGTCACTTGGACTCCATCTAATGAGCTCTATGTCTTTCGTTGTCTGCGTTCACGTTGCGCTCTTATCTGTCCGTGATAAGCGTTTGATCGGTTGTAAGTGTTGCAGTAGTCAATGTAAAATGTTCGTATGTTGCCTCGTCTTCTTCACTTTCTGGGTTTGGCTGGCTGGGCGTTGGTGGACAAGTGGATGGAGGAGTGGGTGGAAGATGGATAAAATGGGCGATTCGAGTAGAAGGATGGTGAATAATGGAGGTGAAAGCAGAGCCAATGAGAAGTAACATTTTCTGGTGCGCATTTAGCTACACCCGAGGACTGGAATCTGCGATCTACATCAATCTGACCCGCTCTTGTCTTGGCGACTGATCTCACTAACCCCCCTTCTACAGGTTATCTACTGGGATAGCTTGGAGGTCACATGCCTGGTGAGTGGGTGAGTGAAAGTGACAGTTGTTGAAACAGTTTTTACTGAAAAAATCAGGAAATATACTTCCCTATAACGTCATAGCCCCTTGATATTTCCCTCCCTCTCTCCCTCCTGGCCACGCTGCTTTCTACTTCCAACATCACAGGCTAAGGTTGTGGAAGATCTCCGATTAAGCATTCCTGACCAAGTAAATGATTCAACAGTGCATCTCTGTCAAGTAGCGCGACTCTTTTTTGCACAAAAAACCATTAAAGGAAAATTTTTTGACAAGTAAAAGGTCTAGGGAATTTTAAACCTCACATATTTCTGCTCCTGCTACTGACATGCATTTGTCCTCTGACAGCGCTCTATTTTGCTGCATGCATTAATACAATCCCTGATTGATACAGTCAGGAAGTGAGCCTATCCATATATGGCAGTTCGACATCGATTTTTTAATCGATGTCTAGTCATCGATCAGGAGACTTGGCAGGGTGTGCCTCAACAATGCCCACCTATTAATTCATTTTTTTAATGAACTAACATTTTCTCACAGTCTTTGCCCTTTATCGTGGATACGTAACCTAAATGGCGTTCATTTTTTTTCTCGACGTTACCGATTTTAGCGATCTACTCTCTGGTGACCTCAACGAATACACAATCAGGAGAGATCATTCTATCATGTAATTTCAATACCAAAATTTCTTTGGTGATTTTATTAGTTGGACGGAAGAGGTAAATAGTGATACTTTAGCAGTCTCAGTTCTTCCAGAATTAACGCCAAGGCCGACAGAGGGGAGGTTACATTATGGAAACAGAGGTGAGGGAGAGAGTGAGGGTGAGACCTGATACCTTGGCCAAGATGAGCGGGAAACTATTCCACAGTTACGGGAGCTATTCATCGCGGGAGGAGCCTAAAGAGGCCAAGGACTGAAGAGCATCCTAGAGCCCGCCTACTTATTAAGAAGTTCGCATTTAAGTAGTACCACAATTGACTGGACAACCAAGGGAATAAATTAGGGTAATTGATTGACTTTTTTGACCATACTTGCAGTACAAGTTGAAAAATGCTAATTTATAAAAGAATTAAAGGTTCACTGGCCGTCTGAATGAAACTCGTCTTTGTTTCCCTAGCCATTCAAAGTCCACCGATCTCGTTAGCATCGATTGTGTGACCTCCCGTTGGTTGACTTCTATTTTTTTAAAAATCACATCAAATCACTTTGATAATGGCCCTAATCGTTTAGAATTGTCTACAGATCAGTAAGTTAAGTGGCCGTAGTTAAGGGAATGGTAACTCTATAGAGTTCGCTCAACCCGTCCGCCAATTCTACGACCTACAAACTATTGGAGTCGGCATGCTACGTTCAAAGGAAAAACTTCGGCTGATAGAGACAATTCTACATCCTTTGTTCTTCAAAAGCCTTAGATTGTTCAAGGAAAGTGTTTAGGCACTTTATTTTGGAGATTACTCCACTGCTTGCCATTATAGTGTAATTTACCACCTCATTGCCACTTCCAAGCTCTTGGCAGATCCAAAGCGAGTGACACCAGTCAAAAATTGCGTTAAGAGACTGTCAACAGGCGACCAAGTGAAGCCTTATGTCATCAGCGTACAGTTTGGACTGGATTTTGACACACTAGCAAAGGAAAATCACAATCTCCGGCGATAAAATCGCTGAATTGCACACCTGAGGTACGTTTTAAAATGGACGAGAAACTTGTCGGAATTGCTAGCTGGAGGGTGGTTTGCGTTTCTTCCCACCAGGAAGTCAAGGTACGCCATTTGTGCACAATGGCACCAAAAAGATGTGAATTTTGACGGTGGTAGAGTGGATGGCGTATTGCTCTTCTTCAACTTTTACTAGCCCTATCTTTCTCACGAGTTGGACAGGTGGTTGACTGTCTGGTTGGCCAGCTAGCTGGCTGACTGGCTGACTGGCTGGCTGGCTGGCTGGCTGGCTGGCAGTCTGTTTCCATATAAAAGGGGTGGCAGGGCATTCCCAAGGTGCGAGGCACGGGGGGGAGGATGTGTGAGGGGGGCGGCAAATGGGGAATGAGGCTGTTCTGAAGTGTGCGTGCAACTGTTCCGCTTTTACTCTCCACCGTTTTTTCTTTTCCCCGATTTTCCTCCTCGACGCCTGTCTTCATGCGTCCTTGCATGCGTGCACGTGCGTCTGTGATAAAGTGAAAGCGCAACTGGTGCAAGGATGACAGGAAGCCACTCCATCTCTTACACTTAGTTACTTTCCGCCTTCCCACCCTCTCCCCTCCCTCCCTGCCTCCATTTCCCCACTCTCTCTCCCTCTCCCTCCCTCCCTGCCTCCCTGCCTCCCTCCCTCCCTCTCTCTCTCTCTCTCTCTCTCTCTCTCTCTCTCCCTTTCACACAGCAAAGCGCATTTGGTAGAAAGAGGGAGGGGAACAACGACGACGAGGACGACAGTAAGCAAAAATTTCTGCCGCAAACAGCTGACGCTTGTGAGTGGAGGTGGAAGAGGAGGGAGACGGAGAAGACGGAGAAGGATAAATTCACTTTGCATGGGAAGTCGAGCCGAGCCTAGGCGAGGCGAGGCGCGGTGAGGTGGGGTGGGACGAGACGGAGGCGAGAAGAGGGAACAAACAAAAAAGCGAACCGAGAGCGGGTAAGCCAGCGAGAACGCACAGGACCGGAAATCGGCAAAGTTTGACCAAGTTGATTAATTTAACTGCAACCCAGCTGACCGTGTGTAGTTGGCCAGATAGTCAGATAGACAGGTTTGATTTGATTCTCGCCCTCTCTCAGCCACCTGACTGAGGTCTGTCTCAGCTTGATTTTCTTGTCAATCAAAACAGCCTTTTTTCAACCAGAAGCAAAACGCTATGGTATTTTAATGTTTATATGGTAAATTTGGGATTTCCAAGTTCTTTAAGTTGTCCAGTAGGCAAATCAACCTCTGAAGGTGGAAGAGCTGGCAACTCAGGCAATTCCGCGCCTTCGTAAAACACGATGGAGAATTAGATGAGCCGTCCCAGGGACGCATGAATGAACCGCACTTAACTGACCCTTTTCTCTTTCTACACATGCGTTGTCGGATGTCAGGAGAAGCTGATGGCCTGCCAAGTCGATCTTGAGGTGAAGTATAGGGTAATGGGGTTCTATTCAAAAAAGGAACAAATTTGCTATTCCCAACGATTCCACTCACTTTATTTGCTTTGTATAGAGTGGATCTATCCATCCACCTCGGCCGCGAACTGTCCGGCTGGCTGTCGGACGAAACAATTAGACATGGGAGCAATGTGCGCCCAAGAAGCAGTAGATCGTTTGGAGAATGGCCAATTATGCGATCATTTAGTCCGTCTGTCAGTAAACGATTTTACTATCTGGAAGGGAGCTATGGCCATTGTTTTAATGCATGCGGTAGCCATTTTACTCCGCCTTCATGACTTTCCTTTACGGCCGGGTTGGATGTAAATGCATCGTTGCATTACTCACTTGAAGCATGACTGGAGGGATTTCCAACATCCATCTTCCTGCTGGTGTTTCGTGATCTGCGTGCCTCGACTGGGTAGGCCAAGACCTGTCTATGCTTCCTACTACATCCCTAGAGACAATTCTCTGGCACTTTCGAGGTGCCAACAAGTTTCAACACATCACTGCATTGTTGAAGTTTACAATTGTTCGGCACTAGTAGGTGTGGTGCTTAGATTTTGTTTTCGATCTGTCTCCCTAGCTGCCATGGGTTTTCCAACCCGTCATGGTGTCATGGCTTCCTCTGCCTCACACCCATGCCTATCTCATCGTTCTGGCGTTCCAGATGACATGCAGCCCGCCGGAGGATGGAGAGTGATATGATTGCCTTTGGTCCAGCTTTCACGAATAACTGCCGTTCTAACGTGCGTAGGCCATCCAGTAAGTGGAGGCGGAAGCAATGACTCCCTTTGTTGCGTTCTTCGCAGTCTGAATATCCGTCTTGACCAGGTGGCTCTTTTGAGCACTGACAAATGTCTTCATCCATACCTTGGTGACTTATTACGACCTTAAGGTGGCAGCCCAGACGAGCAAACTCGATCCATGAAGAGATACACAGAAGGGAGGAGGCTGGTCGTGGGAAGTTGAAACCGAAGAATGGCAGAAGACCTAAACCTAGTCTCAAAATCCTGCATGAAGACAAGCTAGAATGCGTTGACAGCGTACAACTCTGGATACCATGGTGTTAACAAGACGCATCCCCAAATCTGGCGTGAATTGCCTTGTTGTCCTCCAGACAAGTAGTAAACACCGTTTCTGCCACACGGCAGTTCATCAACCACCAGATAAGGTGAATCTGTTGGTGCAAAAACTTTATCCTTGCCAGCGCTTGGGATACACCAAGCTGCAAGCTCATCTACTCCTTTGCCTTTGTCCTCGATAGGGGAACTGCTTTCACACCCTCTGACGCATTGTATCGTGGTTGAAGACTCAGTCGGCCACATCGCAACACCGAGTTAACGATGTTGTTCATTGAAACAAAAGATAAATATCGTGCACAGAAAAAGTTCTCTCTCCGCAACCAGACAGACATAGCCCTCGTGGCAACAGAATGCTGTTTGGCTGTCACCGTTTGCTTGTTTTTCCGCTGGGTCAACCGGTTGCGCTGAGCTCCCCCTGGTCAACTCAACCTACTGACTTATTGTTGGGGGATTTATTCACCAGTTTATCATAGGTGTTGCGTGGTAGCTCACCGTAGAACACAACTGGGTTCTCTCAGGCTCAGCTATCCAGAAAAAGCGCCTTTCATCAGTTCTACACCACTCATTTCATTTGGAGCGGGTGCTCAGATCGATTCCCCGGACATTATAAAGCCTGTGAGTTGGAAATACGGGAGTGAAGAAAGTCTGCAACCTTCTGTAATGCACTACAGAAAACCGAGTAAGGGTTAGCAGTTCAGTTTTGTCCCTTTTCTTCTTCTTCTTCTTCCTCCTCCTCCACCTCCTTCTCCTTCTCTTCTCCCTTCACCAGCCCTAACCTTCCCTTTACAGCAACGTTTGCCTACACCGGTATCAACAAGCGGTGCGTGCACAAAAAGGAATTCAGACCCACCCCTTTGGGAGCGGAAGATGGAGGTCTTAGTAGGCCTTGTCAAGCTATGACTGTGTTTGATAAATTTGATTAGTCAATGGAAATCCAAACAGGCACTTATCAAATCTGGGCTTCTCCGTCTCCTCCGCCTTTCTCCAAACCTTTTTCCAGTGCGTTTATTTGTGCAACAGATACATTCGCAGCCTGTCTAACTGGCACTCCTTTATTGGAGACGGTAGCAGTGGCAGTGGCAGTGGCAGTGGCAGAGAGATGGAGGCAGTTGCGGTAGTAGTTGGGATGGGAGCCAATGCACGTCCAAATGTGTCAAGCCTTTATGGGTATCATAATTCAACCGCTCCCGTCGGTGTGTGCCTGTGGCAATAAGGGGGAGGGCGAAGGCTAGAGGCAAGAGTATAAAGCCCGAGGTACCAAGTTATGACTGTCGAGGCTGGGTCTGTCTTGTCTCGACCACTGATGATTTACAGCCCCTTCCTCCTTACTCCAGTACCTCTTTCTCCCTCTCTCTCTCTCTCTCTTCCCCGTCCACCCTCCTCTAAGTTCCCTACCTCCTGTCAATTAGCTTCGGTCTAGAAAGTGGGTTCGATGACCTCGGTAGACGGCTCTGTGATTCAGGGACATGAGCCGGTTTTAATTCCTCTCTGAAAGCCGAAATCTGCTTTTCAGAATCAATTCGTTTCATTGATGTCACCCAAGAGCCAATCAGGTGTCAAGTTCTACTACTCATGACCTGGAGGATCTAACAGCTTGGGCTTGGATTGTCTTTTCTCAGAAAAGGAGCATTTCTGAACTTCTGAGGCAAATTCAATTCTGATAACCTAAAAATTTGCCGCTGTGACACTGACACCACCAAAGAGGGTCTTTTTTAACCCATCAAGGTAGAACAGTCCTTCGAAAATTCGTCCATTATTTGAATATACGGTAGAAGACTATGCAAGAGCTATCAGAGCAAATGAAGGATCTAAAAGCATTGATTGATGTTGCTCTTTAGTTTGAAAACTCAATTTTACACCACACCTGGATCCAACTGGTGCGACAAGGGGAGAATGAGCAAGCTTGCAGGTCCAGAACCTTTTAGGTTGGAGTATGCAGCCTGGATGATGTTAGGATCTGCTTAGGCTTTTGGGAGCACAACCCTTGCGTTTGGGGGCAAACTCACACCCCAGGGGCCTTTGAAAACCTTCACTTCGCGACCAATGGCAACCCGACCGCCGAGGTGACACTCGAGGGGAGAGGAGGGGCAAAGGAGAGATTTCCTTTGACGCACGTTTTGTCAGTGGTCAATTTTAGTTAAGGCAAAAGGCACTCTTTGTTAATGACGACCGCATCTACTGTTGCAGGCGCATGTAAAGTTGCTTTCAGGACTTTTGAGGCCTGGAATGCATTTCTGCATGGTATGACCATGAGGCTTGCCAGAATTATCCCTAACTTCCTCGTCCAACATATTTGCCAATTTTTATTAATTCAAGAAGGTTCTAACCGCCTCCCAAATCAATACTATATGGTCAGAAGGCTGGAGAGACCCACAAAGAGACCCTCCAAGGGAGCAGGTCGTCCAGCCTTTGGCATGAGAAAACCCAGATGATGATGGATTGGCGAGTGCTCATTCCAAGGGAAGTTTTACCTCTGCGAATGTAATGATTTGTGGTTTTTGTAAGAGATCCCCGCTGTACAAGAAGTTGAAGAGGCGGAAAAAAATATGACGCATTTCTAGTCAAATGCACCTTGGAGACGGCCCGTGTGTGTGGGTGTATGGGTTGGTGCCTGCGAGTGTGCGTCGCGTCACATCGATTCCAGCACAGTTGGTCGCAGGCCAGGAAAGCCTAAAGCGAAAGTGCTGAAGGCAGGAGGCAGTGAAGAGTGGGGACGGGGCCAGAGGTGGAGGCAGAGGAGGGGAGAGGGAAAGTTGGGCGATTCCGCCTTAAAATGACAAAAAACAGCTGACTAGGGTCATTTAAATGGTTCGAGAGAGATTTATGATGTTTAGCGGTAAGAATGGCGCGTGGTCTGTGTATGTGTGGGTGTCTCTCTGTGTGTGCTACTGACTTGTGGCTGCTGTTGTGCCTCTAGGCTAAACGTTCATTACCTCCTCGTCAACTTCAACGGAAGTCCGCACCTCGAGTAATGCGGTCAACCCGAGATGTGAGGAGTTAGCAGTCCCATGCAAGACCCAGTTCCTACTAAAAGCGGAATGGAGCTAGCCGTGAGAGATCGGAGCCACCTGGAGCTATCAGCCTGAGGAGTAAAGGGATGCTTCTAGAACCTTTTCACCTGTAAAAGTAACTCCGACCTCGAAGCAGTCTACACTAAAGGCAAAATTAATATTTTGCAAAATCGCATCATCAAGCCTGTGATAAAATTAGGTGAGAATTTTTGCACTTTCTACCAACGCCTGACTAAATTTGTTCGTGACGTTGGCTGTTAGGTAGCGAGGCCTGGGTTGCACCTTCCATGCCTAACGCACCTCGACAAACCTCGGCTATTTATCACCGAGAGATACCAAAATCTGCCACTAAGATGTTCCCACAGTCACAGTCCCACTTGCGTCTCCCTTAGTTGGGTAGTTTTGTGCCCTTCTAGGGCCTATCACCACAATACGTGCCTTAATGAGCGGGGACGCGGGAGGGAGGAGGGCGAGCGGCCCGCCTACCCCACCCTCGCCTCGGGCAGAGGGAATGCGGCGCGGGGAGGGAACCGAGTGAATAGGCGAAACAGTTGTGGTTACTGTTTGGTGGATCAAAGAAGGTGCTATTTAATTCAATAACTTGAAGTGTGTGCAAGGGCCTGATGCATTTATTCCCATGGATTGCCTTTTCGTTGATGCATGGTAAAAGGCAAAACGCAACCACTTGCAGTGAGAGCTTGCCCTTCAATAACCATTGGTGGTGATTTTTACAAAACACGTATTTGAAGGTGCGCCTAATTGTTGCAGCCAAGTTTAGAAGCAACGGAAATTTCTACTTGCACCGACCCGATGCATCGAGCCACGGGGACGTGGGGACACCGCGACCATTGGCGATAGAGAGAGGCGAACAAATAGGTGAAGTGCTTTGAAGGTGATGCATGTCAAATGAGGCCAAAGACCGAGCTGCCTGTGACCTGCGTTGATCACACCACCCTGCACCTCTGCAACTGATGAGGCAATTTGTAATTTTGCGGACCTTCATTCAATGGAATGATCGCGCAGTCGGTGGTCAAATAAAGGATCTCGTGTAACTCCAAATCAGGTCTTCACCAAGCGTCCTAAGGTGACATTGCCTCGAATTTTCAGGGTTCAAAGGTCATTGCGTTGTATGAAATATCAGCGAGTAAAAAATTTTGCTTAATTAATTTTTTTGCGCCTAATAATTTCCGCAATGAACTCCAAATGATTGGATTTTGGAGTTCTCAGAGGTGCCCATTGCAACAAGACCGATTTGAGCAGACGATGCGAGTAGCTCACTTCCACGGCTTGGCCTTACTCTTGCAGATGAACTCCAGTCCCTCGGTGTTGATCTCTCCAATGTAAAGGTGTTGGCAGTGCCTGTTGAATGGACTCGATGCTCGTCTAATTAGGCGTTTGAGGAGGTACAAATAAGGGAGGTGCTGACAACAGCTTCAACACTCCTTCCAGTGTTAAAAATGCACTGCTGATCAAGTGTCGACTTATCTTAAAATCCCACTTCCACTGGGAAGAGGCAGTTGCGGACTATACTGGGTGAGTGAAATCTCCTTCCAGAGTTCTGACTTGGCAATTCTCGACGAGAAGTGCCTTCCTATCCCAGTGTAGCCCCAAGCCACCCTGCCTATAGGGCTCGTCCTCCCAAATACCTAAAGGCGACGCTTGCTTTGTGTGTGGTAGACAACAGACGTAATTTTTCATAATGAAATATTAAGGTGCGTCTAAGCACCACCTTCTTGATGCGTGAAGAGCGAATTCCTTACACCTGGAAACAAGTCCCGCCTCGCATAACCAATCCCCATTCCATCCGCCTCATTGCCTAAGCTCTAAGGAGGTGTTCGTCACCCCCTCCTCCCTCCCATCTGCACTTCGCCAAACCACGCGCCGGGTGGGGACCCGAGGCAAGAAGGAGCGTCGGCAGTGGAAGTGGGTCACTATTATGGCAAGTAAAGAGTCCTCTGAGTCATGAAAACCAAACACTTTTGCCCCACTTTGTGTGCAAAGGGTTTTAAACAATTAGTCCACTCGTTTAAAGGTAATCGGTTGTAGTTTTGAATGCGGAAAAGAATTCAGATAAATTTCCCAAAGGGGAAGGAACAGCTGCGACTTGCGTTTGCCCGGAGGAGGCACTTGATTTAAGCGCTCTCCTTGGCAATCCCACGCAATGGCGTATTCAACTGCCATGAGCTCCTTCCATGTCAAACCAAGTAATTGTTGGAGAGGCTATGACAAGTTGTTACATGGTTGCGAATCGTTAGATCTACCATGCATCCATTAGGTTGAGAAATCGGTGACGATTCGAAATGTAGCAGAATGCCCTTTCAAGACATTAATCATACAGTAGCTTAAAAACCAGCTTGGATTTCAAAGAAATAAAAGTTACGCAAATACAAATAGGTGAAGTTAATGTCTTATTGCCCAAGTGCTTAAACTATGGATTCGCCGCATTAAATAATTACGTCACAAATATGTGACAATTGCAGGTGAAGGATTTCAATCCATAAAATTTGTAATGTTTTTTTTACATATTTATTGAAATCAAGTTATATGGGCATTTGGAGCTTGCTTTAGTTAGACAGATTTTAGCGAAAGGGATGTGCGGCGCCTTCGTCTCCTCAGTAGTTCCCAGCGTCACAAATACGTGACACCTCCAACCTTGTGGTGGAATTTTTAGTCTAAAACGTATGTGATGCCTTTACTTTCCCAATAGGGTTCAGCGATGAGTGATTATGTGTCCCTATCTGCACAATATGTGCTCTGGTCTGCCCCCAACGAGATACAGGCTTAAGCCACTCCTGGCCTCTCACTTCACTTCCACTTCCAAACAATCACTTCTAATACTCACGTCCATTTGGTTTGCAGTCGGATGAATTGCTGGTGGAGCAAAGTGACGATCGCTACCAGAACCTCAGATGAGCACGAGGCACTCCCTCTCCCCTTACCTCTTACTCATCTTCACTGAAGTGCACATCTTCTCAGGAATCAGCCACCATCATGCAGCAAGGGGAATGAGGTGCTGCGTTGCGTTATCTTGAAAAAAAGAACAGCACCTTCTTCTCACCACTCAGGTAGCCTTGGCTAGCAGTGCTTTTCCTTGAGAAGGAAGAGGAGAAGAAAGACAAAGGCGTTTGTCTCCATCACCTTCCACTATGTTGGGCAGGATCCAATGGGGAGCCTAGTCTTGTGGAGGCGAAGTAGTACGCTACAGAAGAGCGTAGTAGAAGGTGGATTGCTAAGGCGAATACAGCCGATGAAGGCCTTGTTCGCCCAGTAATCACTGAGACTACCACAAGAGCCGTTTCTTACCGCATGCCAGTCCAGGCGGTTGATTAGCCCGTCAGTCGGTCGGTTGGTCAATCAGTCGGCCTACAGACAATCCATCGTGGAGGCCGCTTTTTTCATTAAGTGAGTGGACAAGGCGGGGGGCGAAGTCTATTGCTCCTGAAGTCTCTCATCTCGGCTGCCACTGATACGTCAATCACAAACTGATGTGTGACTTCCAATCAGGGACACTTTGATGAGCAGCGGAGGGTTTAAAGTTGCCTATCAGGGATAAGGGGGTGAGATAAGCAGTCGTTTGTTGATGCAAACAACAGCTTAAATTGCATTCCGATCCGACAGCTTTGCAATCTGTGGCGGTCATGTAGTTATGACGGAGAGACATCAAATCGGGAGGAGCCTCAACCAGGATCTGGATAATTTGTAAGGTAAAATCAGTTAAACGGTGCTAGAGATACGTCGATTCAAAAAACTCAGCTTATGCAGTAGAAAATAATAAAAACGTTGATGATGGTACAGCCTGAGGTGAGATTTCCCCTAGCAAATTGAACTCCTTGGGGCTCTTCAACCGCAGTGCATGCAAATACGTCAGATCCACCCTCAGCAGACTGGTTTGGCACCCACTCTTTATGTTTTGAATTAATTAAATAATATTTATCAGATAATCGGCTAAAAAGCAGTTAGTAGATAAGGCGCAAGACAGTTTGGTAGCACCTTCAACTTGTTTATTAATAGGTGTCACCTATATGTGACGTTCTGATAAACCTTACCTGATAGCGCAATTTTACGGGCCACACAGGGTCAAATCATTTGGTCCGAGATGAGTAAACCGTGAAATGAGTAACGCCAACTGCAGTGAAACATCGGAGTAGCACAACAGCAAAGTAGGTGTGGAAGTCGAGTCACGCCTGGGACCGCGACCTGTAAACACTGGACCGGCAGAGTCGAGGTTTGTCGACTACATAGGCTAAATCTCTCCGCTCCAACACCAAAGCAGGAAGTGATTCCACCTATCCACGAGAGATGGAGTTTGCTTAATGAAAGCAAAATGGGCAATCCTGCCTCAGTATTAACGCGACCAACAGCTATAAGGCGAGGAGTGGAGGAGGTCGGTCAAACCGCCTCAAGAGCTCGGTAGAAGTGAAAGACTGCTTACATGGCGTACGCAGCACTACTGAGCCTCCCAACTAATCTACCCCATTTCTTTTAGCGAAGCAATCATGCAGCCTTCCCGAGGGCGCCAGTGAAGTCTTTTCACAATGCAGCACTACCGGAGCATTAGAAATTAAAATTTTCAGTTCCATGATCTGTCACAGGTGTTGGACATGAAAGTAAGGTCACATAAGTTAGACGAAACGCATGATTTCGGGGCATGAAAAAAGGAGTAAAAATAAGCAAAAATAGGTAAAAGGCGAAAGAATTAAGCGATTTAATCAGACAGCTTGTTCCATAGCGCTAATTACTTCCATCAGTTGTGATGCCTAGCGGTGTGGCAAGTGTCCCGTATGTGGACACCTCGAAAACTTCCATGTCTGGCCAAGCGGTCCCCTATCTAGCAGCCTTTGACCACCAGTTGGTAGAATCAAGCTGTTTGCCTTGCAAGTCCAAGTTGACTTGGCGACGAGGGCCTTGAAACGCTTCTCGACGTGCGCAGCATCGTCCAGATTATCGCACCGTTGGAAGCACTTCAAGCGCTGTGGTAGAGGCCCATGCGCCCGCTACGTCTACACACCTATACATCTCTATAGAATCGCAAGAAATACCTTCAACAACATCATCTCCTCCGTACTATCCCTAAACGAGAAGTGGAACTGCATAGTCGGGTTAAATTAAATCAAAGTGACACATGTAGAAATAAATACAATAAGTGTATTTGAAGTATTTTTCATACAAAATGCCTTCCCCTTCTCTGGGACCCACTTGCTGACAGAAACCAAAATCGCACACGTCACAGTAAAAGAAGCCCGTCGAACAGAAAAATATGAGCAGAATTGGCGACTTCACCGCCACCGTCCAAGCCACACATACACACACAAGCACACACACCTATTCCGCCTTGGTGTCGAATCCCACCTCTTCGTAGTCCTGTTCCAGAGCAGCCAAATCCTGACGCGCTGTCACAAAGGTGTCCTCCTCCATGCCCTCTCCCACATACCAGTGAACAAAAGCGTGCTTCTTGAACATTACGTCAAATTTCCTGTCAATCCGAATAAAAGCCTCACCGATAGCTGTACTGTTGGCGAGCATACAACACGTCCTCATGACTCGTGCTAGGTCCCCGCCCGGCACAATAGCTGTCGGCTGACTGTTAATGTCCACTTTGAAGCCGGTCGGACTCCAGTCCACGAAGTGGATGGAGTTGGCCGACTTAATTCCCGAGGTGGCCGAATTTACACTGGCTGGATCTACGTCACCTCGGTAGAGCAGACACACCGCCATGTACTTGCCCATTCGAGGATCAATCTTGACAAAGGAATTCGCCGGTTCGAAACAGGCTTTGGTGATCTGATCAACAGAGTTGGTTTCGTGATAGGCTTTATCGGCAGCCACAATAGGAGCAAAGGTAATGAGAGGGAAGTGGATCCGGGGATAGGGCACCAGGTTGGTTTGAAATCCATTCAGATCCCCGTTCAACTGACCCTCGAATCTCAAGGCTGCCGTGAGAGAGGAGATGATCTGTGCGAGGATGCGGTTAATGTTGGTAAATGTTGGACGACGAATGTGGAGATTACGACGACAAATATCCCACACTGCTTCATTATCCATTAGAAAGCACACCTCGGAGAGTTCAATACACGAGTGGGTAGTGAGAACGGCATTGTAGGGTTCCACGACAGCTGAGGCCAGACGTGGAGCGGGATAAACACACAATTCGATTTTGGTGCCTTTGCTGTAGTCATCCGAGAGGCGTTGAATGAGGAGGGAGCAGAACCCAGAGCCGGAACCACCACCGAGAGAATGAAAAACGATAAATCCTTGGAACAAGTGACAGGTGTCAACAGTCTTGCGGATTTGATTGAGCACATTGTTAACTATCAACTCGCCGACGGTGTAGTACCCTCGAGCAAAGTTATTTGCTGCGTCCTCCTTTCCCGTAATCAAGCTGTCTGGATGGAACAGTTGGCGGTAGTAGCCTGAGCGGATTTCATCTAAAGAGTGGAATGGAAGGAAGGTGGTGAAGGCAAGCAACTGGAACATCGATAGACCCTCATGGACATAAGAGAGGATCCAGATCAATGATCCCAACCGGAGAGAACGGGTTTGATAAACGCTGCCTTTAGTTAACATTTGACGCATGAAATACACTAGCTGAAGGCTATTAAATAGCCTTGGGCGATTTCAAAAAATGGATCTTTTGTGCATTCTTCTTGACTGCCACTTTTTCGAACACCTTTCGGAGTTAGTCAAATGCCGCAAATTCCCCAACTCACCAACTACAGTAGGTTCCAGGTCGACAAAGATAGCACGAGGCACGAATTTGCCATGAGCAGTATCATTGTAGAAGGTGAGAAAGGAACTGTCTGTGGGCTCGTAACCATCGTAATAGAAGCCGTCTGGTCGAATGCCATGCTCCAGTCCAAGGAGCTCCCAACAGGCGTTGCCGATCTGCACACCCGCCTGTCCGATGTGGATGCAGATCACCTCTCGTACGGCGTTCTGAAAATCGTACCATTCACAGCAATTACTTAGATAACACAAAGCGTGGCTTCTGCTATGACAGAAACAATCCACAGTACTTGGAGCTTCATTCTACAAGTGTCACATATGCGTGACACTTCATTTTAGGCCGATTTTTCTACCTCACAGATGTACTGGATCGTAAATGCAACCCCATGATTTAAACAGCAATTTATCCGTGGAGGCTGGAAAGAACTTTGACGCTCCATCCACACTAATTTAACTGGGAAGTGGTTCATTCGCCACGTCCTGGTCAGCCGACTTCGGATTCATTAATATGGCAGTATTTTGGAAGGGCCAGCAGTATTCTTTGATAACTATGAGTTTAGAGGGTGCAAATAAGGGAGAACGGAGGTTTAAGCGAGGTAGTCGGTTCGAATTAGACATTTAAAGGGCCACAAAAGACCAGTAAGTAGAAGTAAGAATTTTAAGGAAATTGGAAGGTGAGACTGAAGTAATTGCTACTTACTTTAGCCATGCCTGTTCTTACCGCAACGCTGCAGGCTTCAAGCCGGACCGCAGCTCGATCGATCCATGGATGAAGAGTGCGTGGTAATGCACGTGAGAGCTTTGAAGTTGCCAGTTTTCCACCGGAACGCTGTGAGGTGTGTCGGTCCGGAAGGAGATGGGCTAATGGCTGGAGCTATGCGATCCAGTTTTGCACCATTGGAAGCTCCTCAGAAGGGAACCAATATCCCACGGTGGTGTTCCTGATGTAGGGGATCTGATCCGAGTTTTCCTTCCGCCAGTTGAGATCGGAGTCCTTTACAGGACACAAATGAATATGTGTAGGTTCATGGCTTCCTGGAAGACATGGCAAAGAAAAACCAAGTAGAGTTTAAGGAGACTCACCAAATTTGGGCGATTCGGTTGTGAAAAAGGCCATCGACGCGAGTTTAGATGGCTTATTGCGAACTTCGGCTTTAACTTTGCCTCATATGCAATCAATTTTCTCCATAAAAGCTAGAGAAATGGTAAGGGCGGCGGAAGAACTGGGAACATTTGAGGCGAATGGTTGAGTGAGCGAGATCCGTCGACGTCCAAGGGCGAATGGATGATCGGGATCCACAGCACTTGGCAGGATTTAAACAAATTGCACTTGACTTTTATTTAATTCCCTCATATTTTCTAATGTCCCAACCGACTGCTGTTTTTTGAGGGAGGAAATTTGCAGTTCCAGCCATACCTCACAATATAAAAGTTAAATCGTGGGTGGCTGGTTCTCCCAATATTTGCCGGACGGAATACCTCTTCTCTCGGGGCACTTAGAGAGAGAAGTGGCACTTTTTCTGGCTTAAAACTTAAATTTTGGACCATGAGCGGTGTGAAAGATGGAGCCAGAATTGTTGTGGAGGCCTTTCAAGCCAATTTTTGGATACGGTTTGACTGCAAAACTAACGACGGAACTGATCCACGCAAAGTATTTCACTTTAGATGGCATACGACATGCAAGGAATGAAAAACGGACCATCTTCATCTTTATCTTTCAATTATCTCCACCTTTGATTTGCATTGGACCAATCCGAACGGATCGTGAGTCGTGGAAGAGCGCATTCAAGCATATTCAGTACGCCGAGGCGATCACTTCAACAAATGGTTAATTTGAGAAGGCTTGTTACAGTCCATTTAGACGATCGTCTGGCCTAGCGCCTCGCAGAGCCCTTGTTGAAGGCAAAAGCATGCATAGAACGGCGGGCTTTTCTATACGAGGACTGGACGGTGGCTTTTTGGGCACTTTGCGGTGGTAGAGGCTTCAATTCCTCCTTCTCTTTCCTAGATAAATAGAAGTTATGCAAATTATGCGCAGAAAAATAACAAGCACGAATTCTGTGAATTCAATCAACGATGCGGTCTCTTCACGAACTGTGAGTAGGGAGCGTCCTTTAATGCCTTTCTTGGAGGAGTTTCATTTTGGGCCTATACAACCCACCCTGACGATCTTCAGAGAGTGAAGCTGCTTTAAGACAATTTATCTGATTAAAATAATCAGAGCGCCTGAGGCTGAATTTTTGGACGACGAAGTGTTTTGAGGGCCGCTTGCGCCTGAATGGGATCATGGGGCAGTGGAGCCACAAGCTTGGCAAGTTAGTGGCAGATCCACTTCGGTTTGGCTTCCAGAGACTGTTGCAAGATTAAAGGCAGCCATCCGGGTTCGAATGCTTGTCTAAAGTGAAAGGCTGATGCTTGCTGAACGCCTTCCAATTGATTGCATTTTGGATTTATTGCCTACATAGTCTGGGGTTTGGCCCCTCCACAGCTAGACTCAGCCTCCAGTCACTTCCGACTCTACTTCCTCGGCCACTTCCACCCTATCCAGTTGGATCTGATCGCATGAGATGCTAGTGCGAGAAAGAGGGGATGATCTCCTGTTCTTGAGGCTGGAGGATCATCATCGAGGGAAGACGCGGTGTGAAGATGAAGCGCTTAATACTTTTTTTTACCTTTTCTCCAGAAGCTCTCACTAACCCAGGGTTTCCCCTTGTAGGGACGAAGTGGTGTGTGTGGAAGAGTGCGATAAAAATAGTGGGAAAGTGGCTTGGTTGGGATGGGTATGACCAAAAGAAGGTTTGCTCGTCTCGGTTACGTTGAAGTGCCAAAGGGTCTGTGGCCTATTACAGGTTACTTAGTTAGGCCGTCACCAAATCGGTTTTTAAAGCACTCGATGCTTCTTTCTAAGGAGTAGGTAAATAAATCGAGGGGCAAGGCGATTGTCTTTTACTTCCCCTTATTTTTGGTGTTTTAAAGATGATGGATTTGATGGTGAGCCATTCACCTCTCCCCACTCACACCGAGCTTTGCTGGAAGGTAACCTCGGTGCTCTTACCTTGAGCAAGTGGGAACGGCCATGTCGTGCCTAAAATTTGTAATTCTTCGGTAGAGTTTAACTGTATGGAATGCCTCTGATTGGTGCGCACCTCCAGCTCGCTTCCTATTGCTATGCAAATGCTTGTCGATCAGACTGATCAGACAGTTTAGAGCAGGACGAGATCACCACATTACCGAACTGCGTGGACGTTAGCGATCGCGTACGAGTAATGAGATGTTGAAGGCATTACAGAGAGCAAGCTCGTCTCCCAGGTCCAGTTTGGCATGGAGAAGTTTCTCGCTCACTCTCAACGCCAATAAGCTTTTCTTTTCATGCCGGTAACACGCCACCACCTTTGCCAGTAGTCAATTTGGTTTCCCGTTTTCCTTTGCCAAGATCCTTTAAAGGCTACTTCTTTAAATCACTAATCAAGCCATCGGAACTTCCATCTTTTGAGGCAGGAAAGTCCTTTGGCCACGAAACCCCCCGGGATGGTGGTTAGAGAACAGGTGAATATTTAACCGGTCAAAAAAAAGAAAATCGAGGCGTCTCATGCCTGGCTGGTGCCCTAGTCCATGGTCGTGATCATCCGAGCGATAACATCCCGGCAATGCAGGCCAGTGTGACCGGAAGCACCCGGATGTGAGGGGTCATATAAGCGCAGAGTCGAGGTAAAAATGTGCTTCTATTTGTTAAAAATAAAAAAGCGATTACTGCCTGCAATTTTACATCGCGTCTGTGGAACCTAGTGGCGCAATTACCGGTCAAAACTGCGTCAATCGGTGGCTCAGACGGGAGATCAATTTGGAAAAGTGAATGAAGACTAACAAATACACATGTCCTCCAGTGGGTATACCTTCAACACCTTCAAAGACCTGTTTTGGTAGGGACGATGCGATTTAAATTTTTAAGGAGTCAGAGTTCCTCCCGTCTGGGAGGAAAATTGTGGCGTTGGAAACATAAACCAACCTCGTCTTCGTTACATGTCTCCACGCCAACTATACACCCGCTAGATGAATTCATACCACGAAGCTGCTTCAAAGGCACCAACCAAGGCAAGAATTTGCGAAATAAATGAATTTCAATGTACACAAAAAAACAATCATTTGTGCCTCTCAAATAATGAGTGGGGAAAGACAGAGTCTAAGTCTTTTTACAAAACCAGTGGAAATTCATTTAATTTCAATTCAGCAAGGGGAGGTGTATCAAGGCAGCCGATCATCAATGGTTAAGGCGCCAGACATTGATTAACAGCTCGAGCAAGGGCGGGATTCTCCATGGCAGCAGCAACACGCTCCTTGTCAGCCAATTGTTTGTTGATGTCCGCCTCGGAGTCGTGCATACCCGGGGCAATGGTCACACGGATCTAACAACAGAGAATTACACTACTACTAATTTTGTTATCAGTAGGAACTTAAATGTCTATCTCGGCCGCCGTATCACGCGGAGTTGGTCGTACAAGGGGGAACAACACCGCTGCAATGCCGAAATTACATCTCCTACTCCTGTCCATGCCGTCACTGTGAGTAGACCAACTGGTGCCGCAAGCAGTGTCGTTGAACCCAAGAGGTGGAAGCACAGAGGAGGGGGTGAAGTCAGACTCGGATTTCTGGCTCTCTCGAGACGACTTCAAACATAATTTGGACGACAATGAGAGAAACAGCTATAAGAGGGCGGTCTAAAGGCAGCCGTGCTTTTGTGATTTTGACAATTCCGGCCTTGCTGAATCCAGGCACACAACTTGGAGGGTTAGTCGCCCGTACACATCCTATTTGGGGCGTGAAACGCATGATCTTGCACAACTCACTAACACGCAGCCCGGTGGCATTGAAAAGAGACGGTGGATTCTTCTGTGAGCATAGGGAAATGGGTAACTTCAATAGAATAGCGTAAGCTGAATAGGAAGAGGTAAAGACTATTGAGCCTGGATGATAACAGTCCATGCTAAAAACTCAACGCTGAATGATTAGGGAAAAGGGCTGAAAGGTGGAATCGATGTGAGACCCTCAAATCCTAAAAAGAATTCGGCCTAAAAACACACCCGAGCGCTCAAACGAAACCAACCAATCACCTTAAAGCGACGCGGCAATGACCTCAGTAACTTGACCTTGATTGAGAGGCCAATGAGAGTGGCCATGCTGCAGTGAGGAATAGTCGGTGTGAACTGAACGCTGATGGTAGATCCGGCGTCATCCACACTTATCTCCTCCCTCCTCACCACACCAAGTGCCTCCAGGGTGTAGGGGTGCTCGGGGTCCCGAATGTCGCGAATGTGCTCTGAAAGGAAAGCGAAAAGTGAAACCCATTGGGTCTCCCCACCTCTAAAGTTCGACTTGTTCATGTATTTCTTTATTTGCTAATCCTTCATCTTAGTTGAATTACCGAAAACTTCAGCAGCAGTGATTGGTTCGCGGGCAGACGAGTTCATGGGCTTGAATTGCACACCCACCCGAATTTTGTCCACGGGGTAGAGGCGCGGTGTTGCGTTTTGAAGAACTTCCATCTGGAAAGGGAACCAAAGAAGAGAGTGGTACTCTCCATCCATATTTTGAAAATGATTGGTAAAACTCTGACTTTTCGAAAAGGGAGGGGAAGAGAAACAATAGGACTCCTCGATCCTCAATCAACTAAAAGCGGTACTGTTACTGGCAGCGAGTCAGAAAACGCCGCGAAATGGCAAAATACTAGTGCTTAAATGACCCCGTAGATGATAAGCGCTCGAATTGAAAATGCAGAACACCAGATAACGTCGTTCCGCGCAGACTGAGGGGCACAAGATGATAGACATGGCGTTTTCCCCTTACTAGGACTCAATGATGCTCTTTTAATTCGAAAGGGGGCATAAAGCGCGTAGGCATCATATGACAGTGGCAAAGCGAACGTAAATTAGTTCTAGCGGTGCTGGAAATGAATGCTTTGGCCCATAAAAACTCCAAAATACCCAGTGTCAGAACCCCAGATAAGAGGCGAGAACGAACTGCTTGTAAATTGCGGTAGACTCGCATCAGGCATGAGAAGGCAAATATAGTCCTCAGAAAAGTATGTATTTATGCTTGCTGAATTAGCAATCAAAAAGCTCCAATGTGAGGTCAAACAGGCAACGACGCTTCAGGCTCGCAGGCGTGCAGTGCTTAATTTCTTCTCAACTTCATCCAACTGGTCGTTCAACTGAAAAAAAGACAAATATGAGGGTATCCTGGTGGTTATCAAGCCAATCGCCTACTTGTGAGCACAACGGCCAGTCCTGATTACATAACAATCGCCCTTTTAATTGAAGGACACTAGAAATTCCGTCTTAGTGAGAGGTACCCCCTGAAAGGTTACCTGATGGTGTTTCAGCGGGTTTGTGGATGCATGAGTAGTGCAACGCCTTCTGATGTAACTAGCATCCACCAAAAAAATTATGCGGGAAACGCATCAATGCTAACAACACCTCGCCACTCAGATCGTCAACAGGCTCATTTTGGGTCAGCTAGTCAACTCACATTCAATGCCTACTGATAACATTTAAGTAAACAAGAAGCTAAATAAGGACAGACCTCACGCAGCTTCTCTAACTGGAGCATGAAGAACTCGGAGAAACGGCGATCCACCTTCATATCTGCAATGTGGATCATTTCCCCGTCCACGTAGAAGTCGGTGTCACAGAGGAGTTGCAGCGTGCCTTCCAGGCTACCACAGGTCTCTCCCGTGCATGTAACGTTCTTCAATTGGTGCTTGAAACGCATCAGCAGGGAATGCACATTCTCCTCATCCTTGAAGGAAATAAGAACAGTAAAACAGCTTCACTCATCACCGCTTGGCGTTCCGTGTACACACCACAACTGTCTGCTGCCACCAGTGGGCCCTTAGCCTAACTGATCTACGAATGGAATGCGCACATGCAAGACGTACCTCCTCCAAGAAGTGGCTCAACTTTTCCACGGGCAGGGAAGTGTAGAGCTTAAGGAATGACCGCAGTCGCGGCAACTCGATCCAGTGCTGATCGAGCTCGCTGCGAAACACCATGCCTTGGTGGCGCTGCGCATCCAGGGCGTAATTTACGCGCTCCGTCGCTTTCGCGTCCGGATTTATGAAGCGCGGACAGCCGATGTCAAAGCACATGGTAAACTCGTCCTTGTTTCTGCGATACAATGGATTAAAATACTGTGGGCATTTCAAGTGCTGGACACTCCTGACTACTAATATGGCGATTTGAGCAACACACTCACGTTTGTTGCAGTCGGTTCAAGCTTTCTGCAAACTTCTCCTTCAAGTGCTGCTCCACAGTCTGATCGATCGGCATTGGATCAATGGTGATACAGATAGCCAGCAGGCTTGTCATTTGGTCGGCTTGTTTCACCACATACTCCCGCAGATCAGGTCGCTGCGCAACACAAGCAGAGACGCGGGTAATGTAGGCCAAGGTGTGAGTAAAAGTGCGCACTGCATCCTGGAAGCGTCGCATCATGAGGTAGGCGAAGCCAACGTAGTAACCGGTGGTGATATGACATGTTGGCACCTCATGATACATCTCTTGCCGACTTAGTTGCACGTGTTCAAGCATTTTGAGAGCGGTAAAGTAGTCACCCAAAAGGCAGTGCACGCGGCAGAGACCCACAAGACTGAAGAAGCCCAGCATTTTGTAAAGGTCACATTGACCAAAGGGGCCAGCCACTTCGTAGGGGTCACCTAGCAGTGGAAAAAATGTACGCATTCGTAACAATCCCTTTATATGCATTAATCTTCCCTGAATGTCCCCATTGGTTATGGTAACAGAACAGAAATATCAAAAACTACTTACGTTGCATGGCATAGTAGCTAAGCTGCAGATTTATGTTCGATTTCTCCACGAGTTGAAATAGAATGCCGAGGACACCTTGAATACTCCAGGTGGACGGATTTAGACCCAGAAAAGCATCATCCTCTGGCTTATGCTTAAGCTTGCTGCGATAAGTGGAAAACTTCTGGAATTGGTATATGAACTCGTCGATAATATCCCAAAGCCACTGGTTTGGCAACTCTAGCTGAACTGGATTTTTCGGTTCTAACAAAAACAAAAAATGCGTTGGTTCAAAAGGGGAAACGGCAAAAAAGGGGAATGGACATACTCAAGAGAGCATCAAAGAGTGCGCAGTAGTTTAGATAAGACTGGTGCGCCTCCTCCAATTCAGGAAAAGAAGTAACATGCGCGTACAAATGACGGTAGAATAACTCGTTATAGAGCATTATAAATATCGAATCTAAAAAGGAAATCAGTGATGAAATAGATTTTACCCTTATTAACAAGGGGAGCGATCGCTTCTGCAGGAGGCCAACGGGTAGTTTTAAAGTACTGTTCAGTAAGTTTTGGAAATCTGAAAGGAAATTTTGCTGATTTGTCGAGCGCTTACTTGACAACATAGTCGTTTTCAATTTCAGCCAAATCGTTGCTTTTAACATGTGCATAGAACGACTTGATAAAGGCCTCAACATCGGCACAAAGAGTTTTGTAAAGATCGTCGTAAGCCTTGAAAGCACCCGTTTCACCACCCTTTAAACATGATAAATGCTATGAAATCGAACCTGTCGACCCTCGCGTGTACTAGCCATTTGGTTGGCCTTTGAAGAGACCGCTTAAACTCACACTAAGTAAAAGAAGATGGCAAAAACAAAGCAATTTGACAGTGTTTTGACTAAATTTTAATTATAAAAATTATTACAATGTATCAAGAGACATTGTGGGATCAAGGAAAATGAACTTAAAATAAGCTGAAAACGCAACTTGCGTATCAGTCAAGAAGCTATTTTGCAAGTAGGCTTTTTTTATTTTTAGCACATAAGTTGTGCGGCGCTTGCTAGCTTCTAAAGTGTTATCTATTTTGGTTTAACGTTCATTGTGGTTTTAATCGGCAGCTTCTGTGGTTCATATTTGGAGTTCGCGTTTGCGCGACTTGGGGGTCGTGTGTTGTGGGTGGGCAAGTTTGGTGTTAAAATATTCGCTAGGTTGGTTCCTTTTAGCATACTCTTCGCATTTCCTCTATCCAAATGGTACTGGGCGAGAGAAGTGATGGTCGAATCGACAGAGAGAAGACCTGTCCTCTTTTGTTAAGGCTTTTTTGTGGCCATTGTTCACATAACAAGATATATGAATATTCACGCAAGTCATTTCCTCTCAATGAGCTACAAGCCTATACATGGTATAATATCTTGGTTAGTGTGATCAATTTCTCTAGGTTGGATGCAACCTTACTGGAATTATCCTCATTAGTTAAAATAGTCAATCCTGATGCACGCAAAAGGGGAACCATTTTTGACTTTGCAATTGTTTCTCCTGACCCACGATCTCCGGGCTACAAAATGCGTGACATCGGAAGCGTGTGTTCTGGTTTTCCCTCGGATTCTGACAAAATAATGCTGAAGGCAAGAGCTTTTGCGTGTGATTTTTTTCGCTTGTGCGTCTTTTCGTTTGCATAGTTCTTAGTAGATATGTAGCATTTGTTTTGTGACTCATAAGTTTTATTATGGCTAGAGACAAGGATTTCAGGGAATTTGCCGTGGCTTTATTTTTCAAATTCGACACTGGTATAAACCACTGGTTTTTAGTACTTTAATTTAAATTACAAGTTTTTATTTTAAGGGCTGGGGATAGATGCTCTTTTGGATTTTTTTCCAGCTCCCTCCCTTTTTGCCGACAGATGTAGATGTTTTGGGAATGTTTCCAAAAATTTCCCCTTGGGAGGTGAGTTTCCACGTTTAATAGATCTCTGGTTCAATTACTTTCGTAAGCACAAGTGATGAATGTAGGTTTTGGCTCCATCGCTTTCATTTATGCTCATAGCAGCTTATAAAGCTGCAGTACTTTCACTACTGTACTTCGGAGGAGTACGTCTCCTACCTCATCTTTCGATCTTCGGATATCACTCTCATCTCTTCAAGGTAGAATTTCGCAGGTAGACTCTCGTCTTTGAGTATATTTGGCAAATTAAAGGATAGATCCGCGTGGGTTTTTGGTTTTTGGGAAGTTATTGGTCTGAAGATGAAGCTTTTTTCCTAACACTCAGTTAGCCATGCTGTCCAGTTTATGCCCTGGTCCCTCTTTTTGTGCAACTCAAGCTGTGTAACTTCCTTCAGCCAAAATCAGTGGATTTCTTTTCCCAAGTAGAGATAATGACATGTCTTCCCGCGTCTTCACTTTATTCCTTTCGTTCAATGCTTATGTCCACACATATGCAGGTACTTTGGAGGAGAACGATGGTTCTGCTTCAAAGTGCTTGCATGTATGCTTTGAAGCAGAACATATGCAACATGAAACGACAGTTCTTTTTTGTTGCAAGCTAACTACAATTGCGTTAATGCTTATCTCTTCACACCAAAGGTATGTTTTCCTTTACAAATTTGCAGGAACTCTGAAACTATATGGTGTTGTGTGGGATGTGTCCCATTGGCACTTCCACTCCTTTACCCTCAAACGCTCAGAGGCGTGTCATTGTAAGCGTACCTAACGAGACAATCCTCCCTCATCCCGTCTCACTGCAAGCCTACCTCTTATTTCTGGAATTGCTTAAGGTAGCCTAGAGATATCACTAGACAACCGCAATTTCGGCTTTTGTATTCTATGAGTTTAAAACAGCAATTCCTCCTAACATTACACACCCTGGGGACTGGTGATGTCAGTATGTCCTTTTTTATTCTACGAGGTTTTATCGTGCTTATTTGAGCCAGTTATGCGATAAAATGCCTCCTTTTTAATCCACCAGTACATCGCAGAACGTTTTCATTAGGCAATGAAAACCGTCCCACGGTGGTGCCAATACTGTTCCTACTTCCTGGGGCTCTCCTTGGCCTCGCTCTGCTAAGTGTATTGCATTGACTAGACTAATCTCACTAATGCTGTAGCAGTCACATTATTCCCTCCATAGAACTACTTCCACTGTGTATGAAGATTTAAATCTAACAGCTCCGCTAGAGTTATCTTAACAAGAGATGCTCACCATTGACTATCCGCCTAACATTTACGTAGGACTGCGCTTTCCGCATCGGTGACATGGTTGATGTGGCGGTAACCCCACCAGCCACGGAGCGAACGTCCACTGGTGGCGGCATCGGCAATAATAAGCGTCGAGTGGTGCGACGGAATGCAGAGCCCCTTGCCAATACCCCAACTACGGCGACAGGCACTTTCCAAGCCGAGCAGCCGGTTCGCCGAGTCGTGGGGCGTGACTACGACAGTTATCACTACTACCACCCTCGTCAGCGGCGTTTTATGTAGCCGGTGTGGAGGCATTGCTGTCACCACGTACCGTTTTTTGCCCTGTACAAAATTGAGTACGTCCTTATAACACATGCATTGTAATCGTTGTGGTTGGGAAAGCTTGCAACCTACTGGTGGGCCAACTACATTGGGATGGGAGGATATTCTACCACATCCGATGTGAATTTCTGCCCCAGTTTTGAGTTAGCATTTGATCGCCAGCGCAAGTTCATCTGTGAAATTGTTGTAACATTCCAAACATCGCAGAGACGTCACGTTTGTTTGAGTATGGCGGGGAGGGGATGGGGGTCTTCTCTGTTGAACTATTGCGGAAGCCCCAGTTACAAGTGAGCCAAGAGGCATGGCAATAGCCTCTGGTGGATGTAAATGTTGGTTGTTGTGGGAAGGTATTAGCTTTTCGATGGATGCGCTGTCACGTATGTCTCCTCTTTGGATGAAAAAAACTATTCTTATGTGATGCTCCGCCTGAGGAACAAGTCCTTGGTGGCATCTATCCGTCGCACTTTAGGGTTGCGTCGCTATGTTCTGTCCGTACTTGGAATCTGAGTTGAACAACAGTAAATTGTAGCCCCAACTCTGGAGTTGTCGGCTTACCCTGAGATGGCGCCTTTTTCATGCATCCTTGTTTCCTTCTCCACTGTCGTCGTTATTTCAAGGGGTGTCGTTTCTATCGCCGAAGGGAAATTGCACTGCCACCGCCGCCATCCTCCAAAGTTTGCTCATTTGACTACAGGCCCTCTTCTCTTTGCTACTCGAGTCCTTTTTTCCATCCTGCCCTCCACTTCGCACGACTAGGTGGTGGCACAGAGGAGCTGGAGAAGGGACGCATTGGAGACACCTCTACTTCAGCATTGCATTGCTTTCTGCGCTTGTTTAGGTGAGAACTTAATTACTACTGATAGGTGAGGCGATGACCACTGAAAAAGACAAGATTTTTGTGTTTCCCGTGAAATGACTCCCAGGATTGTTTGTTGGAATCGCAGAGTCGCTGGCAGTGACTGGCGGTTTCGTAGTACTCTTAATTTCCCTCACATGGTAAGGGGCTATGAGGAAAACTCTATAACTGGGTTTCATAGCAGGATGGTTTAGTTGCTTCCAAGTATGTGGTTAACGGGAGCTTTTGAAACTTCGTTGAGAATGCAATGGTCCACTTCCAATGAGGTGCAAGTTTGCCATGAATTGCATTGTCTTTGGGAGTCAAGGGGTTGTCGCTCCTTCTACAGGTGTATTTTCAATTTTGCTCACTCACTGTCGGATTGTCTAACTTTAAGAAAGGTCCAAATAGTCGGGGCGTAAGGGGAAAGGGGGGGGGGTCTGCCCTAGGGTGATGCACGTCACCTTGGTGTTTCGCCTGGACCCAGGGTGTCCGGTCAGCACTGGAGGCGGTGGATTCCGCTATCGTACCTCCTCTTTATGCTAATCAATAGGACTTATGCAAGGCTACTACATGTCAGAGGTCAATTTTATATCATATGCAAAGGTGATAAGTTTACATGGCACCAGGTCTACCACTGGTCGTGATAATGGAAGCCAAGGTTTGGGAGAGGATCAGTAGGGAGCGTAGTCAGGACTACCGTATCGATGGGCTGGCAGATGTCGGTGCATTGTGTTGTGTAGGCAGTTGCCTCCCTTTCGGAAGGTTCTATAGGACAGTGGGATGATCTTTGGTAGGTTCAGAACATTTCTCGGATCAGGTGTTTTCAGCCATGCGGTGCACTTCCTACTTACAATTATTCAGTAGAGCTTGTCAATGTTAGACATCTGGAATTCGTTCAGTGGATTGACCAATTGCTTGTTTATCACCTGATTGAAACGCAAATCCGTACTAATTAAGAATTGTTGATAAAATTGCAAAATTATTAGGAGAAACCTGACTTGAATTTTTTGAATAACTATCATTTGTCTCCATTTTTCATCTAACCACGTGCAACCTAGAAGGCGGATCATTTCCTTTTCTGGTCCTACGAGCTAGTCGTCACTTCGTGTTCGCTGGTAACTTGACAGTTGAGTCTAGGACTGTGGCTGATTGCTCACAAACCATCATCTTCATACAGCTCAAGAGAAATGATTAGATTCGCTAGACTAGACGGCACTTAGTCTTGCCGGTAAACGTCTGTTGCTTTTCGTCCGGGAAAATTGAAGACTTCTTGAAAAACGCATTCTCACGATGCTTGGGGAAACTCGATTGCACAGCCCACAAAGAAGTTTCCACTAGAGTAAGCAACAAGGTGTGCGAGTTGTTGCAATGTGTAGCGGTCGGTGGATCAAATTTCAACCTCCTCACTTTGAAGGAGGCCTTTCTCGGACTCATAGACCATTTTATCCTGGCTTTCAAGAGCCGCACTGGCACTCAACCTGTGGAAATCTACAAACAGTTTTCCATGCTCTGTCACCTCGCTGACCAAGGTGGGTGTAATTTTCTCGGGTCTTGATGGATCTCGGGGTTGCCCAACGCCTGCACCACCTTTAGGTTTTGTAGAGGTAAGGATTACACAGAAAATATATTGTTACCTACTTATGAACACCTACCACTGCGATCAGCTGTCCGGATGAGGTGCCACGTTCGGTCTCAAGCGATTCCAACCCAAGGCACGAGTGCTATGACAGAAGTAGGGGAATGCGGACGAAAAGTTTTTTTCCTTCGGCTTAAAGCTAATGACCCGCCTCGGAGGTTGAATGTGCAATTTGTTTAGCCTCAATGGGTGGGTCTCCATCCGTTCATTCCTAGGATCTTTCATTATTTCCCTCCGTTTTGTCCCTCGACGTCCTCGGGATTTATCCCAAGGGCTGCAAGCACCGAGACGAGGCGGCTTCATGAGGCATGAAGACTTTGTTGAAGATCTGAGACTTATCGGTCGCTTTACCATTGAGTTTCTGGCCTTCGGTGTGAATGGTCACCCTGCGTCCACGCAACTGTCTTCCATGTGTTTCAAGTTTGCATGCCGCGCTCATAAACCTCATAAATCGCAAGCTGTCGGATCGTGCACATTTGCATCGCTCTTTTTTGCTGCTTTTGTTGCGTCAGAGATTGGAATTTTACAGTTTGAATTTCTTTTAAGACTCTGACGTATGCAGGCATATGGTAATGGGGAGGGCGCTTATTTTTCGAACATCGAGAAAGTGGCAACCGTTTCGAGGCTTGCTATCTCACCCGATGGTGTGGCATGGAGCAAAAGCCCATTGGTCGGTCGGGCTTTCAAGAATGGCTTAACGATGATATGTAAAATGCCCACTGAAATGAGTTTGAGGCGTTAAGGGAGGAAATTGACATGGCAAAAGTCTGCTTTTGGTGTCAGGAGACCTGACGCCTCTAAGGGTAAATTGGGTCCCCCTCGGTGGATGCAAACCACAGCTTTCCTAGCTATGCTAATTGGGAGATACTTTTATGTTTTAAGGTCTTTATCTCCCTCTCTTTCTCCGGTTGGAAAGTGGAACAGCTGGAGAGAGGTGTGAGGTCACCAACCACCTGATTGGTTGGTCTCCCTCCGCGACACTGCTAGTCTCTCCTGGTGAAGGGCGGCAAAACCACCGTTTTTAACTGTGGATATAATGCTTCAAGTGGTTCTTCAGCTCTTTATTTTGTGGGCGCTCAAGGCTCCCCCTTGGTACTTCCTCTAGGGCGGCCTGGTCACGGGTCATGCCGGTGGCTCCTGAGGTCCTCCTCTACGTTAGCAGTCCATACTTCTCCTTAGGATTATGACCTCCTTCGATTTTTATGCAATTTCAATCTAAATTCAATAGGGACTGGCTAATTTTTACTTCGAGAAGTCGAGGAGGGGAGAGTGGCGCGATCCCCTCCTTTGTGCAGGATGGTGGCGAGACTGCCACTTTTGTCCGTGGATAGACCTACTAAAGATGTGAATATTTTTCGCCTGTTAACCGACTATACCAAAAAATATTTTTCATTTTTACTGTCTAAATGGATTATTAACTCGTTAAAAGTCATTTTCAGGGTTCGGCTGGAGACGGTGTAACCTCCCGTAGGCTCGGAGCGGCAAATTCAAGGGGCACTGGGGTTGATGGTGAGACCGATCTCTGTAGCACTGATAAGACCTGCCTGCCTGCCTGCCTCCCTCCCTCCCTCCCTCCCTCCCTCCCTCCCTTTCAACGTGTAGGACCCGCCAGATGTGAACAAACACGTTTTTTTCTCAGATGAATTGGGTGGTCTGTTTCTTGCCAAAATACTTCACTCCTTTTGGCCAATCATAGGTGACAACTAGAGGTAGATGCTGATGGTTTGAATTAAATCTTGTGTACTTTTGAGAGCTGCTTCTCTTCATCTAGTGGCTTGTCACTTTACCGTAAAAAAATACCCCATTCCTATTGGCCAGTCTTTAGCAGAACACCCAAGGCTGCCTCCACCTTCATGATCAAGAGTAATGAAAAAAGTTGAGAGGTTTCTTGCCCATTGCTCACAATTGGGCTTGCGTTTCTAATCCCATGGGGAATAAAGGTGCAGCGATATCCATTACCTCCTGTCAGTTGGGAAGTCCCCCCCAAGTGGGGAAGGAACTATTAAACACAGTGCCTATCACGCCTCAAAACCGATGGCGTAGTTGGTTCTGCTGCCATTTGTTGTTGGTAGGGTGATTGTTAGTTGCCTTTGTAATCACTGTGACGCAAACGCTTGGCACGCGTGACAAACCCCGAGGCCTGGCAGCACAAACACACATACACACACCCCATAAATCAGTTCAAAGGTGTGCGTGTCTGCGTGCAGGTTTAAACATTACACCAAGACACTTTTATGAGAGCTTGTGAACCATATCTTAGCATATTTCATTCCAATTGGACTGATTGAGAGACCTGCACGGCCTCAGTGACCACCTCGAGGAGGAAGGCAACGAGGTCGAGTGAAAGGTTGAATGACAGGTTTGACAGGCGCTGTGTGATTGACTGAATGCGAGGTGAGACAACCACTTCTGACCAGGTAATTAGCCTTCAGGAACCGCTGCGACTTCCTCGAACGCGTGACTCCACGGAAATGTCAAATGTATTGTTCTAGGGCAACATCGTAATTAGCCACTTCGGTATAGATGAATTTTTGAAACAAAGCAGACCATCCGCCTGCTGAAGCAACCTCAAATGGCTGCTTTAGTCATCGTGCCTCTGACTAACGTCTTTACTGTGCTTCAAACCCTTCGAATTGTCGACGCGGTGGGGAACATTATCGCCTGACTACATAAACAGTAATGTTTTTATAACCAACCGGTGCTTTGATGTGGTTCGGGGGATGTTTGCAAATGCTGGTCTTCTGATCCTCGTCAGAGAGATGAATGATCTACATGCGGAGACATTACGAGTTCCAGAGAGTGGTTTTCAGCGCCCAAACCCATTTTTGTCTGGAACAGCTTCTCAAAAGTGACAATTTGAATCCCAAAATCCCGGAGATGGTGCTGGTTCTAGGAGGGGGGGGGAAGGGGGAATGGGGAGGAGTTACGTCGACTGGCCTCACCTCCATCTGTTCCTTTGACAGACGCAAGGTTCACATTCATTGGCGTGCTAAACCAAGCTTTGGCAAGCCCTAGCTATTGGATGGATCAGGAATATTAGAGTAAATGTAACTCCTTCTTCCCTATTCACAAAAAAGCCTTTCATTTCTTGGGATCTTGACTTATTTGTGGGCAGATTGTGGTTCGTTAATAGTTCCATTCCTGCAGGACTTCTTTCTACTAAATTTAAGGATTTAAAAGTCCCTACATCTGTTTTTATTTTGACGAATCCTTAAAAAGGTGGGAAATTCAAGCCGAACCTTAGCCACATAACAAGGGCATAGCTGGAACCCAACGCTGATGGGTCGGAAGGGATTGGAGTAGATCCACCCCCTTTTACTGGAAGCATAATGTCCACATTTTTGGTCTTTTCATTGAATTTGCCCAGTACAAGACTCCTTAAACATCCTGTCGATGAAGCTAAAGGTTTGCTCATAGTTCGCAGATCTTATAGACATAACCGTACGAAGATCCAGTTTCCTGATTACTTTAAAGCACTAACTTGCAGAACCAGGAACTTTTGGGCAGTATATACGTAATGTCTACCTTAACTCTGCTATAGCTTCAACAATCTCCGAAATGAATCTCTATAGAGCTCTTTTGGGACCTAAAGTACAGGAAAGGCTTATCATAATCCATTAATATCCCACTAGCGATAAATAAACCAACGACTTTATCACCATTGCACATCCACGTCCACGAGGTGCCAAAAATAGGTTTCCGGCAAAGCCTGATCTAATTGTCGGTTCCTATTGGTTGAACTGTAGGAAGGGCATTGTCACGTCCCTTTCTGTTTCCTTCCCTTTAACCCGACCTATCCCATTGGTGATGATCCAAATCTCTTTATAATTAGTAAAACAGCGTTATTCTAACTTACTCGAGACACCACAAAGAAGTTCATCGTCTAATGACCCAATACACGATTCCTATTGGTTGAATTGGGGGAGACGGTGTTAACCTCAAGACTACCCTTGAAATTAAAAAGGCAAAAGTGTGTTTTTTTTATTTTAAATTCTTTTAGTCATAAATTATTTCAAACTCCGTACTGCCTTCACGTTTCTCGAAATCCACTTTAATATTCTTTGCAATGAGCCAGCAGCGCACGCGAATGAAGGTGTTGCGCTTCACCCCATCAAAGAGTACGAACACCAGCGGCTGGAGGTAGGCCAGTTGTCCTCTGTAGGGGAAGTACATGGAATGGAAGCTTCCATTTTCCAACTTTCCCGGGTTCTTGCCTGGCGCAATGGCTGAGAACTTGTAGTCCATGTCGTAGTACCGAATGATGCCCAAATTGAACGTGTCGTCCTCGGTTACACCAGAGCACTTCACCAACACCCCTGTTGCAAACTCGTCGATGGGATCGGGCAGCCAGCCGTAGATACGACCCATTTTTAGGACGAAACAGGCCTGAGCCGTGTCAAAGCCGTAGCTGTGATAAAAGTAGATGAAGTGAACCCGAGGCCAGTGGATGTGTGAGCGACATCTGGGAGAGGGCAGGACTTCTCAGTGTGAGAGGCGGAAAATGAGCAAATTTCTAGGGAAAACTTTAAAGGCAGTTTTTTTCCTACTCCTATGCCTCTTTCACCACAAAATGGCTTATCATTTGGGCAAGAACTTTCCTCCGGCGGGTTGAAATAACTTGGAGTGAGGCTCGGGCTATAAGAAAAATGCAGTGGTACTTCACATTGAGGCGGTGTAAAGTGCACGCGGTGCGGTAAGTGGTGTAAAGCTACAAGGTCTGGTTTACTTCCAGGTTGGGTGTTGATCATGGAGCCAGAGTAAGAGACCGAAGTTAGGGAATCACGACGGCCTAAGTCAACAGTGACAAGCGACGACCACTTTTAAAAGCCTTAACTGCCCAAATGTCGAAGCATCTTGCTCGTTTAGGATTCGCAGTCTCAGTCAACACCATCCAATTGCTGATACGAGTCTACGCCCATTTGGTGGGGCAGTAATGATGTCAGAACTGGGTGAATGATCCAAGGCCTCAAATCGCCACTGCAACTATCAGCAAGGCAAGCTTTGTGTCTAGGCCACTGCAACAGAAGAGCTGGCAAGCCGAGTTCGCCAAGAGCGCGTCTGGTGCCGCCCATCCAGATGTGCACAGTCACGAGTGACAAGACAGTTGAAGGGCGTAAGCTCCATTTCTGGCATTTAGCTTTGTGACAGCAAGTGAAAATTATGGGCGAGGCACTCGAAAGGCTTCCGGTGATTTTAAAACAGGGAAGTTCTCAAATCAGTAGAGACGCGATTCTACTGGTCGCCTCGCTGGCAAGACGGCTCGGCGTTTGGGAGGCAAGTTAAGTACAAGATTTATAGGGTCTAACAACGCAATCTGCAGAGTTGTAACCTCTAGTTGCTACACCTCGAATCGTCGAATGATGGAGATGGTAGTCAGTGAGGCAATCTGATCCCATACTGAGAGCTGCGCACTACGCGAAGGCCAGGGAGAAGCTAAACCGTGAAACCCAGGACGAAGTTATTCCATGGACCAGTTTATTTTTCCAAATTGAAGACTGAAGAAAACTCAAAAAGCGGACTGCTCGGTGGATAGCGACGTTGGCATTTCAGGTGTTGTTCTCTACCAATCGATGGAAGAGTTCATGAGAGTGACCTTGTGAGCCTTTCAGCCTTTGACCTTCAGACAGTAGTGTCCTATGGCTCAGAAAAGGCTCTACTCTCCACTTCAGATCGTGTTAATCGCACTCGGGCTGAACTGTACTACATCCCACCGCCAGAACTACTTAAGGACTTTGGAATGATGTTCCTAACAAGAGCATTGCCTCCCTCTTAATCATCAAATTACCCGAGGGTTCCTTCTAGAGCCGCAATGAGGAAGACGAGGCACAAAGATGCCTCAAATATTTGAAGAGCCGAGGCAATAACGAGAATTGGGAAGCAGTGGAGCATCGAGAACTGAGTCCTGGGCTCTCGACTCTCAGCAGGTAGGATATTTCCTTCGTGAGAAATTACAACTTGTGTAGCTTGTGCGCTGTCGCTGGTAAAGACACCGGTTTTGAGTGTGGTGAGCACTCTTGCATGTCTCTTCACCATAACACCGCGGAAAGACATCTCTACTTCCACCGCTGTCCCTCCCCCCTCCGCGCACTTCTTCCGGCCTAAAAGGTGGACAGATCCAGCCGCATGTACGGACCTGTCTCTCTACCCATCTTCATCTCGTGTGTGTGTGTGTGTGTGTGTTTGTGTGTGGTCGTCTTCGGAGCGCACAATTGTCTTGCGTTTTAACACGTTCACTCGTGCCAAAATTAAGGATGCTGGTGGAGCTGTCGTTGTCGATTTTTATTTTTCCCCTCCTCCCAAACTCCACATTGACCGGTCTCTCGACGATGAGAGGACTGACTACTTCCTGGACGGTCTAAAGGTTGAGTAGCACATCCGCCTACCCATTCATGATGTTGCAGGGTCCACCAGCGTTGACGTCGTAGGTGCAGGGACGCTCGGGGTCCTGCTTGTAGCCGCCCTCCTGAACACAGTCTTCATACTCCGTGGAACCAGTGTTGTCTTGATAGGCGTGCAGAAAGGCTGCCATCTCATCCGACTTCTTGTAGTAGGGCAGGGGTTCACGAGTGCGGAAGTAGAGGAGGGTTGAGAAGAGGTCGGGGTTGGGAATGTGGCTGAGGCCAGGATTCATTTGCAAAGCCGACTGCATCCCAGTGAGGGCTGGATGGTCACGGGGCACCTGAAACTCACAAAGAGAATGGTGGAAAAGTTTCCTAAAAGTGACCTTTTTGAAGACTGTCTGTGGAAGATGGTTAATCAAAGTCAGTCATCTTGAATGCTGCTGCAAAAAAAACCAGCCATGCGTCGTCGAAGTGCGACTGAGACCATGAAAAAGTGCAAAATTTCGAGTATTCCTTTTTGGATGACTGGAAGTGTACTCGTCGTCTCGTGTTCATGCGTTCTTTTAGATGTGAGCCTGTTCTTTCGTGAAACGCCACTTCCACAGCACAAGCAGCACCAGCAGCCACATTAATCAAAGAGCGAGAGAAAAGTGTGGGAAGGTGTGCCTTTGGCTGATTTACGGGCACACAAACATGCTTCAAACTAATCGGTTGTGAGATTCAAGATGTACGCTCTGCATGACCATTTGGAATTGAACGGAATGTGGAAGAGGGGATTTGTAAGAGTTGGTGGTGAAGGCAAAATCTACACCCCCTTCCCCAAAAGGGGAGATGATTGTCACTTACAGTAGCAACAGTGCCGATCAGGTTCCACGACAACAGCATTGAAATTGGCTCATGTCAGTTCCTCAAATCCTCTGTTATGCTAGTGAGGTCTGCCAATCTGTCTGACCTGTCCAATTACAGAGACAGAGGTCTTTTCAAATCCTCTTGACCTCGCCAATTTTCTACTCGAGTCACCTCCTGATTGGTCAACTTTGGACCCAAACCGAATAGCACCAGATCAGACCAAGCCCACCCAGTTCACTGGCTTCAGGCTTTGGGGAGCACACACGGCTATCCGAGACACCGGCTCAGGACAGATTCCCTGCCACTTTTTGAAGCACAGATGTCACGCATATGTGACGTATGGCAATATTGAGGAATGAATGAATAAATGAGTGAAATGGTGAATGGATAAGCGAAAACACGATGATAGACACATGAACAGATGGAGGGATGAAGGAAGTGATAAATTCCAGATCTATAGACGAAAGTGCATACCTGGAAGTACATGTACCAGTTGAGATATCCAACAAAGAATAATGCAAGGACCGTATAAAAGGCGAGGAAGTAGAGGAGGCGCTGACAGATGGCTTTCATAGAGTCCGCATCCTCCGTCCGATTGCGTGGACGCCTGCGCTGACGTGGGTAGGCGTAGACTGTAGTATTCTTGAGGAGAAAGGCCTGCAATGGCTCAAATTCCGCCTCATGGGGAGAGGGCGGAGGCACTGGTGACTGCTGTTGTGACCTCATGGACATGTCTACGGCAGCTCAAGTCAAAATGACGCGACAAAATAAAAAGCTAATGAGTGCATGCATGCACGCGCTTCTTGGCAAACTGATTGGTGCACTTCAAGGACGATGGTTGGTTTTCTTGAAGGCAGTGGACTTTGAACCAAGTAGCTGACTCAGGGCGTCAGCTTGAAGTCCTCCGTTTGTCCAATAACTTCATGTGTGAATTCACATAAAGATACGCAGAAAGTTGCTTCAGTTACCCGTAACATCACGCGAAAGCTGGGGATGCGGTTTTTAGAGCTTCTTTATAAATTAACACAGTGCACCTTGCCGCTATGTTGTAAATGGATGGCAGTACTAAGGTGAAAGAATAATAATGCAAAAAAGCTGCCTGAAAAGGAGAAGCTAAGCGTGACCTCGCCTACGGGGAAATCAAAGATTTTCAGTGTATTTACTAAATTTAAGATCACATGCAATCATAGTTTTTGACAAAAGAATTGATCATGAGATAACCAATAAACAAAATCATAAGTCTCACTAGGATTTACTTAATAATCGGCAGAAAATTGCTTCAAGGGACTTTTAGGTTGTTCCTACCACAGAAATCCCTAGCTATGCCTAAGGAGAATTCAATCTCTCAAAGCTTTTTGATCAGTGAGTACGCGGAAATTGAGAATGTTTTGGAATTGCTTGAATTAAATCTAAATAGGGATTAGCCCATTGGAAAGATACGAAAATACGGGAGAACTATGCTCCACTTATGCGATTTTATGCAATTAAACCTCCTACTTACTTATTTGTGAGTAGAGCACCTAAACAAATGATACAGGATGGCGACGCGTGCTTTGAATTACTACGGCTAAATTACTATCAGGAGTTGATTTAAGGGCTCTATAAATTCGTTCCGGCCCCAGTCGAGTTGCCCGACCATAGGTAAGATGTCATTACTAAGGCTTAGTTAGAGGAAAATAAGGAGGGTATTGTACCCACTTAAACTTAGATATTCACCTCTAAAAAAAGTAAAATACTATAATATTTTAGTATTACATGAACACTTACAGTTTAAATATCCTAATTTACGTGTTCTTAAAATTACCTTTTTGAAGGTCGATCAAGTAAAATGAGGCCCGTGGACCACCTGTGCCGTGCCAAGTGGGTGCCTCGCTTGAAGGTCAGGAAAACCCGATAACTCATGCTTTGGTCAAGGCCTTTCGAAGCTTTGGAGAGTAACGGGTAACTGAAGTCGATTTTAGCATCATGTTGCCAATCCATTAGTCGTCCAAACATCACATAATTATTCACTCTCCTAACATTTAAGCGTAATCGAACCGAAGAAAACGGCTTCCTAGTGGTCTAAAACGATCCCATGGGCACCAGAAGATTTGGAAATAAACAGAACGAAAAACTCCATGTTTGTTGGATTAATTACGGAGATCGTAGTGAGATCTGCTGTTGGCCTACCTGAAACGGTGTTTTCATTGCCCTCACCTGCTGTTGTCTACACTGCAAAACAATGGGCATTAATAACAAAACATGTGCGATAAGTTGGTTTGTGACTTGTGATGGACACGCAAACACAAAAACCGGGCGATCGCCCTTATCCAATTTACAAAGACCTGAGTTCTCTGGGCAATTCAGTCGACGATCGAGAGCAAATTCTTGCTCTAGCCTGGCTAGTGTTTTTTGTTTCCAAACTGGAGGCACTGAACCTGCTTACCTCGCCTTTTGACCACAAAGCGACCCCGGTTCGTTTCAGACATTCCCAGCACCTGACCTGATCAGATGACAAAGCGAGTGGGCACCCGGGCATACATGTGCTCAAATGTTGCCAACATTTAAAAATTATTGGAACGGTTGGTTTCTCACACGCTCGGCTGGTGTGACCCCAGCTCCGCCCATTGCCTCGTAAAAGATCAAGCTGCCTAATAAAACCAACGGACGACGAGGAAAGCAGGCTCTTGGGTCACGAACAACAACAATATTCGCTGGTCTGTTTTAATGTGTTTTGCGCTAGTTAACCAAACGCCGATAAGAACGCCAAGTCGGAAAGGAGACTCCAGTCAATGTCACTGAGCACGCTGTGACACGTTGAGCGGAACCCCCGACAATGCCTATTCGACGACCCCATTTTTACAACTTGAAGGCCGTATGGCACAATTAACTCCCTCTGAACGAATTCAAGGCACTGAGACCCTACTAATCATAACACTCACGTCTGCCCAAGACCTATGCAGTTCATGGTATTTGTGCCCAGGCGTCACCAAGATTTGCTACTGCCGTTGGAAAGAACCGCGAGCTGCAAACTCGTTGACTCGAACCAGGTAGCGTCACAAGGTTCGATACAAGTGGGGCGACTCACCAAAAACTACGATGGGTCCTTCTGAAGTGCAGGTTTTCCAACTCACCCGAATGAAGGTAAGGAGGATCCAGGACAGTGTAAAAGCCCGCGAGCGCCAGAATCTCATGATACTCGGGTCACTGGCATCGCCGACTTCCACATCACTAATAAATCTCAGGACTCTATGGGTGTTTCACTTCCAAGCAATAACCAATACCAAAACCAAATAATTGGTCTTCTTCCTCCCTACCCGTCGCTGAGTTAGCTAATAAAAAATAGAAACTTCGCCTAAAGAACAAAATCAAAATAAATAACACGATGTCCACTGATATGTACAATTAGACGGCCACAGAGCCTGAGGAGCTATCAGGTCAGGCCCAGTTATTGGGGAGACGAGGGCGAGGAAGGGAAGTACTGACTGAACAGGTCCTCCGTACATGCAACCAGAGAGGAGAGGCTGGAGGTTCGCCGCACGCCTTCACCACTGGCACAACCGAGGCTCGGAGATGAGGAGACCGAGTCAAACACCGCGTAGTCGTCTGAAGAGGACTTCTAAATAATGCAGAGGGAAGGGGTCTCTCGATTATCGTCCATGAAGAGCGATCCAAATCCTCACGTACAAAAATTCATGCTACCATGGAAAACATTTCTTGCTCCAGTCCAGACGACCCAATCGAGATAGTAAATGGCGGCGGTAGTAAAATGCAAATCAAACTGCAGTGATGAACGACGTTTTCTGCCAAAGTACTCCATGAAACCCTCGCATATCTTAGCCATAAACAGCTTAAAGATAGCTGCAAACTCGTCAGACTAGACTCTAGTCCTGGCGCTCAGGCCTATGGGACAAGCATTCACCGCGTAGAACCTCAGATGCGAAAAAATCACTCGCTACTGAAGCTCATCCACAGGCGTGAGCTAGACGCTGGGAGAGTCGCATATAATTCCAGCAGAACACCAAATGACCCGGACCACCTCAAATCTCTTCCCCCTTCTCCTACATTTTATGAAAGAAAAGGGCGTGGAACAATTAACTGGAACCCGCACCTTGGCTAAGTAACTACCCGTCGCGGAGTAGTGACCTTTAGCCCAAATGCTTAGTGATGCGGTCTTATTGCGTGTTGACTTTACGACTACCCACTTCACAGGCGCCACAGACTACTAAGAGGCTAACAAGATCATCTAAAGCATCAGCCACATACCGTGACACAGTCGGAGACGTTGGACGGATGCCTTGAGATGCGACCATCCTCCTCCACTGCACCGCCACCCTTCATCGTCTTCACCGCATCCATTCTAGCCGTCAGGTGTTCAATGCTCACAAATGAATGCCTTTCAAATGAACTCGTACCACCATTCTTTTCCCCTCCACCAAACACAGACATTGTCGAAACGGAATTCTTCCTCATCATCTTCTGGGCTGCCTTCTGCTCCCTTCGCCACCGTTTCCCCTTTTCTCCCACTTCCAGGGTGTTGCGTTTCCACAACCCTCCAGTCATCAAAGCTCCCGCACTCAAGTTTCGCGGAGGGTGCGGCAAGTGGGGTACCTTAAATACGGTGAATCTTCGTTCGCCATCACCGACTCCGACAGTGAAGACAGAACCCCTTTTTTGTGAGTTGCCACGTCGACCGTGGCGTGAAGGGCCGTTTTCGTAGGCTTTATCGTCAAGGAGGTCGAAAGGGTAGACAAAACTGGCACGACGTAAACGGCGGACGAGGGTGTTAACATACTCCTGGTCGTGAGAGAGAGTGGAGAGGAGGAGGCGTGTATAGACGTCTATTGTGGTAGGCTTGGATTTGGAGACCTTGTTGAGGTTCTCCTCACCATTACCTGCGTAAAGGTAGGGTTTGCGCGAATTGAAGGAAATTTTTGGGGTTTTCTGGGGATCCCGACTAAAAAAGAAAAGGAAATGTCGCTCACACCTAAGATCCGACCATTCTAGGAGTAGGAATTTGTGCCGAAATGTAGAAGAGCCTGGAAGAAGCCGACGTCAGGAAGAAGGGCATTGCAATTAAATTAGAGGTACGCCAGATTATTTTGTGAGTGGCACATTAATAGACTGTCCGAATTAAGTTGACAGAATACCACAAAGCCGTCCTTGACGGCTTGCCACTTCAACTGACGTGGGAGAAGAACAATTTTGCCTTTGAATACTTGGTTAATTGGTTACTACGTCAAATGGTGTTGCAAATTCACCGTTTCTACGACAGTTGACAAATCATCATCCACACCGTCTCAGCTAAGGCCGCAAATATGGTGAGGAGTGGAAAAGTCGGTCGAAATGAAACCTACCACTTTTGGTTGGCTGCATGTCCCTACAAGCTATGACCTGATGCCTCCACGACTGCTTTCACCTCACTCACCACAATACTCAATGCATTCAGTGTCACAGGTGACGATTGAGTCAAAATTCCTCCATTCATTTGTTGTTGTCTACAAAACGCCTCACATACCGCCACAATTTCACACCAATACCGATTTTATTTCGTGCTTAACCAAACAACAAACTCCGTGACTGGCAATAGTAAAGAAACTTAGCTGGCGCAGTTGGATAAAACCTCAGAATAACTAACAGCTCTATGGCCAAAAGTGTGCAAGTCTCGAGAGAGAAAAAAACCACCTCGAGGTGTGGGGAAGTGACGTTTCACATCCACAAAACCGAACGCATCATACCCACTAGCATTGTTCTGTGCAAAATGCCTACAAATCGTCACCAAAAGCAATTCACTTGAGAAAAGACCACCCATAATACACTCTACTAATGACATTCTTTTAGGACTACGCAGGCAAGAGACACGAAAGGGAGACATTACAGAAAGAAAAAGGGGAGAGTAGAAAACGGAGAAAGTGAATAACTTACACTGCTTTCTTATGACCGCCAGTCTGCCGGATGTCAGCAATTCTACAGGAAAAGAAAGATTAAATGAAATTAATGATGAGAGGTGTGTGTGATACGTCTCGCAAAACTTGCCCTCCAAATCCTCCTTCATCTCCGGGGTGGAGATAAGGTCACGTGGGAAACGACCCGTGTAGTCCATGATGTCGGTGCGTGCGTCTAAAGGGATCGGAGGAGGGGGAAGTAGAATAGAAAGTGTTACCTTGGTAAGGCATTATGCTAAACAGTTACAACTACAGCAGTAGAAGCAGCGATGGTAGCATCGGTGTAGAGGTGCGTGGCATGCACTTTTGAGGCGAAAGCCGAGGTATTACCGCACTTCATTAACCCTCAGGATGTACTTTTGAGATGGAAGGAAAGGAAAAGCGAGAGATAGGTAAAACAAGGTATTCACATTACAGCGTGTAGCACCGATATCGAAACGAAGTCGAAAGGACAAAAAAGAGGTGCAAAGATACGCCACAAATTCCTGGACCAAAAGAAAATAACTAAATACGTGTATTCATATATTGGTGCATGAGATTGCAATTTAATGAATCAAGAGGTTTTAATGATAATAGGCAGGCACCTAAGCCTCCGTTTTTGTACTTCCGCTGGGCAGCATGGTCTCCGGGCCATGTCACCACCCCTCCCAGCTCTTAAGTACGAGGTAACACCTTTTCGCCTGTTTTATGCCCACTCTTGTCTTCAAAGATTCGAGACACTACATTGGTGGTAGTGGAAAGCCAGCCCAATCCCGAGGAACAAATGACTTTATTTACAGGGTGACAGAAGAATAACATGCTGCAGACAGAAGAGTCTGTGAAGACATATACGACCCGTGTTCTATGGGAATGCTATTAACAGTTGAAGCGACACTAGTCGTTCGTAAAATCCCGCTACCGAGCTGCCACAGAGACTGGATGGAGATGTCGATCAAGTAAACGCGCGACTCCTCATCCATCCTTCCACCAGATGGTGAGATTACAGATGGGCTTTTGGTTAGGTGGCACTGAAATAAGAACAATGTGCCAACGGAGGAACTGAAGGCTAAAACATTGTACTTCTGTGAGTTATGTAAGCAAGACACTTTACACCACGCAACGTTAGGCAATACTGAGGGTGCCACAACTACCACACCGACTTTAGCAGGTAAATTTGGATTAATAGAAAGTTGTGAGCTCCCCTTCCATAATTTAGCCGACTTGGATTGAATGGCAGCCTGACAATTCACGACACTCGTGTTGATCGGAGAAGGCTCTAAGCAGAGTAATGTCTTGATGAGGTTCAATTTCTATTTATAAGGCCATGGATATAAAGTTACGATCAAAGAAGGATATGACGGGAGGATATGTGAAGAAACGAGCCTACGTGGAAGAAGGAACGACAACAAAGTAGCGAATTACCAACAAAGGTTTAGCTAGCAGGCAGTTGATAGAAACAAGATGGGAATACGCCCATTATAGGGAGTTGCCCAGCGGACAAGAGTCCACAAGAGGTACAACTACAACTGAAACCAAAATCACATGTGGTTTCTAATTGCAGCCTTGATTATTCACAAATCCTGCAAACACACACAATCCCACACAGATACCTCATGACGTTCCCACGTTCCTAGAGGCAAGTTAGTATGCTAAATAGCCTTTTCCTCATCGGAACAGTGAAAAGGAGGCAACAGAGTGGGCTGACGACCCATACCAATGTGAATCACCATGCTCATCCTGCATGACGTTGTCCACCATCCCCACAGAAGACCGTGACATTGAGATCTAGTCTGACAGATGTGTAAATACCTTCAAAATGTTTGCCACTAAGCCACCCCCCTGCCATAGTATAACACAAAGGTGAACAGTTCTTTAGAGGACCGGAATAGCCCTTCCTTTCATTGATAGGGGGTAGTCGAAAAGATCCTCGTTTCAGCAACAACAGAGCAGAATAACAAACCGCCATCCGCTAAATCTTAAGGAGCCCTGAGCAATCTACCCCAACCTGGCATTTCAAAAGGGATAGAACAAACCATATGATGCATGATTATCAATGGGCAAGAATAAAAAAGACTCACGATAAACTTGGACCAGAGACCGAGCAAAGAGACGTTGTGAGAACATAACGGCGATGTGGAGGGGTGTGGAGCCCTACAGAAGAAAAGAGTACAGAGACGCAAATTTATTAGCGTACATCAGAAATGAGCAAGAGACACTCGCAAAACGATTACGTAGTAAAGGTTGGTAAGGCGGGTATTTTGAGTTTCTGATTGAGTGGTCTGACTGGATCAAGAGATCGCTCGACGGGTGCTGAAAACGAATCACCAACCCTATTCCTCTCCTACTGGCTCACGTACCCATGTGTGCAACGACACCCTTTTACCAGTTGGATTAAGCAAGCTCCAAGGAGCACACTAGGGCACCAAACGAAGGTTCTACTTCGTTCACCACAAGCATGCTTCACCAATGCAGTGCCCTAAAGTTAGCATTCAACTCGAATTTCCTTCCGTCCTAGTCTCCCTCCACACCCTGACTTCTTCCGCAACAAAACCTGAGCTGCCAACCTACATTTACATACCCGTCATGTGCGCACGTGCAAGTGCTTGCGTGTGTGACGCCATGGGCCTCTTACTTCCTCTTTGTTTTTGCGACCAGGCATTAAAGCCCAACAAAATCCCCATTCTTGAGAATTCTCTTGGTAGCTTTGGAGCAATAGCTTCACGCAAAACGGATTTAAAGAGTAAAAAAGAGCATATAACAGCCCAAATAAGCTGCCGCACAGGTACACATTTATAATGCGCAGATTTTATGTAAATAAACATACACATGTGCGCTTGAACGGTGCTATTATGCACGGCAGAGTCAGCGAGCACATAAAACAATGCACACTTACGTTCTTTCGAAGGAGAGCATAAAATGGAGGGAAAAGGCAAAAGGGTTAGAGTAAGGTCTAATGAGAATCAGCATGACCCTTATTGCCCTCACTACTTATCGTACATTCGCCATTGCAAGATCACCTAATCCACAGCATGCACACTGAACTTTGCATAAATTTTAGACTACCTTCGTCTGACATTGCCTGTTGTGGCTAGAGGGTCTGCGGGAGGTCACAAGGGGCATAATCGAGCAGGCCAAAATACATGGGTGGTGCTTTTAAGAGGTGAGGAGTAGCATCCACGCAGGTAGTGTGCATGTTGACAATCCGCGGCATGACTCACGTGAATGTAAATAGCACTAACAGCAAGTAACTAATTCACACAAAAAACCAAGGTGATCACTAAACCATTAAGCGGGAGCTGCCCAATTTCGAATTGAAAGAAAAACCATTCACTTTCACAGCAGAGCCTGGTGAATGCTAACAAAAAAGGACAATGAAAGGAGGGGATTAGCGAAGAGCCTTTTGTAAATGTGGGAACAGTCGCCCAAATTGTAGCGCCAATGCAGTACGCCCTCATTTAACAAAATTCACCCCGCTATGCATTATGATACCTTGAAGAAACAAGTTTTGTTTGAGGAGGGAGAACACATTATGGATAGCAATGCACGATAAACAAATAACGACCGGACCACTATAACGAATGTCCAACAAAGAAATCAAGTAGCTAGCAAAGTGGCTACTTGACTCACTAAACCTAGCTTCCCGACTGTAGTCATGACGCGTCTTAGTTCACTCACAAACCGCCCACAGAGCATGGCCCGTGGTCAAGATTCAAACCGCCTGTTGGATGAATTCTCACCTATTAATTGCTTGTTTTCAAGTATCCATGTTTACCTGTTCAAGTCCACAAACGGCCCCAGAAAAGGCATTGTAAAATAATAAACTCAAGCAACGAAAGGAAGAAAAATCGACGAAAGGTTGGCAAGAAACATTAGCACAGTATTGACCCCGCGTAAAACTACAACCAAATCCTCGTGTGATAAACGAGGATAAATAAATGTTGTTGTTGTTGTTAATAACCGAAAAGGCATATAAAACAATCCTAAAGATTGTGATTCAAAAAGCTAACCTGTCATTGAAGTTGGACACCTTTAACACAAATAGCAAATACCACCTAGAGCAACCAAATTAACGTAAAATAAGTAAGCAAAAAGTTATGTATAAAAAGCAGTGCTAAATGGGGTTTTATCCAAACGCCATACAAATCGACTAACCTACGTTGCATTAAAGTTTAACCTTCACGACTGAGACAATTTTTTGGTGATAATAATATTGCCACAAAGCAACTAAAGGGCCCCGATATCCCGGGTCATGAGACCCCGTTTTGGTCTTAAGAACAAAAAAAAGGTCGCAGTTGCTCGTGCCATAGAAATACCGTACCACTTTAAAGAAGTAGCAATAACTGAGTGACCAAATCATCGCCGTAAAAATGCAAACTATGCGAACTTGGCCGCATGGACTGTCAGTGCTAGACCAGACTTTGTTCAAAGCATCAAGTGATGACAAGGCAAGTGATCCACATCGCAGTGAAGTATTTCCCATTTAGGCAATCCCAAATTATAGTGGCTAAAAAGCTCCAATGGCATTATCAACAAAAAGGCAGAGGACCAACAAGACATTCAGAGAATTTTACTTTCAAGCCGCTAATGATAAAAGGCTTTTGTTCAAAACACTCGGTACCGAAATTAGGCATTCCCTGCTCGCTATCTGAACATTAACAAATCGGAAACTCGCAACATACAAATGCTAGTCATATTGGGAGTGGTTGAGTGAACTCGCGTTCAGGCGAACAATAGTGAAAACAAACGCTTTATACTATGAAGCCAGTTTATCACAATGAGAGAGTATCCAAAACAGCCCCCTATTTAAATGCTCTTCGAAGTCAATGGACGACGATACTGAAAACAATAGTGGGCATTATTGCGACTAATGAAACAGACAGAGAGCTTAAACATTTAGCATGTGGAATGTAAACGGTGCCCGAAGACTTGGACGAGTATTTTAACAATCCACCATACAAACAATCAACTGCAGCAGCAACTACTGAAATAACGCGGACTTTCAACATCTGCTAATCACGCTGTTAGTGACCCTCCAGGCGATGTATGATCGCAAAATCAGCATTCTCGATAGTATCAGAAGGAAAACTTAACGTTCGTGCAACGACTAATAAGTAACTCCCATAAAAGCGGGTGATAAACTGGAGGAAAATATGTTCAGTCAACTCACCTTGCACTGAGTGTCTACATTAGCTCCATGATGCTTTGCCAGAAGGTCAAGACATCGGAGATTGCCGCTTTTCGCAACGTAGTGAAGGGCGGTCTTAGCAAAAGAATAAAGCAAGAATGTAGGAGCCTTCCATTAGACGTCGAAATATATCGAAAAAATCTGCTTACCCACTAGTAAACGAGAAGGCAAGCCCGTTACAAATGGTCGCAGAAAAGGGAGAAAATTTATTTATTTTCGTTACGATTCGAATAAGACGAAATCGGAGTAAAAGAATGGATAAAAATCAATAAACGTTTCATAACTTACACCGTCCAGAGGATTCTAAAAAAATAGACATATGAAATTGCTTTGCCAATGAGAGGAAGAGGAAAGCACAATAATTCAAATGAGAGGTTTTGGAAGTAGAAAAAGTTCAATTAGCACAAGCAACATGATACTTGGACCAGATACACAATAAATCACACTTCACCATAGCAAAAAACAAAAGCAACGGAACAAACATCTCCTAGGCGAGGACATATAGTCAGAAATCAACACGTTCCTGGCTTACCTTCCAATGCAAAATGCTTGGGTCGTCGTTCAGAAGGAGTATCATGTTGTGCATATTCCCTGCAGTAGCCGCATCCCACCACTCTTTGTTACGTTCACTCCATGTCGAAAAAGGATCGACCAATTTAGTTTGCTGAAAAGAATGTCCACGCGAACGATGCTAAACAACAGGCACAAAGGAAGCAAAAGATCATAAAGCCCAGAGGTCGAGGCAAGGCCTACCCTAATGCATTTGATGATCCCTTCAACATCTTCGGCCACACTTTTTCCCATGGACCGCAAAGTCCCCAGTTTCTTCATTGAGTTGGTCAAGTTTGTTCGCGCCCACTTGCGAAAAACCACGGAAAGATCCTACGACACACACATGAGTTTCAATAGCAAAAATTGATACTAACAATACCTCGGATACCGGACCCACCTCACCCATCCCGAAACAGCACAAAGCAATATAACCCGAAACTATACAGGAGCAACGAAAGATGCGCCTCGGCTCATGCACAAATAATCGGTAAAGTAAAACGGAGGAATAAAGACTAGCAGGCGAACAAAACTTTATTTTAAAGTGAAACAAGCCCTTTTGTAAATTATTTTTATGCACACTTGAGGTTGTTGAGGATCGAAATTGGGTTCTTGCACGTTTCGACCACTCATATTGTACATTTCCGCCCAATAAAATTTAGCCAGAGCGACATATATTTTTAAGCTACCACAGTAGGTTCGCGTTCTAATTATTTTTTTTGCTCTAACATGCACAATTTTCATAATTCTAGGACAAAATTCACAACAGCGACTTTTATTGCATTTTGTGTAAAATACCCTGATAAGTGGGTACATTGCGGTCTTTACGATGCACTTTCAACGCAAACATCGTAAGGCCTAGATCTGTGAACCCCGCGTTTTGTGTCACCCCACAACACGCCTTCATCAATCAACACCAACCCGACTCATCTACCAACCTCCATCGAAACCCGTCAAGGTAGGATCAGTTTTGTCGTACTCTAGAGTTGTCTAATCTACAAATGAGTATTCACCTATTCGTATAAAACTGCTAATTTTCCGCTGGGCATTCAGCTGTCTCATGATGTGAAGCCAGCTGCAGCTGCCTTCCCAGACAACTGCAATGTGCGGTAGGTTGACTTGAACATGCTCGTACGCAATGATATGGTAGAAATCACTGCACATTTGGCCTCTGCGAGCAGAGCTGGTTTGAGTAAGTGGGTCAATTTGGAGTCCCGATATGGCACTGGGATTGGCGAGTGTGGATGCGTGGCATTGTGCCGCAAGGCTTCGAAAACTCGTCCCAAAACAGTTCCAGTGATATCATTTCTGCAAATCAGACCATTTTATCTCAAAACATATTAATAAATTCTACTCAAAGGATGATTTTTATTAGGAATACTTACCCAGTTTGGTTTTGCCGTTCTGTTTTGCCCACCCAGGCAGCGGTATTTATAACCCTTTTTGTCCGGGGTCGATCAAAGCTGACCAAATCACACAGAATAAGGAAGCCATGGCTGACGATTTGATGGTGTCGCACCCACTGCTCCGATGTCTGTGCATCTGCTGCTGCTGTTGCTGTGTTCATTTTGACCGGTTTGGCCAGCGGTACCTTCCCGTAGGCCTTGATGCGCACCAGTACAATGAAGTGCGCTGAATCAACGTGACTTGACTTGGAATGAGTCTGCCAGGCATCACTTACAATAGTAAAGCATATGTTTCATACGCTGGACTAAATAGATCTTTTGTTAGTTCTACCAATCTCCCTAGCCTTCTGTATAAAATAATGGTAAATCTTTCAAAGGGGTATGTTTGATTCCTTACATCTTAAAGCGCTGAAATCAAGCAAGTGGTGACTACAACCAAACTCACCAAAAGATCTGGATCAGTTTGTCCTCAGTGTTGGCCTCCAATTCAGTAACATTTCTTAGAACGATGTTAGAGCCATCATCATGGAGGGTTATCTTAGCTAGACGCTCCGAGGTGTCGGAGGCAAACCAGCCTCTCCTTAGCTCATACCTGTCGTCCAAGTCGCTAAGGACATCGTAGATTTCCTCATCAACGATCTACTAAGTAAAAGCAATTCGGGTCAAATAACCTTGCGCAACAAACATGTTTGTGAATTTGTGAACGCCTTTATGCAATTCTTAGCCTTCAAGAGGATAACTTGGAACTACCATTACCTGCTTGCATTCAAGGTCAAGTTCGAAATCACTCCATCAACCACGACTCGCCTGAATAGCACTGAGGGAGATCTTAAACTCCCACAGGGGCATGCGATCGGTGCAGAGTTGGGCGATGAGACTAAGAGAGCGTGGAATGATGCCTGCATCGTCTGCAGGTCCCACCATCGTGTGTGTCTTTCCGGTGCCTTTTGGTCCATTGGCGATTATTGCGACGGTGTTGCTTGGGTCAGATACAAAAACAAATAAAGCGATAGCTCGGGCCGTTGCTCTGTGAGCTCGTAAGCACAGTCATGGCTTGAAAGACCCCTCATCTCATCCTAAAGTCATCTGGCTATGCTGTCTGTACTGCTGACTGTGCTGCACTTCTAGACTTGAATATATTAATTTTCCACAGCATCAACTCGCTCACCTAAAGGACTAAGGCAACTCACCCATCAACGCAAGCCTCAACATAGTCTCGAACGTCGCCAAAGATGACACCATTAGAAGTGGTGTTGCTGTAAATGCTGAAGACACTGAAGTTCTCTCCGTGGGGCTTACCCTTCAGATGGGTCAACTTGAAGAGGGGTCTACGGATTGAAATGACATTTGAATTGACTATTTCTATATTGCTAAACTCCTCCGCTGTCGGAAGGTATCTACAAAGGACAAATGGTGGCGAGGATAACAGTTGGGTAGAGTTGGGAGCTATTGCTAGTCCTTTATTAGCATAGATATTAGCCCTCACCGCACAATTACTCGAATGCCACCTCGCATCTCCACCAACTCATTGTGCAGCATCCGTGTTTGTACATCACGAACGACACTGAGTGCGCGCTCCTGCATAAGCTTTTGGATAACACAATCACGTTGCATCAAGCGTTGTTGCAATTGCGATACGTAGGTCTGTAGGAATCGGAGGCGGGCGGCTGTCCGGCGAAGGTCCTCGCGCAGCTGTGTCGCTTGATGGCACACCGACTCCTTCTCGGAGGTCATCTTGCGCAAGTCGGAGCGGTATTGCGCTGCCAATAGAGTGTCCTCGCTACATTTGCCAGGCTGTAGTCCATTATTCTGGAGGAAGGGGAGAGAGAGAGCGCGCGAAAGAACTTTAGTTTTAATTTGCTGGCATGTTCTTTTTTACTCCTCAAATGGCTTACCTGCGAGTTTTGCAGAGCCGCTAGCTCCAACATATTATGCCTATATTGCAGACGATTGTGTTCATTCATGAGTTCAGCAAACTGTGCCTGAAGATTGGCGTACCTTGTGGTTAATTCTCGATTGAACTCCATCAACCGGTCAACATCTACGTGTTGACCAAGCTGAGGTGAGGTCATGAGACCTTCAGTGGACGCTGGGTTAGTGGTTGCCACCGGGGCCTCAAGAGTCTTTTGCACAGGTGCACAACTGGACAGCATACGAGGTGCTGAATTGGCATTATTCTCGTCCACCACCATGTCGCCACACTCAGCGTCCTGCACTGGCTCTGGCTCCATCATTCTCCTCTCATCCTCTGCTCGAACAATAGCAGCTGCAGTGGTGGCGGCAGTAGTGGTAGAATTGAAACAAAATAATGCCGGATTGTTACTCATCCACAGAGGCAATACCTTGCTGACTGTGTCTCGCATCGTGCTCTGCCCTCTGACCTATCGATTTTTTTAACTCGTTTTGTCCTCGGTCACGTGGTTGTGGCGCTCAAAGGCGTAGGTGTCTACTAAATGCAGTCTTGCATTCAATTTAATCCTTAGGGAGTGGATACTCTCCCCATTTACTAGGATGTTGGTGAGGAGAGAAGCTAAACAGCATCTCTGATTGTGTCCTTGTAGTTCCTCCAGAAATTGTAACTTCTAACCCTTTTCTCGAAGGGACGCTGGATTTATAGGAGACTCCATTAGTTGAGGTCTTGACAACGCCGTGTTCAAATCCGCCACTCCCTTATTTTCCATATCCAGACCTTGGTAAGCCTATGATAAAGCGGTTGTCTGGTAATAACTTAAATGCCTTTCAGTTGTATTCCGCTTCGGCATCACTTATGTGTTGTGTGTTATGCTGTCACACCGCCTCCAATTTCATCTGCCAGATTTGGAGACCTGCGTTGGCATCTATTCCACTGGGGCTTTAAGTTAACCGATGTTTAACACTACGAGCGTGATCGAGAGGGCGGCACAGATGTACTCACACACTTACATTTGACGAGCTTCTTTAAAGCATTGTACAAGCACCTTTAGGCACGTAGAGCTTACTTTTTCCCCTGTGTTTTTAGGTTTGCGAAGACTCCCATGTGGAGTGGCGTGCATTGGTGAAAGCTGGGCGCCGCAGTTGAGAGGGAAACAAGTGTGTTTGGGATGCAATTTGCAATCACGCCACCTTGGCAGGCATTATGCTAAATCTGAGGAAGCACTTCTGCGAACTTACCACTGCCTTCAAGTTAAACGAGGCCCTACGCTGAAGGGTTGGCTCCAAAAGGGCCGAGGGAATGGGGGCACAGAGAGCTTTAATAGAGGCAGCATTCTTTTGGTTCCCATGACCTTGATCTTGCCACGAGCAAACTCCGGCCTGGAGTGATGTGTTTGGGCGAACTTTGACTATTTTAACGGTCGAAACCGAAACTGGCCTTATTCATGCTCCCCAGTAATACACAACACAATCTCAGCCCCTTAAATTTTGAGGTATTTATAACACCTCCAAAACTCTCCCCAAAAATAACAATATTAAATAGCGAACATTATTTACCCTATTGCCACTTTTTTGCAAACAAGGTCGTCGAGTGAGCCTTTATTGACCTTCCCACCCACCCTCAATGACCTCTTAAGCCTCCCCTCTCACCTGCGCCTTCGGAGACCGCCACCCCAAGCAGTGCGGCTGAAGTGGTTTATTTTCAGAAACGCCGATTTATTTTTCCTAGTTTATTTCATGCCTTTTTTTGTAGAAATAAAAGTATGTTGAAATTGGGGAGAAAACTTGTCACTGACGCACCGTTTAAATAGTCGCGACTGTGCTTTTAACTTCGCGGGGGGGGGGTAAATTTGAACTGAGCCTATCCGATATCGGAAATCAATAGGCACGTCTACAAGGCAGCGTTGCACCTGTGTTGTAGACTGCGCCTCGACGCGCTTAGTACCTAAGCTAGTCCGAGGTAAGAGCTTTTGGGGGAGGATTTTGACAACCGTAAATCCATCGTCCCACCCCTTCCACCCTTTCGACCGCCTGCCTCGTGCCTCGTCGAAGGATCAGCACTTCGCGGGTGTCTTTTACTATGCAGAAGACAATGCTTTAACATAGCTTTCACCAGAATGATTCGAATGTTGATGTCTTTTAGCAGGACCCGATAACCGTGGTTCCTTCCCGCTTACATCGACAAATAGCCAGTACCTCACTGGTCGTTTTTTTATGCTTAACGTCTAGAGCTTTGTAACTGACAATGCTGCGAAGTGCTTCACATACGACTCGACCCAAACTGGAGCCACTTCAGCATTGATAGGTAACCTTATCTCTCACTTCTTTGAATAATGAACACTTCGTTTTGTGCTCCTTCCATCCTCCAAGTCTGCAAAGATGTGGTGTCTCGATGTTGCTGGAGTAATTCGATGCAATTCGACAAGTACGGATCCTTTCTGCCAACGCCTCCCACCGTCCTCCTTGTACCTCTTTGAATAATCAGCTCTTGGCTGTGCGTCTTTTTGCTATCCACGTGGATGGTTTAGACGGGTTGTTTGAGAAGTAGACTACACAGAAATCAGCCTTTTAAAGCTCGATTTACTAAGCAATTTGACTGGATGGGAAGATTTCCCTACCATTTTTTTCTTTACAATTAAAAAAAAGTGATTTTTAACTCCTTTAATCGACTAATAGTAAAGCTGGACGCCAGTGAGGCGAATGACACACAATTCGAAATCTACTCGGACCTGGAGAGGGACTGGCAGTCCGTGGCGGCCGGGGAAATAGAAATCTTAGCGGCGATCCTCCTTTTCCTCCTCGATGTGGCGCTTCTGGGTGTGTTCACTGCCATGATTGTCCACATCGTGCTCACCATGAGGCATCCCAAGAGTCAGTATTTCAGGGGCGAGAACGCGTACGTTCGCATCAGCGAGTACCTATTCACGGGTAAGATTTTCTGTGATGTTAATAACCTTGCGGCTTGGAATAAGTGTGTCGGTTTGCAACACGTGAATTCTACATTATCAGCTCCCTTGTTTGCCCCTCACTATGCTTGAAGTGAACTGGAGGAGGTCGGGATCTAACCGACCATCCCAGCGTTGTTTAAGGTTGGACCGAGGAAAATTTCTTACTTCATCGATATCTTTAAAGCATGAAATAACAGAAAAAGAAAATTCTCGTTTTTGTAGGAAAATCGCGGAAGGCTTTTAAGACTCTCGCCTTCTTCGAACGTAAGTGAAACGATCACTCTCACCCAAATCCTCCCTTTTAGGTTTAAAAAAGTTGCTTGCAAGTGATGCGTAGGTAATGCGCTTGCGCCTCACAATTTCTGCAACCTTTTACCCATCCTAAGTTTGTCAAAGGCGCAAAACTGGCTTCCTTGATAGGTGTCGAACTCGAGGTCAAAATTAGCCAATCGAATTGCTCCATTTTAGATCAAATTAAAGACGTGAAAGGTAAGGTCTTCAAACAACAAAATACCATCTCCTTTTCCGCAAAATATCTTGCGTTTTGAAACAAGAAAGGCTCTAATAATTGCTAATGGTGTCCAACGTCTCTGCATGTAGCAGAAGAGTCTCCGAGCGCACGTAGGATTGAGCGATTGGGTTGCTTTTGTTATTTTCTTCCGTCTTCATATCCCGTTTCTTATTTGTGATTTGCTTGGATGAGTTGACGCTTTTAAATTCGCAAAATGCTCTTGGCTTTATTTTTCTTTAGCAGGTTTTACTGCAATTTTTTGCACTACTTTGGAGAAGATTACTTTCTCTAAATATTTTTTTTATATTTCCAGGCGAAATCACTGAATTTTCGCGAAGTGGACAAGGCAAACTTTCAATTATTTATTTGTTTATTTGACTAGACTACTCAGTTCCTCTAGCTACCTAAGCTGTCACGGTCTTTTTAGAGTCACATATATGTGACATGCGAATTCTACCAAGCTCATGACAATTATAGCTACCATACAGTCTGGTTTAAGCAAAATGTACCATAGATTTCTGTTTTTAATCTAAACTTTGTAGATTTAGGCTTCAAATCACTTATGTTTAAGGCATTCTTTAATAACTCATTAAGCAACAATTTGCTCTCACTGAAGCCCAACTGTTTGTTGGAGGCTATGAAATGCCATGCAATTCCTTTTAAATTTACTTTTTTAAAAAAACTTTTTCTTTAAGAGTCAGAGCATTGTAAGTATCGTAAAACAAAAACAAAAGGAAGGCGAATCACCCCACGGAGATCGCCGCTGCAAAGGTTGTTCCGAAGCACTGTTAGGATGTCCATCGTAAGAAAGCCTCGTTCTGCTGCGCCATCTCCCAAACCGACGCCAACAAGCCGTCCACGGAGAAGGAAGTCCAGTAGGGGCATAGAAAGCCTTATCTGGCTAATGCTAAGCTCAGCCTTTTTGAAGTCATTCTAATGTTTGTTATGGGAGAACTTTCGAGGGAATCAATTTATTAACAGGCTAGAGAGAAATTTTTTACTAAACTCATCAAAAAACTGTTTTTTAGACTTAAAAATGTTCCTTCCACTGATTGAACCCAAAAGGATAGAGAAGATTGACGTGGAAAAGAAAACAAAGTCGAGAAAACATAGGTCGAAGAAACACAGAGCACGGGCCAAAGGAAAAACTGTGAAATAAACTTTCAAGAAAGAATAATGTACTTCGCCTTTTTAAGAAGAATAAAGACAGAAGAGGACTTCGAGAGTAAGGCATTACTTAGCGAGAACTGGTCTGTCACCGTACGCTAACGACATTTAAACCGGTAAAAAGGGGAACCCACTTCCCGCTTGGTTGTCGTACCTTAGGTAGCCTAGCAGAGCGTGAATTACAGCAGAGAATAGAAGTGTTTCACCTCTCGGGTGGGTAAATGGTAAAAATTTCCATTGCATATTAAACCTCTTTTGTTGGCAACCATAGTGACGCCTGAGGAAGGAAACAACGCGCCTGCACAGGTGCGGACAAGAGCACATGAAGCGTAAATAAGCGTTACCGTGACTACTATAGTTCTTTTAAAATCGCAAATGAAATTAGCCTAAATAACACCGTCCCACATTCATTAGGTGTCTCAACCGGGAAACTTACGGAAGGTAAGAGGCTGAGAATGCTACATTCACCACTTTTTTGCACTTATTCCTTGTAATTGCGAATACTTTCCAACAATCAAAATTTTCACACATGCTTAAATCACTGAATAGATTATTCAGGAAATTTGTCAGCAGAGCCTGTGAGATTGCTTCTCAATGCAGTAGCATTGAGAAAATGCATTACAGTATCAATACCAGTTGTGCTGACCCATTTTGAGCTTAATACAGATTTATTACCATCGCAGTTTAAAAAACTTGACCGAAAAATAGAATAAACAAGTCATTCGAAATAAGCTCAAAATTAGAAATCCCGAATTAATCTGGGTTTATTTAAGTTTAGGAAAATACTAAATCATCTAATATTTTGATTTATTGCTTATTTATTCACTAAAAAATTCACGTCTCTAACCTTGGTCCCAATTGAGCAATGGTGATAAATTTGTAGCAGGAAATATTGCTTAGTCACACTAGCAAAATTGCCTCCAGTGAAAATGGTTTTTACCTAAGCAAAATTTAAAAAGCATAGTCAGCGAAGTTAAAAGCATTCTACTCAGAGACCGATAAGCCCCCACGGCTCATAACAGGAAACAATTCCTCTTATTCAAAAAGGTTACCAAGGTCACTCTCAAACAGATGCTGAGTATCAATTTAAGCGCCTGACTTCTACTACTTAAAACTAAATAAACTCTTTTTATTCCTTTCCATTACTTTTCGTTTCATTATTTAAGATCTTATAAACTTGGCACGAAGTTTCAATATAAGGTTGAATGCAGTAATTTTTATATTGAATATGTTGAATAATAAATTTTACGAAAAGTAAAGTATTTTTTGACAATAGGATTTCACTAATGCTAGTTTTTTGTTCGCTACTGAGTAGTAAAGGTAGTTTTCTTTCCAATCTGGGTCAGAATGAGTTCTAACCCAGGTTACGTAGGTGATAATTCAGGCAATGAGCGGGAAGCGGAGGCCATCTTTCTCGACGACACTTTTTACAACTTTGAGGATAATCAGTTTGGCTATGGAGACGTCGACACTCATGGTTGTTGGCACCGGTTTTGCGTCTCCATGCGAAGCAAGTTTACTTGGCTGTGTGAATGGCGAGTGTCTGTCGCTACTTAATAGTCAGGGGGTGTAATGTTTTGTTCGATAGAGTTTTGGGCCACACGTGAGACGGAGGATGTGGGGACGGATCGCGAGTTAACTATCAAAACAACACTTCGTGAGCTACTTATCTACATCCTTTTTGTAATCACACTCGTCACAAGTGAGTGACATTGGCATATTTGGCGCCATTGCATGTGAGAGCCTTTAGAGCTAAGTTTTATCTATATTTTGCCAGACGTGGAAAAGCGAATGCTTCCAGATGCTATAGAGTTGTTCCTGTTAAGGACAGCTAGACATTTTTGCGCAAAGTCCTGCAGGAGGGCTCGAAATTTCATTAGCGGAGGACGCAAAATGTGTAGACCTTAAACTTACTCTACTCTCTTAACGATTATTTATCTGTTTCAATTGTAGAAATCACCCAATAGTTTGGGTAACAAGTCACTTGCAGCACTAAATACGAATAGAGAATCGCCAAACATCAATAATCCTTCTTTTTTCGCTTCTCTTTACTTTATAATTTTGGTTTTAGTTGCTTTTGGAATTATTGACACCAAAGCCTTCTACATGACCGAGGCAGTGAGAGGTGTGTTGATGAATACCCCAGTGGAGGATGGTGACCTCACTCTGGCCTCTGTCAACTCCATCAGCGACTACTGGAGTGTGCGTTTCTCTCATCGCTTTGCCATCACAATTTAATTAACTAACTTTTGTTGTCAAGATGGAAATAGAGGCTTAATAACTTTATTTTAAAATACTTTGGATTGAGAATAGCTTGAATGAAAGCATCAGGTCTTGTATTTGCTCCACAGGTACTAATGGATCCCTTGATAAGCACCCTCTACGAAAACAAGTGGTACAACAGCAAGCTTATGGACGAGAATGACTTCTACTACCTAGGCTACGAATCGGTGAGGCTGGGACTAATACGAATTCGACAGGTGCGTGTAACCAACAGCTCCTGCAGCATTCCGGTTGACTTTGCCAAGCAAATTACCACCTGTTATGGCGTCTACTCCGCCGCCACTGAAGACCGATCGACCTACGGACCGGGCAATTCGACTGCGTGAGCCATGCATTGGATTAAGTTGAACCATAAGTATTGAGGTGGTTCTACTTAAGTGAAAACCCGAGTAGGCCCCAACCAATGTCGCAAGGGAGCACAGTGCTGCGGCAGAAAGAGGGGAGGCAAGCTGTGCGACTTAAAGGTCCCAACGCTGAGCAAATACAAAACGGCTGAGCCTTTAGCCTTTGCACAATGTTAAACAAGCAAGAATTGACTTAAAACTGACCAAAATATTTCCTATTTCAAGGTGGGTCTACACGTCGGGGGACAAGTTACAAATGGGAATCCACTTTGGTACGGTGGCGGTGTACGGCGGCGGTGGGTACTACCTAGACCTCCCGCAGGACAGGGATATGGCCCTGGAGAGTGTGTTGGAGTTGTTTAATAATCTCTGGGTTGACAGAGGCACCAGCGCCATCTTCATTCACTTTACTGTTTATAACCCAAATGCCAATCTCTTCTGTGTTGTCTCGTAAGTCAAAAATGCCGGTTAGACGCTTACTCTGAGCATAAAGGCAAAAGATGGACCAGGTGCTATTAGGTGTACTTTCATTTTCTTGTATCGCACATACGCAGCTGTCAATATCTCGAACCAATTTTGAAAGAAAAACTGATAGCGATCTTAAAAGTTTGCTATCCTGGGCTTAATACTCCCTACATTAACTAATCAGGAGTAAGTGGTGATTAGAAATTAGGAAAGGCAGGACTAGCTGAATTGCCTAGCTGGTCGCGTGAGCCTCAACCAGCATTCAGTACCAAACATTCCTTATAGCATTGTATTAACTCTAGTCCTGCATTGCTTTAACTGTCTCACTCGAAGATGAAGCATTTTAAGCCCTGATAAGGCACGCCGAAATTTGAATGGATTTATTAATTACGTACAGAGAAATTAAGCGGGTACAGACGTGATGAGCAGTCGTGCTGTCAAGCACAAACAAAATCTGCGGGGCCAAATGAGGCCGTGCAATTGCAAATTCCTCGTTCGGGAAATTGGTTCATTGGAAACGAGAAACAATCGTAGGAACAAGAATTAAGTCATGTTTGGCAGCGATTGTTGGACTCAAGTTAGAAAAGTATGCCAACATAGTTTCGTACTTTGCTATTACATTACATTTTAAAATGGCTGCAAAATTCAAGGATCACACTTTATGACGCAAATTTTAAAACGAACAAATGTTTTAATTCTAAACTCTCAAGGTTTAAGGGGATTCGAGCCCCATGATAAATCATTTATAGCTCTGAACTGGAATTTAACGCCGTTAAGTTTATTTGGATCTCTAATTAGACCAAGCAATTAAAATGACATAAACTTCTAAAAGGGGAGTAAATGAGCAAAGTATCTGAATCGGTATTCCTTGCAAAAATAATCCTTTTAGAATTAACCGGGGATTCAAGCAGCGAATCAACTGATGAAGCAAAAAATAAAGGTGTTTGCTATTGAATGTCACCCATTAATCTGAGATTAGATTAATCAGAGCTTTTGCTCCTATTAAAATCACCACAAGAGGTAGTCACCATGGTTTTGTAAAGTCGAACAAAGTAAAAGAAAACAATTCAAATTGGGTGACTGGAAACATACAGAGAAAAGCGTATGGCATCATTGAATCGATGTAATTTTTGAGATAAGTTTCGGATGAAAATTTGGAATAATGAAGTAATTTAAAAATGCTTCCCCCTCTATGTTTTGCAGACTCGTAGCAGAATTGCCTCCAACTGGTGGAATTCTGATTGACAGCGAGTTTAGAACGGTAAAACTGTTGCGCTACGTTCGGACGCAGGATTACGTTGTAATGGTTTTCGAGTGTCTTTTCCTTCTCTTCATCTTCTACTACATAACCGAGGAGATTATCGAAGTAGGTCTGAGAAGTAATTATACTCGTTCAAAAAAGCCCTATGACATCACTTTCTCTTGAGCGCAAACATCTCGTTGTGGTGCTTACAATAAATCTTATGCATTTCATAAACTTACAAATAACTTCAATTTTCATGTAAGTAATGAGAACCGAAGGACTTACAAATCTTCACCATTCACTTGATTTCATCACCCCGACAACAATCCATTTTTCTAATTCAAGCTTGTGCTATGCAGGAGCTCTCATATCCTCCCTTCAAATGTGTCAAATTCTAAATTACTGCTTAGCTAATCGCGTGGTTCAGGCCACTGAAGGAGATTTGTCGGATACCTCCTTAACACGAAGACGTTGGTCTCTACCTCAGGTATGTAATCTTGGCTACAAGTACTTTACAAAGTTCTGGAACCTGTTGGATATTCTCGTTATATTGCTCTCCTGCGTCTGCGCTGGCTTCAACATCTACCGCACGATACGAGTGAACGCCACTTTAAACAGCCTATTGGCCAATCCCAACGAGTACTCCAATTTTGAACGGCTCAGCTACTGGGAGATGCAATTTAACTACGCCATCGGTGCGCTCGTCTTTCTAGTGTGGATAAAGGTACCTTCCTTCTACTATCTCCCCCCATCTGCAAAGCATGCCATGGATCGACTTTTGCTTGCAAGGCTTCAAGATAATAACCGCAAGAGATAGCGTGTGCGCCTTAAAAGGTATCCGCTATCTATATAATCGCCTAGCGGTGCAATTAGGAAAATAAAATAGATTTCGATATCATCGAAGAGAAAATGTTCATCCGGTGGGCTGGCTACTGAGATTTCTTTTACAGATCTTCAAGTACGTCAGCTTTAACAAGACCATGAACCAGTTGAACTTGACTCTGGCAAACTGTGCAAAGGATATTGCCGGTTTCGGGGTGATGTTCTTTATTGTCTTCTTCGCATTTGCTCAACTGGGCTATCTGGCTTTTGGCACACAGGTATCTGATTTCGGCACCTTCGCAACCTCCCTGTAAGTTTGTAATCGGCCACCTGGAAGTTTATCCTCTCCACATCCACTTTCTCGAGGTCTAGTGACAAAGCTCACCACTACCTTACCTTTCATGCAACGCCAATCTTGTCTGATTTGCCAACTGGTCGTCAGGTGGTGCCAAAGATGGGGCAGAGTCTCTTAGGCCACCTCATTGCGATGCTTTTTCTTTGACTTCATTGGAATGCATTTCCTTTTAAACCCTATCTCCTCTCAGCATGACTCTCTTCCGCATAATTCTGGGCGACTTCGATTTTCAAGCTCTACATGACGCGCAAAGCTTCCTTGGACCCCTCTACTTCCTTGTCTACATCTTCTTTGTCTTCTTTGTCCTCATTAACATGTTCATCGCCATCATCAATGACACCTATTTGGAGGTGAAATCGAATCTCCTGAACCAGCCCAGCGAGTTCCAGATGAGGGCATTCTTCAAGCAAGTCAGTTCATCAAAATATTAATGAATGTTAAACATGAGACAAAAATGTAAACATGGGGAACAGGACGGGGATAAATGGACAAAAAGACCATAAAAAATAAATGATTTTGAGATGATGGAGGCGTAGGTGGATACTGGAATGCGTTCCATTGCCTTATTTGAAGGTTTTGATAAAATCGATAAGTGAGTTTGTCTTGTAAAATGCCCTTGTTCTTACAGCGTCTTAGGGAAATGCGAAACAAGATGAAACAGAAGAAGAATAAGCTCCAGGAGATCCAGGACGCCATCGACGCCGTTGCTACCGAGGAGAGCGATGTGCCTATCGGCGAACTAAAGGCTGAAATGACGTACATTACTGCCATTTTTAATGATGTACAATAGAAGTAGCGTTAATAACTGAGCAAGTATTCATTAGATGTAGTAATATGGGTAATTACATACGTGGAACGCTCAAGATTCAAAATACTACTGAATAGTCTTATGAGTAGAAAATTTCGAATTATTTCACGAACTTTGTCTTTCTTTAGCGGAGAAGCTGACAGAACAGACATAGGTGAGATAATTCGCAAATTGGACGCAAACAATGACTTGAAACTCGATGCAAATGGGCGCAGAGCACTGCGTGAAACCCTGGAGAATAAAAAGGTGATTCAGCCAGATGCTAGAGGACCTCTCACGCCTCTCCCTTCATAGCCGCATCTCAAAGACCAAAAAATCTTAGTGATTAGGCATTGCAAAAGGAATGTGTGCAAGTAAAATTGAAAAGAATGCACAAATAAAACTTTTCAAACGGAAATTCATTACAAAAGTTTTAGGGGCTGAAGAGAATTAGGTAGTATATACCATCCACATCACAAAATGCTAATTAGCTGAATGTTGCAAAGTGCCGGTTAGATCTCACTTCATTGTGATGCTAGAAGGGCTTTTTGAGGCTTAAACTTTTTGCCAAAATACTGAAAACGATGAACTGGGAAACTTGGTAAAGTGACGAGAGCCTGCAAGACAACCGGATCTGGAAAGAGGTCTAAAAACTACTAGTTGACCTTTCCACGTGATAGTTCAATTACACACGAGAGATGGGACCCAGTTGGAGATGCCAACATCTAAAATGTTCTTCTTAAAGTTTTTGATTTATTGCTGCCGCCTTGTCGTCGATTTCTAGATGAGTTTGATGCAAGAGATGTTCAACTTCCAAGAGGCCGAGATTGGACATTCGTACGAGCAATTCTCCAAACTCCTGACCACTCAAGTGGCGAGCAAGGAGGACATGGATCGAGCATACACACGCCTCGTTAGGCTGGAGAACTGCATCAAAAATGTCACCGAGCGTCTACGCTCCATGGTGCAGAAGTTGGAGCAAAGTGAGGAGGTGAAAAACAAACGCACAGAAAAGATGCAAAACCTGTTGGAAAATCTGGTCTCGGTAGGTGAGACTGTTAAAATTGCTTGAAATTTTCTTTATGGCAAAGTTGGAGGACTATTTGCTGCTTCGGATAACTTTTGGGCCAAGGTCTTCCCATTTTCGGTATCCTCTGTTGTCTAAGCATAAATGTAGGTCTTCCCCGGTCCCTCGTCTACTTCAAGCACAAACCAGTCAACTATAAGGCTTCTTTAGCTCAAAAATTCAGTTGACAGCCCCAAAACCTTGTTGGACGGGTACTCTTTTTACACCTTTGAGGCTGAGTTTGCAAAGCCTCCTTCCTGATTGCCAGACGTGGGATGTAAAGAACGTGCAACTGGTCTACGGCTTTAGATGTGGTTAAATAGCCTTACATTGATTGTGAATGCTTTTTACCAGGGAGGAGGCAGGTCTGGCTCCCCACGAGTCCACCCATTCATTTTTATTCTTCCATACACTTAGTGCACACTTATCTAGCTATTTAGCATCCGTCCATTCTTCCGTCCAGAAATTGACTAGTTGCCTGTGCATTGCAGTGTTCCTCTATTTTCCCACACCGTTTAAGCCCTTCAGTCCTTTTTAGCCATCCACTCTCTTCAGTTCACGGAAAGCATTACTTTCTTTTCAGTCACTTCGACTGGATCCTGAGAAGTTCTTCCATTTTGTGGTTATCTTACCTCTTATCCACCATGAACAGCAAATTTTTACTGTATTAGTAATCCAGTTTTTAAAAACGCACTCTTTTAAATTTGATGGCATATTTTAACTTACTAAAGGGGGGCAAGTGTAGTGTTTTTTATATATGTAGAAGTGTTTGGTGGATGGAGTATGCTAGTGGATACTCAGCTAGAACCGCAACTGATGGACACTAGGAAAGTAGAGAAAAGTTGTCCCAACATTCCCTTCTGACCTGTTTTAAGGCTGCTCACGCACCACCACCACCGCCACCGCTGTCAGCAAAGCCAAGCTTCGACAAACAAGGGGATGTGGATGCTACTGAAATGTCATCAGTAGCTTCCCCATCGGTTGATGGGGTTAGAAAGAGGCCCGACAGGATTCGCTCGTTTAAGGGCCTAGCCAAATTTGTGAGTCTTATTATTGCAAAGGTTGCATGTTTTATAAGTCCAGAAGGCGCAATATGGCAGAAATGTATACCCACTTCTATGGCAATTTCTTACCAGAGCAGAGCATAAATGTTGTATTTAATTTGTGCAGCTTATTACCATTTAAATGTCCCATCTTCTTTTAACCGATTTCTCTGTTTTTAAGGGGAAAAAACGCGAGGATTAAAACACTGCGGTGGTGATGATATCTACCCTGATTGTTACATTTAACAACCCATTTTGTTGTTGTCAATCCTCCCACGCCTTGTAGTAGGGTGCCAGTCACTATTTTTGCATGAAAACAGGGCCAGTTATTTACCCAAATTGAAAAAAGCATTGTATTTTTCTGCATATATCCCTAACGATATTAAGGAATGCATGATTATAGTTGGATGCCCTGGCAGAGTGGCATAAAGGATTGCACTAAGGGAATTGGAGCCTCACTCTGCCTAAATGAGGAAGGGGATTGAGAAGACAAAAGATTCTGGAGCAGTTTCAACCCAAGGCTGATAATTAGGTGCAAACAAAGCAGTAAAACAGGCTAGTAGGTGGGAGGGATTTGTGCAGAAGACACGGAGGAGCTAGTGAGCTTAGGCACGACCTTGCAGTAATGCCGCGAGAAATGGGGCCATCAATCCTGGCAACTGAGAGGCCATAATGTTTAGTTCATACTTAAGGTGATCTACAGAGAAGCTTTTAAAAGCATTGCCTCCTTATTACCCGCCCAAGTCGTATCGATCACCGCCTTTTGGGAACAGTCAGGGGTCCGGACGACTCCCTGTCAACGTGTCACTTCTGTTGGCCTCTCTACTGGTCCGCACCTTGATGTTTGAAAAATGACAACATTTTTTTTATCGTATGAAGTTATCTTCCCTTTCTGACGCGCTTTTAATTCTCCAATGAGAGCGGCGAAAGGTTGCCTAAAAGCGACTCCAACAGCCAGCATAGGCCATTAGATTTAAATCAAGGGTCAGCTTGTCGAAAATTCTTTGAATCAGGGGCAGAGAGAATTGATACAATCCCACAGGTTGTCATAGCGAGGGGAAAATAAGCGATTTGCTAAAGGAGGCGGCGGCTTCTACCAGTGGGTCATAAAAGGGGGTCAAATCCTCCATTAAAAAATGGCATTTTAGTTGTTGAAGGCTGGCCGGCATAAAAAAGTGACTGGTTTAAGGGTCAAATGGCCTCGTATTGGTGCGAACTTTGGTCGTCGAGGTTGTCAGGTGGCGTCAGGATGACACGATACAAGATATCCACTTTGTTGTAACGCTGAGAGGCTAAAAGATGGCTTTAAGGGCGTAAAAATAGTAGCTTTACGGCTGCTCGCTTGAATGTTGTCTCACAGGAGAGAGGTGAGAGTCCCCTCCACGGCGAGTGAAAGGGAGGGCGCAAGGATAATCCACAAAGTGCCGCAACTTTCCTCTAGGCTAAACAGTTGATGTTATTTTCCAGGACTGAGGAAATTTTACTCCTTATAAACTGGCGATGGGTGGAAGGAGGTGGTGTACACTCTTGAATGTTTTGGTTTTATTCTAAGCTGCCAATCTCATCACCAGTCATTCACCAAGCCGTAGAACACCCCGACGACATGGAAGCAGACTTTGCGCCAGAGCACAGAGGCTCAAGGAGGCCATTGGATGTGGTCGGTGGTCCACGACATCAAATCGAAGCACAGCTAGCGGGGACCAAAGAATCGCCCTGGTAGCCACGTAAAATACCACTGGAGGCCTAAATGTCCACCCGGCCAAAGCATTCTATATTAGCTATCCTTGACACTGACCTGTGAAAGTATTTCCACGCCATTCATCAAATTTCTACACATCTGAGGCGATATTAAACTGCATTTGGGGTTTCGTCCTGCTTGCATTGGCCCAAGCACGGACTTTGCATCGGTTCCTCCTTGTCACTTTGGTCCCACCTCAGTGCTGTCCAGGCCTGTCTCCACCCGGGTTCTCTCCTAACTGTTCTGGGTGCCATGGATCCAATTATCAGGCCTCTTTATGTAGATATCGTAGACAGATCCGTAATGAACTTCAGAGGGCAGACAGCCATGACTAGTGTCGGTCCAGTTGTTAACAGCATTTCCACTGTGCAAAAGACTGCGGTTGACGCCATGGGAAGACACCAATTTAAGCTCTTCTGTTAGAAGCCCTCACGGCATTTGCGCATCATCAGGGAACAGGAATTGGTGTAGTTGTCTACCGGCTGAAGCCCACTGGCCTTTGCCATCAAATCCCTCCTGCATTCGTGGAAAGTTACAGCAGCATGACTGAAGATATATGCATTACAAATGCACAGAAGAACTGAGGCTACTGACTCATCTCAACGGCTGTAGATCGAGCTGAAGCTGCATTTTCTCCCCAACTCGGGTGGTTGACGAAGTTCTCCTGAATTGCAAGGCCAAACTACATTAGGCCGATTACAACGTAAAAATCCTTTTTGCTGAGCCCCTTCATTTCGGTTTGACAAGCGATTTTTTAATCCCTGCAATCATTCGTAGATTGGGGTTGAAGTAGATTTCCATCGCAGGCGTACGTTGCGATGACAATGGAAAGAAGGAGGCTTCTTGCGCTTCCACATCAGGCATTTGGCACGAAATTGGGCAAAATACGAATGCAGGACGCAAATAATGAAATTCTTTTAGGCAATTCATATTGTAATGTGTCTATCTTTTCAGTTTTTTTTCCAATGACACTGAGCGATCCTCCTTTTGCCTTTTTTGTCTCAGTACAACCCCATCGTCACTGTTGCTGATTGGTGCATTCAAAGGTGGTGCGCGTCTACAGCGCGCTGTTGTCGTTTTCCACTCACGCAATCGTGGGTGTGTGTGTGTGTGTGTGTTGAGACAAAAATTCACCGCCAACAGAAACAAGAGCGTCAGCTGCAAAGTGGCAGCAGCAACCCATTTGTCGTTGTCACGTGCCTACCCTCTCGCCAGCTCCGTCTCTCTCTCTCTCTCTCTCTCTTGAGGTCTGTCAAGCAGCCCCTGCAACCTTCACCATAAAAATCGCTGCGGTAAGTGTGGTTGGCGAATTCCTCGCATCTCGGCAGTTCTTTTATCCTTCTGGTAAAACGCACTGTACTGTGAAGTGATGCCAGTGTCATTCCTTGCTTCCCCCACTGTTTCCTGTGCCTTTGGGGTTGTAGGCATGAAGCTGTTCCACTGCGCTGAATGCGGTCGACTATTCTCTCGGAAAAGGAACCTCCCTGTCCACGTGGACTCAGTTCATAAGGGTAAATTTCTCAGTACAAAATTTCCTTTTTCCTTGTTAAATTCATTTACGCCATGGTAGCCTGTCATGCTGGTTGTCAAATTGATTCTTTGAGGTCAAGTCACCACGGTGGAAATAAGGTGGGAGGAATGTGTTGTTTGCAATACCGTAAGCCCTTCCTCTCTACCTTCTTCTATTTCTTCACCTTTAGGCAAGAAACCGTTTGAGTGCGAAAAATGTGGCAAGTTCTTTACACAAAAAAGCAATCTGAAGAGCCATTTGAAGGCGGTCCACGAGAGTAAGTCGTTCACCACTTGCCAATTCACCTCGCTCAAAGCCCACGCCCACCAAATTTGTGGAAGGGAGGCCTCAATAGCTCTTAAGATCCCGATTTTAGATCCTGTAGTGCTTGTATGATTGCCTTTTAATTAAAAGCGGTAGTCGCCTCCATCCAAATTTTCCAACCGCACTGTCTGTGAATTGCAATGCCACGACACTGAGAGCAACGCTGCCCTTGTTTCCTTTTGCAGACGTGAAACCATTTTTTTGCAGCGAATGTGGCAAATCCTTCTCTCGGAAGCCGCATTTGGTCACCCACCTGGACTCCGTGCATATGGGCAAGCTAAGAGCCTTCCTTACATCATCTGGTCGAGTTAATCACTCCCTTATTTGCCTTATTTGTAAAAGCCTTCTCAAGAACCAAAAGGTTTTGATCTCGTGTCTAGAAAGACTGGCGGGGAATTCCCTTTCTCCCTGCTCCTCCTCCTCCTCCTTCTCCTCCTCCTCCTCTCCATCGGAATGACAGAGTGATCAGCAAACACTGCCTTCACTGTTTTAGGCAAGAAGCCATACGCCTGTGAGATATGCTGCAAGACCTTTACACAGAAGAGCAACTTAAGGAGTCATCTTAAGGCGGTTCACGCGGGTACGTTGCCGCTCACCAAATTTCTCCCCTGACCCCTTCTTTACTGCAAAATGTAGCCTCTCCCTGGTCTATCCTCACAGTAACTCCACAAAACAGCCTCAAGAACGCCATTCCTGCATCTCCGTCCGAGGTGCAACGAACAGCGGCAAAACCACTCCGGAAGCACAAACCGCTTGACAATGGCCGTGAATAGAAGTGGAGGGAGCGCAAAGGCCTCTTACAGTCAACACAAGGGAAAAGATTATTGGTTAGAGTTTTGTGTATTTGGTATTTCTAAAACTGTTTTAAGTAATGCAGAATTTTCCAAAAAAGTGATGATAAAGATAATCATAAATAGTGGCGATCAAGGTTTGTAAATTTTTCGCAAACAGTGAGCAATTCAAAGTGAATTGATGTATTTGTGCTTTGCTTGTCAATTGGAGAAGTGTATTTTGATGGTGCAACAATGAATTCGGTGAGCTAGGCGGCTAGAATAGACAATTTGAATTAGCCAATCAGAAGGCGAGTTTGAGAGGGTGCGTGAACAAACAGAACGAGTTCCGAGGGAAGCATACTTCATAAGCGCGGCACTGTTGCCAACACTGACAAGTGCATGGCATCTTCATTGCACGTTGCAGCTGGTTTTGTGAGTCTTCTGTGCGCCTCTGATACCACCGCCTCAGTGGGGATATCTAACACTGGAGTATCAGAAACAAAAACTATTTTCTAATGCCCTGTTATGGCTGCTGACAAACGCCGTGTGAGTAAGAGACAAGACGATCTGGCACGCAATATGAGAATTAAGGACGACGGCCCTTAAAGGAAATAATACGTAGTATCCCATCAGGCGATGATGCACCTAAAGGCAACTATGTTTGCTCAGAAGACATGACTATACGCTTAAAGTGATCAGTCTCAACGGATTTTATTTTTACTTTGCCCGCGATCAGAGAGGTCCAAACAATCTGACTGCTGACAATGGACCGCAGAGAATGAACGACGTACTTAGCTAAGGTGGAGTTTAGAAACAAAAATTTAATGCCGAAAAGCAATTCCACCGCCATTACCTGAACAGCCATTGCTTATTTAATTTTGGTCAATGGGAAAGTTGTGGTTAAAAAGCTCCGAAACGAACGACGAATACAGTAAGCACTGCAGGAGGCCCAAAATGGTTGCCTCAACGGTGATTGTTGACTAACGTGCGGCAATGCACCCAATTTATTATCTAGAGTACGGCTACAATTATGAGCATGAACCATGGTAACGGCTGAAAAGAACGACGGCACGACCTCTAGTAGGCAAACAATTTCAACCAATTAATTGACACAGTCTGAAACACTTAGAGCTATGTCACACTGCATTTGCAACTGCTGGTTTAAATTCAGATTGCGATAGATTTGCAAGAAGAATTGATGAAAAATCCAAATAATAATGACAACCTTTCTTCCGAAGCAACAGATAAGGCTGTGTAACATTTATTGTTTGATGATTCAACAAACGCTTTTGTATGTGATCTATGTTAAAGTGTATTTTAGTTGTGATAAAATTAGCAAAACTATGGAAATTAATTTATCTTTAAAAAGAGATGTTCTAAGTTGCTTTATTGTTGACTATAAGTAATGGTTTGCTTACTAATAAAAGTTAAACAATTATTGTGCTTTTGCGTTTGTTTTAGTGTTTCATTATTATTTATGATCATCTGCGGTTTTGTAGGGCAACACGTCCGGTTGGGTGTGCGTATGTGTTCTGAGCATGTGCGTGGCTGCCTTTTGTTTATTATGGGCATTTTTGTGTAACATGGAAATTGCACATACCTTTGGGCGCAACGAAAAGGGAAAGTTATTACTTATTTCAGCTGAATACATTCCATTGAGCATTTTTGAATCCCCAGAGGCAAACTTTACTGCATTCCAAACATTAATGGATGAAGGATGCCTCATCCCAAACATTTCCGTTAGAAACTTTACGTCATCGGCAGACATACACTCAATCTTGATATCCGGTGGCTTGTATCAGGATTATCATAAAAATAAGTCTCTCGTGCTGCCGTGTGACAAGTTTCTCTTCTCAAAAATTTTGCCGCATTTCGAGCCACTATGGTTAACTAATCAGCGTCATGGAATGCGCAGCGCTTCGTTCTTTTGGCCTGATGACTACGTGGCTGTGAATAACTCTCGACCTTTCCTAACCGCTGGTATCAATCCGAATGCGCGTGTCGCTTATTTTGACATCGATCAAATTCATCAGTGGCTTCTCAATCCATCTATCACCTTCATGAGTATATTTATCCCTTCTCCATACCATGAAAAGGATCCTAACTTCTTCTTCGACTACGTTGAGTACGCCGATGCATTCCTCTTTTCTCTTCTCTCACGTATCAAAAGCTCGCCCAAATTGAGCTCTTCTGTTAGCATCGTTTTCATCGGCGGCACAGCTGCTGTTGATGCCCAGTCTGCTGGTGAAGTTGTATCGATCCGAAAGTACTTTCGCTCCTGGCCAGCTTCTGCTTTCGGCAGTCACTTTAATCGAGGCAAATTTGTTGAGTTCTGGCCCACTCCTGGTAAGTCAAAAGCTGTCTCTGATGATAACACACTCTGTGTCCCTATTAGGAGCAATTTTGTTTTAGATGAAGAAGACGAGACTTTGGTGAGGCTGCTTACGGAGGATAATCCCAACTTTTTCACCTGCAGTACTGCGGATTTCCGAAGGCGATTTTCAAGGTTCGATATGGGACTACTGCCGCCATATTATATCGTTGCAAAGCCAGGAAAAGTGCTTCAAAGTGAGTTTTTTTTGTTTCTGCTATTTGTTCTTGTTTTTCTTTACATGAACGTCTTGGATTGTTCAACTCATTGCCTTCTACTGTATAAATCCGTGGTTGTCTCGATCCTTTGAAGACATGGGACTGGAAATGGTTATCACTTCCCTTCGTAATTATCGTGCGATATTAAGGTCTCACGTTTAATTGATTTCCGTTGCAATTTATTGTTGTCTTCAGACGGCATCGTTAAATTTTATCCTTTTTCGTGTAGAAACACTTGGTGAATTAATAATAAGCCAAACTAATCGCAATGGAAATATATGAATAGCTTCCCTTAGATTATGCTTATTGTAATTCCCTAGTGCCGTAAGAGGTTGTGAATGAGTAAACATTACTGCTGCTCTAATATTTTTTTGCTTACCGCCATGCACGTGCAACTTTCTGATCTTCTAGGTCTGAGCTCGGTATCAAGAGGGTGTGTTGCACGTGTTGCCCATCGGCCTGTAAAAAGTGCAGTGGCATCAAAGTGTGTGCTACGAAAGCCGCTGGTTGAGGTTAAAGCATTAAAATAGGTGTAGAGTGATGCTCTTGCTCTAAACTTGTCCAAAAAAGAAAATGGCGATGAATGGTGCTTCAAGCGCCAATCTCAGACCTTTTTTGATGTTGGGAATGATTTGTTCTTTATTCAGCGGCTGCTATTACGTCACCTGATACCTTATAATTTATTGGATCATGATAACTTGGGCTCACATTTTGTTGGGGCTAAAGTTGTGTCACAACAGACAGAGGATTGAAATCAAGGCGGAAAATCAGGGCATTTCTTACCACCAAAACGTCAACACACTCTTGACGATAGTATGAATGACTGCCTAACTTAACGCGGAGAGTTAGCTGGGTAAGGGAAGTAGTCAGGATACGTGCAAACATTTATAAAGACGTTACAGTTTAATTGCCATCACTACGAAAAGTCCTAAATGCGTCGGCGCGGGGGTGAGTGGTAGGCGTAGGCATCACCACTTATACCTTGTGATTCTGTTTGTGCGTAATTTTAGCATCACGTTTCTCTCAGCCCCTGATTTGCAAATGATCACCAGCTCAGCTGGAGGCGCTTTTACTTTTGTTACTTACTTTAGTCCCACATTCTTATCAAAGGCACCAGGGGAATGTGCCTCACCATCTTCATTGTTACACCATCTGGTAGTGGGTTGCTTTGATATCGCATCACTTTTTTGATGGTATTCGACTAATTGTTATTGTCTAAGTTACTTTTTAAAAAGAAGTTCCATCTTCCTGTTTTACCTAATGGTGGATCTTGGACAGCGAGTGATTGGTTTATGAAATCATTCTACGACGACTATGTAATGGGCACTTCTGGCTGGACACTGGGCTGTGAAAAGGTGATATTGAATTTTCTTGGTGAACAGGTGGTTTCTAAGGCTATCTGGGCCTTTTGGTACAATTCGATTTAATCGTTGAGTTAGAAATAACCTTAAAAACACCGAGGTACACCCCATCTCTAATGCTGCACTGTGAAGACTGGAGGGTAGCGCTCTTGCCATCCACCTATTTCATTCATGCAGCAATCTGTCATTTCCAAGGGTCAAGGCGAAATCGTCGTTTTTTTCACTAGAGCTACTCTCAGACCTTATTTAGTCTCCATGGAACGCGGCTGCTCTCCCTCGAAAGTGAGGTCTTCTGCATTAGGAGAGTGTATTGCTCAAGCTCTCCTCACCATTCGTTTTGTAAACTATCGGTCGCAGTACTGTTTGACAGGGCTAGCATTACGCTTATCAATCACTTAGAGAATAGAATTTGCCTAATTCGAGTTGATGTAGTAAGGACTGCTTTACGTTTTACCCTTCAACGTCGCAAACACACACTAGCTTCTACCCTCACGCATGTGCAGTTCTCCCAGTGTCACACTGGTGACACTGGTGTTACCCTGGTGTCACACGCAACTCATCCCCGTCAGTTTATGACAGGCGGTTGCGTTGACTTGTGTCACACACAGATTGATGGGAATTTGAGGCAGTAAAGAGGGCGTAGAAGTGGTGTTTTAAAGGATGGCAACCTAATTATGGGATGAAGCAATGTCAGTGACCTCCACTGTGCTCCTTCTTAAAAGTACACACGAGAAATGACAGCTTCACACCCTATAACGTCAGGTGTTAGAACCGTCAAAAGTTGTCACTTTGGCTAGGGTGAGGGAGAATAAGTAACGGTCTGAGTGCTGAGAACTGAATTACTTTATCTCCGAGATTGGAGACATGTTTTTGGTTTTTCAAGAAGGATCATTCCTTCTCCAAACTGGGAGAGTACACTGGTCTTGTAAATCTGCCCCCCCACATTTTGCAAGCACTGACTGTGGAATCGTTTCTTGACCCTGGGGATTCACTGCTTATTATGCAAGATTGTGCATTTCCATAATATGCAAATGCACTTTTTGTTGTGCCAATTACCCCGCTCCAGGCAGGTGCCTTCGTCTCGGTATGCCACTACCGCGACTCGTGGTTGCTTATTAGCCTAATGCAATGGAGGGTGTGAATTGTTGTGGTGGTCGCGAGGGTAGAAATTGGCTGGCTACTGGCACGTAGTCATTTTCTGGGCCCCAACTGCTCCTTGTTGGAAGACTGTTTGAGGGAAAAATGGTCCCTTCTAACCAATTCAGGTATTGTATGAAGGCTAATGGGATGGTGTTTTGTCCGCTGTGGGTTAAATGCATCTCTACTACTTCGGCTAAATTTATGTGAGCCAAGACGTTGCCTTTAGCAGCCTACGACTTAGTGTAACCACTAGGAGTGCTACAAATTGCTGGAAGATAATAAGCTGTGAAAGGCGTTCGTGTGTGTGTAAGTGAATGCATTGTCTGACATTGATACCCGCTTTTGAGGCATCCTTGAGAGCGAGATGACTTGATGCCTATTTGCAGCAATAAAGCACTCCCATCGATGGTTGCGGTAGCATCCATGCCACCATTAATGCGGTCTAATCCCAGTAAAAAAATAATCTAGCGTTCATCCACGGAGCCTTCAAGTGTGGAACAGGCTGAGGTGCTAGGATTAGAGGGGTCAAGGAAAGGTCTCGACTACATTTTGATGGCTTGAAATCGCTTACCAGACAAAGGTCATTCAACATCGCATGGATTTTAGCGACTTGGATGGTGTTCTCCATGGAGTGTCCCCATTACTTGCAGTACCTCGTGCCACCAAATGACGCCTCACCGTCTATTTGAGTTGTTTACACCTTTTTGTCACATTGAAAAGTGGTGCGCCCCACTTTTACCCCTCTACTTTGGTCTATCCATCGTGCTAAACTCGTTGCGAGTTTATCAACCCTTCCACCAGGTGGCAAGGGGTCTGAGAAAGCAGCAGCCTAGATGGAACTGGCCAAATTTCACTTTGTAGTTGAGGAGATCAAAGTGTGCGTGAATGCAGAGGAGGAATGCCTACTTGGAAACACATTTCCCCTGTTTGTGTGTCGTGTTGGGGTGAATCCACAAACATCTTCCCTCTTTCGCCTCTGATTGCTCTAGTTAATTGAAGAACAGTCGCATAAACGTGCCTTATTGGTGTTCTCCCTCCTTTTAATAGTTAGCAAGTCAGAGGGCCCCGAAACGTTAACAGACGCGCCTCAGCTGTCACCCTTTGCTCTTCTCTGGGGCAATTCTTTCATCTCTGCCGACTCATCGGATATCTGCGGCCTGCATAATTACTCGAGCACAACCCTCCAACTCATCGACGTGTACCCACTGGTGTGCTGGCTCCTGCATCTGCCCCGTCCATGGTTTCACTGGGGTCACTTATCCCGGGTCACCCGCTTTCTCAGCCAACCACCCCTCCACGCCCAGGTGGAGGAATTCGAGCATCGAGCAAGGGCATGGAGAACCTTTCCAATTGGTATTATTGGTAAATTTGGAGTCTCGAGGGAAACTTTTCTTGCCGGTAAGTTGCTAGGAGGTGCTCTTGGTCGACCATTCCAAGCATCATAAACAAATTCATGATACCAATGGTTATTTACTTCCCAATATATAAGTTGCTCTAACTTTCGCTTTTCTCCAACCTAGGTGCCCTCATATCCGCTTTCGTGGTGATTTTCGGCATCGTTTTTGTGGTTTGCGCAATCAAGGTGCATCGCAACTACCACCGCTCGTCCGGTGGTGGCGACAGTTTCGGCCGCGTACGCTACCACAGACGTCGTATTCCTCGCCCCTGGCTTGCTCCCTCCACCTCGCCCTATGCCTTGCGCAGCCAACGTCTTCTCGGTGGCGCTGCTGGCGGTCTGAGTAATGAGGCCGCCGAGGAGGAAGAGGAGGAGGTGTTGATAAGTAATGATGCTCTCTCTCGAAATCGTCGTCGTGATGCTGCAGAGGCTTTCATTCAGATGCTTCACAGTCCCTCCGATAGTCCTATGCCAAGAACAATGCCAGCACTGGGCGGAGGTGTAATTTGACCACTGTTGGTATTGACTTGTGCTTTGATTTGGTCTTACATTCCTTCCCACCTTTCACGTCTTCTGTCTCAGCCTCCTCTCTTGCACTTTTTTTGCTATCGTTGTCTGTGATATGCTTTTTTTGGTTATTTTCTGACTTATTGGATGTTTTTGAGGCCTTGATAAGTTGTCTGTACTGGGAGAGGGGAAGGGCCGCCTACTATCTTTGAGAGCTTGTGTGTGGACGGCTGGTTGGTCGGGATGCCCCTCAGGCGGTCGTCTATTAACTGGTCGAATTCGCCTTGTCTAGCTTTTCACTCTATATAAACGACGATAGTTATAGATTCTAACCGTGAGGATGAGTGTAGGATAGTTGGTATATCAGACCAGCAGAGAGTTCGGAACCCGGCAGGCTGGTCGCTGCACTGCGGAGCCTTTCCTGGTGTTCCAGTAATTCTAATTGTCATTGAAATGTATGTACGATTGGCGCGGGAGCAGCTGAAGAGACTCAGCATCCCGTTCGATGAAGATGGAGCCCGTGGAGGTTGGGCAACTTCAATGCGCGGTCAACAGCGTGCACTTCAAAGTCATCCCGCAACACCAAGCTTTTTACTATCTGGGCTCCTCAAAAACTTTTGCTGCATTTACAACAGTTCATCTACCAACGGGGGATTTTAGCACTGAAGTAAGCAACCACCCTCCCTCGCCTCCATTGGCCGGTAGTTTTTGTAGGCTGCTGAATACCTTGTCAGTAGTTTAGCAATACAGTGGGTTGCCTTACTCATGAACCCTCGAAACACGAACCCTCTCAGTGCCTAGGTTTCTGGCAATTTTAAGACGCATATTTAGTGTTTGAAAACCGTCTGTCAACACGATTTTTGGCACTAAGGCGAGATACTGTCCTACTTTTTTACTTCATACTCTGCAGGCTACTGAATTTCTTGTCAGTGGCTTGAAAAGGATTAAACAGGTTTCGTTAATGAGTTTTAATATACTGCAATGTAGAGCGCGTTGCTTTGCAGACCCGTAACAATGAGGAATTATCGAGTAAAGGCTATAGTGGTAGTATTACCGAAATAGGGGTGCTCAAGGCATGCACTAGACACGTTCCCCACCAGTATCACGAATGTGTGATGCACTGAGTCACGTCGTGAAGGGATAGATGCAAGAACAAAACCTATGACTCCCTTAAGCCTTCAGTGACTCGACACTTACTTTGACGCTAACTTCTCGAGTCACCTACTTTAAATGCATCAGTAGTATGCTATCACCAGCTATAAAAAAATACTAAAGACCAAAATTAGCGAATCATTTTCTCTAAGCATAATCGTTGCACGCGGTTAGACATTCTATGGCGTTCGCGAGGCTCCCCATAGTCATTTGAATGTATGAGGAGGAAGGATCACGTGAAAAAGGGCGAAGGAACACTATCGATCATCCATTCAAACTGCGGAATCCGGAAGTTCAGTCAACAGGCAGTGGTCTTCCTCTCTCCGAAGTCGCTTATCGCAACACTCCGAATTGAGTATGAATATGCCAGGAGCTTTGGGTAACAACCAATGCAACGGTCAGTCGTGCTGCGGTCAGTCGCAGTGTACCACTTCCTTCTGCACGCCCTTAGTCACAACGGGATGCACTCCCCAGCGTCGTGTTACTGGGGTTTTGATGCCAACCTTCGCTGGCGGTAAGCATATGTGTCTAAAACCCAGTCTCTCCTGTGGTGTCTACGGTAACCCTCAACCCTGCCAGCCGGAGAAACTGGATGAATTCCAGGTAGAGGAGAAGAAACCAGCAAAAAAAGAATGCCCACCTCCACCTCCACCAGAAAAGTGCCAATGTGCACCTGCAAAGCGACAGGAACCCTGTCCTCCCAAGTATCCTGGGCTAGAAAAGTGCGGAGCCAACCGACCTTCGCCAACGCAACAGAAAGCTTCACCCACCAGGAAAGAGTGCCCTTCACCCAAGTCTCCCACGCCTTCAAAAGAAAAGTGTCCCCCTGTTCAGTGTACGCAACCGCCAGCCAAAGAAAAATGTACACCCCAGAAGGCTACTGCAAAGCCGAACTGTTCGCCGCAGCGCAGTCTCGCAAACGAATGCGGAAAAAGAAACGCCAGTGCACTAAAGCAATGTGGCGCACCGGAGTGCGCCTCCCCCACCCGCTCATCGGTTGCAGAATCCCCTATTAGTCCAATGAACCGTGTCTGTTCCCCTCTTAACTACCAGGTTTGTGCATCATCGCAAGCCGAAGATCCTAGAGTGAACAAAACCTGTCCCCCCACTACTTACGTGTCCCAAATGGACTACTGTGCTGACAAAAAGAAGGATAATCGGCAGAGTCCGATGAATTCGGAGTGTATGATCGCTACACCACCACCTCCGGATATGCGGTGTATCACGGAGGAAGTGAATCGAAGGATAATGCAGTTGGGAAAGGAGTGTTCGGCAAGCTCGGGAATGTCAAAAACTCCACCGATTAAGCCACAACACGCCTGTGAAACGTATTCGTTGGGAGCCGCTGCGTGTCCAGAGGCCCAGTCTGCACCTCAAATGTGCCAGCAGATGTCGGGTAGACAGACACCAACCAACAATCCTTGCCAGCCCAAGCCAGCAGACAACTGTGCCCCACAGCGACCACAGTCGTCAAACCAATTGGGAATGGACAATTGTCCACCTCAACGATCACCCAACAATCGGAGTCCATCACCAAGGTCTGATAATAACACGCAGTATGAGGATGATAACGGCGTGACGGATAACTCGTACTGCTGGAAGTAGGGAGTGTCGCCTAGCATCTTATTGTCAATGATGGCTATTATTTATGGTTTAATCAACTCGGTTGTGAAGTTAAGCCAAAAATAGGGAAGTAACTCATTTCAAAGGAAATATCTCCATCATCTTACATTTTGAGTTGAGTGCGCATTTGATGAATATATATTATTTTCTAACCTTTACACTGCTCCTCCTACCCGGGCCAATTGCTTTAAGTCCGTGTGATGGGAGATAAAACCGCCTACATAGTTAGTAAGTAGAACTTACCAATAGCCAACATTGAAATCAACACACGCCTGGCAGAGGATGAGACTACGATCTCCAACTTCCGAGTCTTCTTAAAACACTCGAGTCAAAATGACCACCCCACTGAGAAACCACCAACATAGAGCGCAGTGTCCGTGTACAGCGTAACTTAATAGTCGCAAATTACAGAAGAACCAGTCAAGCGGATCCACGACCCATAGGCCACCAACCGCCAAGCCGTCAGTCCTGGAACCATTCAACCACAGATCTTTCCCAGCGAGTGCAGCTTACACTTGATCCGATCCCTGCCTCACCCTCAGTCAGCTCACTGACACAACAGCGAAGCACACTAGAACTCACACAGTGACTACCAGCGAACTACGAACCTGCCAGTGGAGGCAGATACACACAACAATCCGAGAGGGCAGAAACGCCACGTTGGAGTTTACCCAAGATCAAACGGGAGAAGGAAAAACAAGAAATGGCCGCGCAAAACACCAAATGCAAGGAGCGCGTTGAAAACTGCAAGCAGTCAACCTGATCCCCACAGATGAAAAAGACATGAGCAGGGCGCACGCACGTGATCCAAACATCTCTTTAGAAAAGACAGAAACAGCACTCCAGTGTACAATATGTTATTCAAATCATGGTCTTTAACAACTTATTGATGTAGTTTTCCCGATTACCGAAATCACCACCCTCAACAAAGTGTCTGCCCTTCTTGCGGAAGCCTCCCGTCGGATTATTCAATTTAAAACGCCAAAGGAAGGCCGATGCCTTTTTGAAGTTTGGGCCGACCGTGTAAATCTCATGCACCAAATCCTCAACACACACAATTCCAAAACGACCAAGCTTTCGTTGGATGTGCTCGTTAGTAAGCGGTAGCCTCTGGCCTCGAACTTTACAAAAACCGCGCTTATAAATGAGACGTCGGACGGTTCTTAGAGAGGGATAGCCCCAAGCGATGTAGGGGTCGATCAAACGAAGCATGTTCAACGTTGCCTAAACGATAGATGCGCGAAGAACTCCTACCTTGTTTAGTCGAACAAACACACCATTATTGATTTGCAAGAGGCGCATCAATTGCAGAGTTTTCCTAGGTTTAGGATGGATTCCATTGATACCTCGAATCCTCACGACAAAAGCAAGCTTGGGCTCAGCGGGCACATAGAAGTTCCCAGCTTTCTGAGCACTGCGCATAAGACTAATTTCGCGTTTAGCAGCACGTTTGTACTCCTAAAAATGAATCGGGAGAGAAACAGAAAACTTACAATTAAGTACTTCTGAGCGTGCTCAATACATATTTTCTTCATGCGAAGATACTTAAGACGTTGGGCAATTTTTCTCTTAAGCTCGGAGTTTCGTCTGCCAACACGAAGCGTCAGCCGGTATTTGAGTTTTTCAGGCATCTTGGGAACCCTATTTTTCTTGGTTGCAGACTTTTCCCCTTTTATATCTGCGGCCAAACCTTCGGCCCCGGTCTTAGCAGATCCTTCAGTGTCAGTTGTAACCGACACTGCAGCCTTGGCAGCGAGGTGTCTAGCTTTGGATGAACGTAGCTTTTTAGCTTTGGCAGCATAGAACCTCTTATACCTAGCCTGAGAAGACTTCTTGCGCTTGGAAATACGCTTAGGAGGAGCGGGCTTCGCTTCGGCGGTAGAAGGGGTGGTCTCTGCCACCTCAGTCTTCGGAGCCTCCTCCATCTTTTCAGGTTCACTAAATTTAGAACAAACGTATAGACCACGTAAGAAATGCTGAGCGGCTAAGCACCACTTACGCCATCCTACAAGTAAACGTGTCCTTTCAAAACCGACACAAGTGCGAAGGAAACAGTTTAAAACAAATCGCGAAGTGTCTAGGTAAAATGGTCCCTCTGACGTCAGCCAGTGGCTAAAAGAATATCCTGTCGTATTTTTTATGTACAAATATAGTGCTTTTGACGAACTGATCTATTATTATTATGGCATGATTAACATGTCAAATCCTATTTTGCAAACTAAATATCATGATTATGACTTGCTTATTCAGCTTATTTGTGCAAATCTGGTGATGAGTGAAAAAGTGCTAATGCTGCCATGTTGTGGACAAGCATTATAATATTCGATTGTCAAAGTTATCTTTTAAATTTCTATGTGCATGTGCATACTACTTCAAGTTCAGGTTAGAAGTATAGTTTACCAAGATTTCTACTTACCGCAACTTACAATTATTTCTTGAACCTAATCTGATACCTATAGCCATGATTGTCTCTCGACTTCTCATAGCTGGTTTCAATGTCATAAGAAAAAAGGATTATTTTTGTCGTTACTTGAGCGTAAATAACGCCGACGTCCACTATCGGTTTAAATGGTGCTTTCTGCTACTTATGAATTAGGAAAATGAAATTTTATCATGAATTTAAATTGCGAGAAATTTTGTGTACAAATATGGCGGAAAACTTTAAAATACTATGATGCGTATAAGCACTATACAGTTGGAATCAGAGTAAATGGTACGGATCGGGAATTTTAATGCTTGTTCAAGGCACCATGGGAGAGCACTTGTGTAGCCTGCTTTCTAAAATTAGTAAATAATGCAACAACTTGCACAGAATTATTAGTAGCGACCTGACTTTGTAGCATTCAAAGGTGTTTTAAGCTCCTTAAGCGAAGACTTGTAAATATATTTGGCCTTTAAACAAACTCTGCGAATTGGCAGACAAAAAAACTAACACAAAATGATGACTTGCTTAGCCTCCCTTTAGAAACAATTCTTGCCTTTGAAATTGCTAAATTAACTCGATTATTCGCTAATTCAAATAAGTTTTAGTGCTTGGTCAGTTGCCTTTCAATATGCGTGTAATGGCCCTACTTGCACGCTTAGTGGATAACTCGGGCATCTGCCTTGCTGATGCACTCAAATCGATCTGGATTTTTAAACCACATGCAAATTGGACGTGCAACACATTGCCGCGACTGTCCGCTTTTAACATCTTACCAACCAAATGGAGTTCTTGGGTCATCATGGCGGTAGCTGCTACATGCCTGCCTCACGCCATCAACAAATTACGGCTAGGCTGCCTACATTGGCAACATTACCTCCACTAAATCCCACGCTACCAGACGCATGTCCACGACCATATCCACACCGACGATCGCTAGAAACTCTTGCCTATCGACCAGCTAACTACTACAGTGCTGCAAAAGTCTCACCAGCTTATCCTCTTGCTGCTTCTCAAGTGGATTCCAGAAGTCAAGACACTAAGCTCAACGAACTTTGTGGTGTTCAAGTACCCTCGGTCTATTCAGCTGCACGTACAGCTCTTTATACACGCTATACTCCAAGAAATTGGTTTGACAGCTACAATCGTCTTTTGCAAGCAAATGACTTGGCCCAGAAGAATTCCGATTGCCTGGTTCACGACTCGAAGAGATTGGAGGAGGAACTGGCCGATAGAGCAAAAACCAATCAGAATGATTCGACACGAAGACTAGGTGATCGTATTTGTGATACAGCTTTTTGGCAAAGCGAGTTAGACTCAGAGATTGCAAAGATGAAACAGGAGATTGATGATTTAATTCGCGCCCGTCGGATAACGGAGAAGCTATTAGCAGAGACGGAGAATCATTTGCACATTACACAAGAATGTTTGTATAATAGGGAGAAGAGACAGTGCACAGATTTGGTTCATGATGAGGTGGAAAAGAAACTCATTGAGGTGGGTGATTTTTGTGGTTCTTTATAAGTCAATTCGGTAAGCAAAACAAAAAGCGTCCCTTAGTTGCGAAAATACAATGAGGCTAATTTATCTCACATATAAGTATACACACAAAAAGCTAAGTCGGACAACATTTCACCTACGTTTTTGGGAAGAAATGCAAGAATACACAGGGATTTTAGTGATATATCAAGAGCGTCAAAATCTACAAATTTTTAAAAAAAGTAAAAACAACTTACAAATAAATTTAGTTAAATTTATTAACGATTGAGTTAATTTTATTTTTTAATTTCAACGCTGTTGCATAAACTGATTCAGTCATCATTTTAATGAGCTGAAGATCACGTTGATTTTCTGATGGAGGTGCGTTTGCGACAGATCACGTGGTTGTAGGTGTTTGTTGTTGGTAATAAAACTCTCACTTTTAGGAAGTCAACACGGTTAAATGTATCCAGAATGAACTACGCAAACTCATTGATAATGCCAAAACTCAGGAACAGTATGTTGGAAGGAAATTTTTGCTGCTTTTCTCGAAGTTGCTATGTATTTTATCTTGTAATTTGATTTCCTTTCATGGAGCAAAATCGCGCTCCTATTCCCATGCAGTATTTTTAAATTTTTTATAAATATTGCTATAAAGCTGTTGAAACTGCGGTAAATTTAGCAGCGATAGCGCTATGTCTTCCGCCTTTTTTTCACAGATTGAACAGGGCTGCATTGCATGACTTGGAGGCGGACAAAGCTAGAAAATTTAGAGCCCTTCAATTGGACGAAAGCGCTCATTCAATGCACAATAGTTCGGCTCATATCAGTTACTACGGGGGTGTGGAGTGCATCGACCAAACGTAAGTTCTGCTTTTTCGAAGGTGTCTAACCGGTGCTGTAGTTGTACATATGCTCGCCTTGGTACCTTCTCTTGCATGATACGTAAATGCGCTGTTGTTTTGAGCGAAGATCAAACTTCTTTGCATCTTAAAGGTCTCTGCTGTCTTGTATTTCCCTCTTTTATCCATCGTCTTAATTTTGAACATCCCTGGACCAAGTAATCGGATGGTCTCTTGATATTTAATCCTACCAGAAAGCAAACAGTTGGGATATTCACCTTAACTGATGCTAGCAAGACATGGTGTGATACAAAGTAAAAGTTCCACTTCTTTGACTTGGTTAAATAGTTGTCCTTTAACAGCCTTGTTTCTAATGAAACCTTGGAATCGTCTTTTACCCTCATCATTTCAGCCAGTCGGTGCCGGAGACATGGAACAAGCAGGTGTCCGATCTCATACAGCGTAGTCAGTCAGAACGGGCAGCATGCCGAATGCTGCGAGAACGCATCGCGAAGGGAATTGCGCACGCTAGCAAGGCCCTGTCAGACATCTGGGAAGCCGTCAATGCTGCATTTGCTCAACGCATCCGAGAACTCACTGATGCACGTAATCAGCTGCAGGCTTCGCTTGGAAAGGTAGGCCATCTAAGCTGATGATCAGTTTGAAGAGGTTCCAGTCTAAAAGTTGGGTAAATGTGCCACTACTTACAACCTTGAGTGTGTTCATTTCTATGACCTGGTTTCAAATTCAGACGCTTCAGGCAATCTTCGACACAGAAAAGGAGATTGAGGATCTGAAGAGGGCCATCAAAGATAAAGAGGAGTATCTGAAGACAGCAACATCTCGTCTGAACACGCGCCTGCTAAGACCAGGCATGGAGAATTGCCGTGATCCGGCTATGGTACAGTGAGTTAATAGCAGTTTGTTTTCCAATATCTTTTAAAGAAAGCCTTTATTGTAATATGCCATCTAGAATGAGTTGAAAGGTATCTAGCCTTGATTAGTACTGTCAGAAGGGGGGCTTTAGGAGCACGATTATAATAATTTACAAAAAATTTACCAGCTGTGATCTTATGGAAGAAGTAGTGACCTGAATGTATCCTGGGATGGCTGTTCTGATTCGTTAGATGATTGGAGTTTATCCCTCATCCCTTATTCCTCGAGGTACTACCGTGGTACTTCAGTGTCATTACACATAGAACAAGGGAAATGAAAACCTGTTAACTTCTTTCTCATCTCATTTCAGCCTAATTTGTGAGGTGAAGCAGTTGAAGGCAGCTATTGAGGAGCTGACAAATCAGTTGCGACGAGCCGAGGGTGTGTTGCAGGAGCTTTTGCATTTGAAGACGGCAAAGGAGGGAGAACTGGCCTGCAAGAATAATAGCCTTTTCATTGACCGAGAGCGTTGTCTTGCCCTGCGCACCCAGTGGCCGGGCGGACCGACAGCGGGTGCGGCGAACGCCATTCCCTGTCCAGGCAACATTGTCTCCTCGGTGCAAGTCTGTGCCTGCAAGTGATGCCGACTCTTTTAGCCGAGTAGAAGTAAGACGGTGGAGGTGGCAAGGACGCTGCTCCCATGTGAACTCTGGCGTTTAATGTATTTCAGGCTAAAAATAAAGGAGACCGTGGTTTATAAGGTAGTGGATTTATTTTTGCGTGGTCTGTGCGCTGTGTCACCCTACAGTCTCCGCAAGTCTGTGAATAGACTGGAAGTAGGGAAGGGGCCGCTTTTCGTGAGCTTAAAGCGAGTAGCGCGCTGTGCCTTGAAATTCAGGTCAGCCCCTTAAATGAGGCATAGCGTCTCTTTAGTGCGGGATGACAAGTCACATCAAAGGGGGAAGTAGGTGTTTAATGACCTAACAGTGGGAATTTTGGAATTGTGAATTGTGAACTCCTGGGGGTACTAATGTTTGCGTTCAGACCGGGTTTCGGGAACATGTCGGCGTCCCTTTGTTACTTTTTCATAATGTGATAAAAGCTTACGCATGGGCAGAAATGGATATCAGTTGGTGCTGACAACAAGTTGAAAATGTGGAGAAGCATAACGATAACATAAAAATAATTGGTCCCCAGTTACAGCAGATGAGCAGATATGTTTCACACAAATTAGTGAAATTCAATTTATTTCTAGGCAAAAATTTCCGAATTTGCAAGAATTTTATATTTTTTGATTTTACGCCTTCGTAGGCGCTAGTTTTACTGAGCATGGATACGCTTGAGGCACTTTAATTGGCGAGTCTCGCTCATCTGGGTCAGGGTTCACGTCTTGGGTGCCACGTTGGCTAGTGAAATATCCCCTCAAAAATGATGGTGACAAAAAAGACTGGCAAGGAGGGTACCAAGAGCCAAAAAACTATCCACATGGACAATTTATGCACACTTAAATTCTACAGAAATATCATACTTGGTGTTACGGTGAGATTTGTTTACGGGTTTCGCTTATATATTTTTTTTCTTCCAGTCGTATACTGGCATAGATGCTTGCACCTCGCAACACTAATTGCAGTGCATCAAATTACCGAACATTTTTCTGTAATTACAAGAGTTTCTAAGTGATAGTTTTGAACTCGCGCCCTGCATTCCAAAATTTTATTTATCTTGTCTTGAACAGACCTTATACCTCCTCGTCACTTACTTTTTTTGCTGGGACCGCTTCACAACACGATATATTGTGCTCTTCTCCCTTTGCCTGGTTGCGAATTTCTCCGCCTATCAATTCATGTCGTACCTTGCCACTCCGCGCTATGAAAACGACGACCGCGGGAACAGCCGACTAATCGATGCCGGTTTTGACTTGAATATTGGTCCAGGTAGCCTTTCAGAGTGAGTTCCACCAAGCATACGTTGGTCAAACTGACCTCTCTTATCGACCTTTCTATACCCCCTTCAGGCACGCAAAAGATCTCATCTTGGCCTGCTCACTGGTAGAAGGCTTAGCTCTTCTTCACAACGGTTTTTGGCTGCTACTTCTTCTCGTGAGTTATCGGCAGATTATCTCTTAAGATCTCTAAATTCATCGTGTTGGGCGATAACATATTTGCCAGCAGCGTCGTATGTAATGTTGCGTGACGGGTTCAACCTTAATAAAGTTGATTATGATCGGCCACGTCTTCAAAATCGGAGATGCTTGTGTAGCAAAGGTGGTACGTCACTTGGGTTCCGGTAGTTCATACCCCTCTGAGATTGCAGCAGTGAAAGCGCTTTTTAATTGCAATACGTTGAAGTTAGGTCGTTGGTGCGTTTAAAATCCCTGGCTGATTAAATCTATGCAGTGCCATGCAGTGGTTTCGTTTGCTTTGCAGATTCCTGGTCGAGTGTTTTACCTTTTCTGGGTGCATATCCTTGCCCCCTGGATATTTGACCCCAACCAATCGCCGCAGATAAGTGAGAAGAAGCAGAAAAAACAGGAGCGTCGCCTCAAACGGATGCAGAATGCAGGACGATGAGTCCGTTCTTTGCGTACAATTTTCGGGCTGCCGAACGCATAGACGCAGTCCCTCGATTGCGGTGCGTTTCTTCCCTTTTTCCTTACCAATTACTGGTCTCTCCTTTCTGTGTATTTATGCTACTCCTGACTTTGCTATTTTGCCTGTACGTAGTTTTTAAGTTCAGCCACCCTTGGGAAAAGTAAGGAGGTCTGGCCTGTGTATGCAGGGCGTGTGTTGAGTTGAATAAAGTCCTAGTGTTGGTGTCGTACTGGTTGGATCATGTAGCTGTCTACGCTCATTGAGATAGAAAGTGAATAAAATTAATCTGCCTTTCATCTGTCATCGAATTGGTTACAATAGGCGATTCGCGTGGCTGGTAGGGTTATTTAACCAAACACAGTCGTATTAGATTTCTTTAAATTCGCAACGCGTCGGTTCTGTGCAGATTTTATATCGTAGAAATTACTTAGAAGGAACTCTTTATTGAGTCGTTGACGCTTCCGGATTTTCTTATTTGCCTTCTGGAAGTAGGAGCCTTACGGATCTACCGATTATCCGTCATTGTTATTACTATCGTTAAATGCTATGCCATGGCTCGTCAAGTGGAAGGTATTCCTCGTAAATTGGTGGATCTGTGAAAACTAAAAACAAAGGATTTGCGTAACAGCGTCAATTTTTAGTCATTGGTGTGGAATGAAAGAATCGGGACCTCATTTCTGGAACACGAAGGCTCTCCTAGGAAACTGTAGCAGGCATGAGATACGATTTTTCTCATCAAGTCTAAAAGTTGGGTAAGCTTCTTTGCTGTTTTGAAGCTCATCCTTTTCTCCGTTGTTAACAAAGCAGTAAAGTATGCTAAGTAATTAATGCATTCTGGTAAAGACCACAAAAGATAAAACATGATCATGCTTGTCAGTTTCTGCTTTCTCACTCCTCAACTCGGGGGCACAGTAATCAATCCGGCTGGTGCCTTGCCAAGTTGCAATTTTCCACCGTTGATTAGCACATTCTCGGCCACTTGGAAGCCCAAACTTTCTGGTCTGATACCATAGTCCTCTAGCTGGCGTTTAAATACGTCCACTAGGTCTGTGTAGGCCTAAAACGATTTACACACAGGTGATTGTCAAAAAATACGAGATTTTTACGCGTCTTTCCACGACCCGCAGCCTATGTAAATAGTGTGCAAAAGTCGTTCTTATCTTCAAACTCTTTTATCCACATCATAGGTTATCAAAGCCGTCGCGAGACAACGAATTAATGATGCATTCACGCTTACATGGAATGCATGCAACCTAGTGATTGTCACGAGGCTTTTTGATGATTTAGTGTCAATTGCAGATCAGTTGTTTTCTGGCGCGCCCTGGAACTGTTCCGTAGTGCAACTCATGCCACTACACCATAGCATTAATGGCTCTACAAACACTGAAATGTTGTGCGGGTCAGCACTGGGGACCAGAAGCTAATTCTATCTCTGGATGAAAGAGTGGAACCTAAGTTTTGCAATGGCTTGTTTGGTGTCCTTGTTAATGTGATTGGGTCAGGGAGAGAGAGAGAGACAAACTTACCTTGCACGCTCTGGCAAGTTCGTAGTTGAGGCTTTTAATTTGATCATTCTTGAAGGCTAGCGTCCCCTAGGGGCGAGAATAAAGTCTTTTAGGTCATAGAAAGGTGTTACACGGGTAGTTGGTTGTCTTGGCACTCAAAGACGACTTGTGCTACCCATTGCTAAGTGGATTGATGGCAGACACAGTGTCATTGTTTTCTTTTATAGGCTTGGTCTATTTTTCAAACTAAGCTCTTCTCTGAGGCAAAAGAGCCAGTGTCCAGTTCATTTGACAGGTGGTGCAACCGACTAGTGTCAATAACTTCACTCCAAATCTATAATGATGCTGGGGTTTGGTACAGCACGAGGTTAATCAAATCGTCCGGGCGTGTGACCTTCCACCTCCTAGTACCATCACCACTTTGGCGTTGGTAGACTCCAACATCTTTTCTCCTCTTTGTGCACAACTCAAATTCTCGTGGGTGGTTACCGTTGGTGAAATCGCTTTGCGTGGTTGTCAAAGGTCAAGGCAGGGTGAAGTAGAAACCACAACGAGGACTAATGCCCAAAGTAGTGATAGAATTGAGGCAAAGAAGTCATTTCTAGCTAAAGTAATGGTCGTCATGACTTTGTGTGTAAGCAAACGACAAAATGGTGCACTTACATTGACAGTGAAGGTACGACGCCTCTAATGTACCTGTGTGCCGAGCTTGCGAGGCTCACCTTATCTTGAGTGTATAGTACGGACTGGATTGCTTCCTGACGGCAATTTATCCTTACCCTAGCATTTGATGCCTCTCTAGAATAGACATGCTTTCTGCCGTGCAAGTGTTCCTTTAGTCAAACGATCCTTTAGAGGAGGCTATTTGTTATCTAGAAGAGGGGAGCCTAAAGGGGATGAGATCCCGTATAGAATCGCCCTTAGGATCAATGGAGTCGCTGGTATCTCGTCTACTACCAAAGGTTTGGCTACTTTACTTGGCTTTCTGAATTGCTTTTGGCTGCAAAATTAGGCAATCATGATATCGCTTAGCGTTACCTCAAGCTCTTCAGCAGCCATTCCTCCCTCCTCGGTGTCGTCGCCTTTTGCAAGTCTGAGTAGTCTTGCTCTCTCCAACTCCTCGCCCAAGCATGCCATTCGACGCTCGAGGAGGGCATTTTTTAGTCCACAACTCTGCTTCACCTCCTCCACTGCAGTGGCAAACCGATCGTACAGTTCATCGCGTTCACGCTCCGCCTAAAAGGCAGCTTTGAAGGTGAGCAGTTGTGTGCCAGGGCGGAGGCGACGTCCTCGGGCGTAAATCGTTCTAATCAGTTAGGACAAAGTCCAGTATTTCTTAAATATAATACAACACGAAAACTGCAACTTCGATTGGAATAACACATACCCTACCATACGTCCTTCGTACACAAAAATCCTCAACAAGTCACACTTTCTTCTTTAATTGTGAAAAAAATAGGAATCAAACATGCATTATTTACAAGGAGAAGACTTTGGTTGCTTAAATAGTTTGTTATTTGAGTTTCATTCGAGAAGCATAAGTGAACGACTCATGAATTTAGGACTTCAGGTGCCAGTTGTGGACAAGTTTCAAGTACCTACAATCTTTGTAGTCCCATTGACTGAATTGTGTAAAAGGATTTTAAGAATTGGATGCCTTTTATGCGGGAACTGCTACTTACAAGTTCCAGGCGCTGAAACAGTGCCTCGTTGTCCAGCTTCGTATCTAACAGGGTCATCCTCAACTCTTTCAGTTGCGATTTTGCGCTCTACAATACCATTGGAAACGGCTGCATGAAAAGGGACAAATGTTTGCAGCCTTAATAACACGGTTGGACGACTAACCCTCAGCGCCTTCACGTAGCGCTCGTGATTCTCCAGAGCTCGTTTCAGGTCGTTGTGCGCTTTCTGAGATTGAGCGAGATCAGTCTCGAGGGCGCGATTGCGGGACATCAGTGCACTATTCTCCTTGACAACGCGATTTTCACTTTTTCGCAGCTCTTCAAGTTGACCCTTGCGGGAGACGGAGGAGGGAGGAAGAGATATAGTGATTAGCATAGACTTTAGGCAACCAGTGCGGGTCTCCACTAAGAGCCATCAATCAGAGATACGATTTGAGGAGGAGTGTTCACAAAAAAGAAATATTTGGCATTCTTTACTCATAGACAATGTGCTAAGGAGTTGGCACCTTACTCTCTACCATTTTAAGTGATGTGGACAGCTCCTTGGGGGGGCATTTTTATCGCAGCAAATGGTACGAGATCGCGCCTTGGCTGATTGTTTCTAGTGCAGTAGCAATTGCGACTATTGTTAAGCCTTCGTCAAGAGACAGACTCCGTCGGCAGCCCGCATACACACTCAGAGTGAGGTTTAATGCCACTGAATTTTCACAACTCAGTGAACAGAAGGCAAGCTAACGAATGTGTGAAATGGGCGACAGGCAAATCTACATGCGCATTATGGAAGGAGTAAAAACCTACCTTAAGATCATCAATGAGATTGACACTGTTTGCAGTGATCGAGCGGTAGTAATTTTTATATCCATAAAGTCCTTCTCATGGTTCTTTATTAGCACTGAAATCTGCTCATTTTTACTCTCCTCCACGATCTGGATTTCGGTTCGCCTTTGTAAATCCAACCGCTCTTCCAGTTGCCTTATCTTTTCCATATACACCTTTCTTTCTGCCTCCGACTCTTGCTCGAAGTTTTTTCGCAGCTCGTGAAGCTACGAAACCAATAAAACAAGGTTATTCCCTCACTTGCTTTTCTTGATCCAATTTCATTCGTCGCACAAGTTCATTATGATCTGCTTGTTCCTTTCTCAATACCTCCTCTACCAATCTCGGGTGCCGGGTGTTGGCCTTAGCCTCCTGAGCGGCCAACCCCACGGCAGTAACCATTTCAGCCTTTACTTCAGCCAATTGAGAAGCGTGAGAGGCTTGCAATTGTCGAACACGTAAGTGGATGGCGGTGAGCTCGCGCTCACGTTGCTCCTTTACAACCTCTGTGGCTTCTTGGGCTACACGAAGCTCGGCGTTGCGAATCTCAAGTTGGTGTTTAGCGATTGTCCAAAAGGTGGAGACTTTGTCGCGCTCCAATTGGTATCGATTGCGGTCCTCCCGTTCGCGCTCCAACTCTTGCCGCAATCTCTCAACGTGGTCCTCTAGCTCCTCACGAGTCATCTCGGTCAAGGGTTTTAAGTCCACTATTAACGGCTTCTTATTCTTCCTTAATCCCTTCCTAACATTTTTCTTCATAGACGTCACCTTCTTTGGGGGCTAGGTAAGACAAAGTATTTGCTTCATGATTTTATTGCATTCCACATTTAGTGGGTATTAAATTGGAGTACATTTCGTAGAAAAGACTATCGAAATTGCGGAGGCGAGCAGAATGCTTTAGAACCGGTGGCTGAAGGTCTTAAAATACTTTCAAAAATGCATTGACTGCAAAATTTTGCCTACAATGCATAAGTTATAGCCGTAAAATTTGCTTGAATAAGAGTATACAATCACAAAATCAGCTTTCGGTAAAATGTAAGTTTTCCAACATAACCTTAGTGAAAAGTCATTGTAAGCTAAAAACCTGAAAACTTTACAAAGCCTAAAATCTTTAAATGCATCGAAAGCATTAGATTTTAGTCCTGTGTTAAAACAGAAGGATTTATAATTAGGATTTATAAAAGCAGAAACGTATTCGCCTAGGCGTGACATTTGGGAAATGCAAATTTAAGCCATGGCAGTAATATTACCAAAACTATTTTTTAGGCTTTGAGCATTGAATGTCAATGAATGCACTCGGTGCAAAGGCGAATGCTTCTTATCTGTGCTGTTTCTTAACCTGTCTAAACATTTAGGCGATTGAATACATGTAATAAATAAGTAATAGCCATTTTAATTAAACGCAAATCTGCTTTGTAAATATTTTAAAGAGTAAATAAAACCTATCAAATAGTGATCTCTAGTCATTTGCTTAATCGTACCATTTGGGAGGGTTTTGTGTCGCCCGCTGATACTGTCACTATGACTTCAGTAAAAACAAACACTGTCTGCAAAGAGCCAGTTAAAAAACAAGAAAACCTATAATTTGGATCAAGTAAAAGTAAAAATATTTGTAACACTCTCACGATAAAGACTTAAGACACCTTAAAAGATGAGAGCAAATAAATTTCTATTGATTTCGTTTTAGACCAGCACAAATATATGATATAAACGTCAGATGTTGTTTTGTTATGATAACATAAATGCATATACGGTTGGGTTGCATTAAATAAAGTGGCAATATTTTCAACGTGCAGGTCTTGCATCGAAAACCAAAATCACCACAATAGGCTGGTCGGGCCTCTGAGTAATTTTGTGTATGTGTAGCTGTGGTGCCTTTTATCGTTTTTTCGCTGCATATTGTAGCGTTCTTTTATTATGAATATTTAATAACTTTACTATTTGACACGGAGAATATCATAGTCTTGCACAAGTATATTATCATAGTATCTGCATCTTTCTGGTTTCTGTACAGGCCATTTAATTGACTTGTCTCTCTGCGTCTGTACCATTGATATTTAAGTGCGTGCGGTCCTTTTGCCATTATTGAGTTTCTTGCGTGCTTCGATCACCTCCATCTAATCTTACTACCCGCAATGTGTACATTTTCATTAGCATTGCGTTATCCAATCTATTATATTTTTTTTCCCTTTGGTCACTTTTATTCTTACATATTTAACACGAACTAAAACGCTAATTACATAGAAACTCAGTCTGGCAGATTCCAAATCTCTTTTCGTTCATTTATCTTCGAGTGTATGGGACGATTCACCTACACCGTCACTCACTTTGTCAGCGTAATGAAGTCATTCAAATCCTTGGACTCTTCCTTATTATTCCTTTCAGTGAAGTCTCATAACGTTCATCATATTTTGGATTAGAGTATACAGTCGTCTTCTTTATCTGCTTACTTACATTTTGTATTTCTTCTGAACTGTTTTGCCTCTGCATTTTCTAGGCCATGGAACATCCAGATCCATGGGCTATGACCCCCGACCAGAAGGCCTACTACCTGGCCCAATTTTTGCGCCTCCAATCCGATCCCGGTGGTCGTCTTAGTGGTCAGGCAGCAAAGTCCTTCTTTGAACTTTCCAAACTGCCTGTCACTATTCTCTCTCAGATATGGTAAACAATCGTTTCGAATGTGTTTTTGCTTGATTTACAATAATCTGTTAAATTGGGACGGGTATGCCCTTTTATGTGAGTGGTTTTTCAAGTACTCTGCTTATGGGCAGTCCTGTGTTGCACTGTGAGCCTCTATTGTTATGGTGAATTGGACGTTGTGCTCCAGTTTTGTCTATTTCATTTTCGATGCTGGTCTACATTCATTCTTTTGATTCTTCTGCTTCGTTTATAGCTGATCATGCAGGTCCATCGCGGACTCGTGAAGGTCGTAGCATTATTGTCTGCATTTATTGCCTACTAACATCCTTTCAGTGGCTTTTTTGTTTTCGTCAAGCTCCATTGACGTGCTTTGTGGAAAGTATTCGTGATGCAGCTTTACATTGAGCCAAAAGCCACAACCAGACATAGATGTGGGAGACGTGGGCATCCATACTTCACTGGGTGGTGATTTGCCTTTTGCTTCCCGGTATTGGTGCACTAAGAGTCCGCTCTCTTCCTACTTCGTTTTTGCTTGAAAATGTCTTTGTTGGGGCTTATGGCTAGCGGCTAATGGACAGAGTTGTTGCAAAGCCGCCTTCTTTGATATATGCATTTATACCCACAGGAAGTTCGCTTTTATTTCTCAACCATATTAGAATGATAGTTCTTCCAAGATTCTCTTATGCTGTCCTGCAGTTACATTTTACATCCGTCCTGATTAATTAAGACTGGAATGGTCCCTTTTGGACGCTGAATACTACATTGATTGCCTGACTGACTTCCAAGGATCGGGAGAGGACAAGCGACTTGTTGCTTAGTTGATGTTCAAGGGACTAGTTTGAGAACGTAGTTTACGCTCTGACAATATAATTGCTGTTATTTTGCTCATACGCCTTTAGGGAGCTCTCAGACGTCGATACTGACGGACAGCTGAGCTTGAGTGAGTTCTCTGTGGCGATGCATCTGGTGGTACTGCATCGCAACGGCGTGATGCTACCCACTCAACTGCCTGAGAGTCTACTACTTGTCGCCACCTCCAGTGCCCTTTCCGCTCCTCCTCCGCAGCCGCTACCATCCCCACAGCCATCGTCGTCTACCCCTAAAGTATCTGTGTAAGTTTCGGTAGTGTCTGAGCCACTATAGGAGGCTTTGTAATGCTCACCGTTGAGGCTAGGGTTGGAGAGAAGAATGGCTACAGAACCTCCATCACGAGCATGTTATTCAACAGGCTTCTGTGCGACCGTTAGCAAGGCCAATTGAACTCCTACCACGCTGTTTGCATTACAAGCATCCCCACACCTCTCTTGTCACGGCAATGACATACTGCCTTAACAGTCTTCGCTCGTGACATTTAAAACAACTAATGAACTGCGCGAATGCCTCTTAGGCAGCTAGCCATGCACAATGGAAGCTTTTTTTGCTTCACAACGCGGAGGCACAGACTTGTTGCCGGATTCACCCTTGCAGCTGTTTTGTTCCCAGTGGAGGCAAGCAATTTGGCCTTAGCTTCCATTACAATGGAAAATGGCTTTGAGCTTTGGTCTTTCAATACGCCTCAAGTAATTGTCCACACCAAACGACCAAAAGGAGCAGCATTTATTCACGACTCTGTGACAGGTGCTGCTACACATGGCTGCTGCTTCCGCTTTAAAGAGGTGATACTGCTCTCTAAATAAAATTCAACAATGACCGTGTCTGTAATCTGTCTACTTGATGCTGCCTGACCCAAACACAAGTGGAAGGTGGGTAAAAAAGAGTTCTTCTTAGACGATAGACTAGTTCTGGTCCAGTACAGTCCAGCAATATATAACACCGGGTGATAACCTCAAATCCATTGCTCGCACAAGGGAGAAAGCGTTGTTAACTCTCCTCTCCCCTTTCCCCAAAGAAGGTGCAGTTGAGCTTAATCACCCAGCCAACTTGATCTTGCAGTTTAGTCTCTTCAAATGTCAGCAAAGCTCTGATAAGACGACTGGGCGATCAGACCAGCGGGTACGGATGTGGGTCTGCTCCTGAAAGTCGGGCACAATTGAAATGAGCTGTGTCGATAGCAAGGCAGAGGCTGCTGAATAGGTGGATCAATTCAGAGGCTTTGGTCAGGCAATTGACCGCTGTCAGACAACCTATCTTTTCCGTTAGGCCTACAAGGAGGCACAAAAATGACAAGTAGGGAAGGAAGCTGACTGAAGTACTGGTATTTTACTCGTCTTTTCAGTCTGGTTTATTGCGTTCTGCATCGTCTACAAGTCTGGCTTGCCATATTTCGCTCCTACCTCCTTCGATTAGTTGACGAGTTCGGGTTCCCTTCCCTTTTTCCGGGCATCAAAATACCCTCTTCTGGCTTGAATGCGCTAGTCTAATTGACTTGGCTTGTCTTTTATGCGCTTTCCAATCCTGCAGTGTTTTCTTCCCCCCTGTCAGCCTCATGCTTGCCTACTCCACCTACCACTGCGTCTGAATCACTCCGTTGCCATCTACGGGCGTAATTCTTTCTGACAGGCGGTGGATGGGGATTCCAATCCGAAATGCTAGCTTAACTTTCCTAAGGCCCATTTTTCGCTGCTCTAGTGGTGTTGACCGCTTTCCCGTGCGTCGTGAGAGGCATCGACGCCTCCAGACCGCTTCGCATAGAGGTGGTTTGTTGTCCCTCACCAAACTCTCTAACTTGAATTGAAAAGAATGAATTTCTGTTGTTCCCTTGTGTGCTGTGTTTTTATTTCTCTATGAACAGCATTGCTATTGCGGAATGAAGTTTTTTGACCCGCTGTTATAGTGCTGTCCTCTGTTGCATCATGTGCCATCAATTTGTAGTATTTTCCGCATGAATTTAGAATTCTCTCCTCCGACCTTGCTTTTTTTGTTGCAGTAAATCCTCTTCCCCTTCTTCCTTCCTCCTCCTCTCGCTTCCTCTTAACAAGCAATTTACCCCTTAATCTAATCGAGCCTGATCTGTTTCCTCCCTCTATGATATCGGCTTTCTTTTCTTTTGTGGAGCTTAAACTGCCTTTCTGTCTTCTTTTGTCACAGTGTGATTTCTCACTTCATTGATCGCATTTAAAGTTCGTCGAAGCATTTTTTCGCCATTTGGATAGCTTCCCTCATTGCCTTTTTCCCACTGGTTTTTTAGTGGTGAGAATTTTCGGTCACAGAAAGTCTAAATCTCGCTTCGCGTTGGGCCTGATTTTCTGTGGAGGAAAAAAAGCTTGAGCTGGCGCCTGATTGGTCTGTCTCAAGGTCAACTGGCCTGTGCATACACGCACACACACATGCCCACCTTCTAGTGCGTTTGCCAAATTCCGTTGCCAGTGTTACACGTCTCTTGTACCGGCATATTGTAGTGTCGCAAGGGGAGATGCCTTGCTTGACTAGTGACGTAAATTGCACCATTCCTGTGCCTGGCCGCAAGGCCGTTGATATGATGCGAGTCGTCTTGGAGAGTTGCAGTTGGGCAACTGGATGAATCCAACGCGATTCACAAACCTCTTCCCCCTTTTCATTTTAATATCAACTTAATTTTGAGTCTTTGTATTGTTTCCGGGGTGGGGGATGCCTGCTTTTCTGTAGAGTCTGCATCAGTGCACTTCCAAAGATCCTGTCGTCATATCGATGTAATAATGCCCCGCCCTATAAACGGGCGATTTTCACGTTAGACTTAGCCCCTTAAAATTAACCTAAATACTAGTCGTCTGATGTTGGGGATCCTGTTCTCTGGCGCCTCTGAAACGTCTACACCATTCAAATGCCTTGATGCCGGACGACTGAGCACTCCATCACTGTTCCGTGCCTGAATTTTGTTTAGAGATGGGAGAGATGCACACAGGTTCAAGTTCTATGTCCTTACTCTCGGGAGTTTCCGTTCCGTGTGGGCATGCATTGCAGCCACTGTTGCTTGACAGCCTGGTGGGTGCTGTCTGGCAGGCCACACTTTAACTCACTGCGTCTACTGCGGTCTTATTTCCCAGTGGATGGAACATGGTTAAGGCAGGACCTAGTAACTACTAACTTCGTTTTTGCGTCACTAAGGTAAACCCAAGAGCGGGTTGTTAACCTGTTAAAGCCCTGTTCTTCATCCTCCTCTTCGCCTCCACTCTAGGCCCGATACGACCTCAACTATCACTACAGACACCATCATCACGTCTGTGGCAGCAGTTGATCGGCGTTTGCGGCTGGGTGAGCATCACTCCTTCGATTCAACCCTATCGGGATCTGCTCACGCCACCACAGTCCCCTCTTCTACTTCGCATCGCCGATGGTCCACCTCCAGCCCCACTGATAATGTCTCCCTTGCCGATGGAATCACCTCCTTCGATGGACGCCTTGCTCCAAATGCCCAGGTTGGCCATCTTTTCGGGAGTCTCTCAGATGCCATAGCCTCATCGCTCCAACTTGGTCTCATTTATCACTCACTCGAAATACCACTTAAGTTTTCTGTTCATTTAAAGGTTATGATGCAAGAAACCCATCAAAGGAGGTCTCATTTCACTTCAACACCCCTCAAACCACCGACTTATTGCTGATTGATCACTCAGATGGTTATCCAGGCACTCTCCTTCCTTTCCTTCAGGTTCGACATCCAATCGCTATTCGAGCCAACCCAGTTCAGGTGGGTGGAGGAACACTGGCGGGTGCTGCTCGTGCGCCCACCCCACCCCCCAGGGCTCGAGCTAAGACCATGCCCTTGGACACCGTCGTCTGTCCTCCTGTGAGTCGCCTCCATACGATGGCTAGCCAGATCTCTACCATCGTCAAATTACACTTTTTTTCTCAGCAATTGTGAAGCATTTTTTGCCAACCAGGTTTAGTCTGTCTGTTTGTCTGTCTTTGTCTCTTTGGCACGACGACTCGGCGGCCTTTAACCTACTCATGTAGTCTTTGAGAGGCGTCACAAAGCCTGCCAGAGTGAAATTCACTGTTTGACAACCTCATTCATTCACTGCATGAGTGGTAGGCTAATCGTTTCTCGCTGATGGCGTAACTTTTCCGCTCTGCTCCCGCAACAGTTTCACCATCCGACTCACACTCGAAGATAACACGACCTGACGTCTTAGTCTTGGCTCCATTTAGGTTACATCAGATGCATTCTTTCATCATCGCTGGAAAATACGTGGAATGATGTCAGTGGTGCACTACACCAACTTTGGGGGAGTTCAAATGTACACTTTGTTGTAGGACTACAGTAGGCTTTCAAAATGTCGGAGATAACAGCACCTTGATAGTTACCTTTGTGGGTAATTCAAAGGTGAATTTGACTAGTCACCTCTGATCCCAGATTGCGGTGTACTGCGTTCATGACCTAGTCACAGTCCCACCTCACTCGTTGTTGCCTCGAGGTGTTTGCGCTGTGGCGTCGAGACTGATGATACACCGGCAAGTAGCTAAAGAAGTCAAGGAGGAGTCAAAGGCGCAAGTCAGACTGACATTTAGGCGTCAAGCCTGCCTCTGGTGTTGGTATGGCACGATCACTCCGACACTCGTCAAAGCTTGCAGTGTTCTCTCTCCCCCGTTTCTTCCCACTTCAACCAATTTCTGCTCCTGTCAACAGAATTGCTTTTTTGTGTGTGCTTTTGTCTCATTTATTGCAGCAGCAAAGCCGGACCACTTCTTTTTTTGCCTCCGCGCACTTTCTTGCATAATTTATGGGGCGCTATGGCATAAACCAATGTAGGAGAGGTTATTGCAGTGGCAGCATTACTTGAATAGAGGCGTGGAACTCGCGCAAGGCTCCCGGCCCAAGCTCCCCTGGTAGTGTCATAGTGTCCTTGGTGTTGTTAACACGCAGTACAGTGTTACGCGGTTCCTTTCACCCTGGGCTGGTAACGCGCCAAAAGCTCCAGACGACCTCTGGTACTCCACACTCCCAAGCCGTGCACACTATGCGAAAAGGGGTGGAGTCCGGCTGAAGCCTAACCAATTCTTCAGGTGTGGGGCTTGGTAATCCTCCCAAAGGTCCGGATACTGATTTCAACATCGACTTGAATCGCCATAGCTTTTCTGTCGATTCATTGGACAGGAGAGGCATAGGGAACGCTCTTTCTCCCTTTCCACGCCCTTTCCTAATGCTGGAAAGCCCTAACCGGGGGCTTGAGAAGCATTGTACTTGGTGGCTAAGGTAATGCCAGCAAATAGGTCACTTTCCTCGCCCCTTCTATTCCCACACCTCCCACCCTGGCATTTGAAAAGGCTGACAGGTCAAAACTTGTCCTGTAATTCCTCCAGTGCACAACGGGTCGGCATTGCTGTGCCAAGGTGTTTAGATTGGCTAAGCAAAGATTAGCAATGCTTAAGTCTGCTCCTTTTCGTTTGTCTCTCCGGTTTGGTTAGAATTAATTAAACCTTCCACTGTAATATGATTTACTTAACTGGCCCGCTTCACGTGTCGCATATGTGTGACACGTGGCTCTGTGTCAGTTGGTGGTCCTCGTGGTTGTGCCATCTCGTGTCGCCAAACATACTACCCGAGTTCAAACTAATAAATGCCTGAATTTTGCCTCGACTCTTATATCTCAGCCACACGAGATCGCGTAAAACCCTATCCGCCTTAGACTGGCGTGATGCTGCCTTTTTCTTCTCTTAAGATGTACCCTTTGCACTTTAGGAAGGTCAATTAACCACCGGCATAATTTTACTTTCATAAATAAACATGCAATTTATGGCTTCAGTTGCTTTTTCTTCTTCTTCTGGGGAAATGCAGCGCGAGTGATTACTTTGTAAATGTTGTTGATTAGTGTCAGCTTGATCTCGTTACAAAGGCCCAAGGATGGGATAATTTGAAGTTGGTGGCTGTGCTGGGAATTTGCGGTTCCAGGCATTGACGAAACAGCCCTTGGCTCTATGGCATTTTGGATGGCTGACCAAATGGAGATTGTTACTCCCTGGGAGGGAGAGGGCGCACCTACCGCCACTGCCGCCGCCAAGGGCAGCGCTGCATGCGAGTTACTGCTGAGAGCTGGGAGACGGGTTGTTTAGGTCCTATGAACAGGTTCTCGGGAGACCAGGCGATTTCATACAGTGCCATTTTAGATCAGCGTTGTGTCTGCTCCTCTGATAGGGAATAAGTAGTATGTCAAGTTGGAGCAGGACGATGCTGATTTGGTTCAATTTCTTATATCTTTTACAATCACGCCTAATTGCTCTCCTTTTTCCCCATCTTTTTTAGCCCCTCCGTCCACCGCTTTCACTGGCTCCGCAGTAAGTCTGCTACAGCAAAATAAAGTTGCGACTCCACTTTCACTTGTTGGGTGTGTGCACTAACGGGAGGGCAATTTGGCGCCCTACCCAATTGGGCGCCAAATTTGGCAGTCCAGGCAAATGTCGGCGCAATCAACCGCCATTCATTTTGTCCAATTGCCTCTCCACTAATGTGGCACACATAAAAAGGGGTGCTTGTGTAGAACCTTTCCACGCCACAACCTCGGCTGATGGAGAATTCCTGCTCCTCACTTCTCCCCCATCCTGTAGCGAGCCGTCATTAGCCTATTTCCAGCAATTTAGTGAGTTGGTTGGAAGCCTCGAGGACTATGTGAATTGTCGACGTCTCTCTATTCCAGGTGGAAGAGGAAAGAGTACCAAATTATCAGCGCTCAAGTTGTGTTTAATTGCTTGGAGGCGTTGCTTTCATTTGGTAGGCTTTTAAGGGACAAAGTGATCGCAGCCACTTACGTCCCTCTGTTGCACTTCAACTACATGGGCTTGAGTCCATTTTCCCTTACTCACCCTCTCCAACGTGAAAGAGCAGTTTTCTTGTTGAAGGTCCTTGCACTATTTGACAAGATGGGGCTAATCAGAGGGGAATTGTCATCATCAGCGTCATCTGCCCCCTATATCTTGTCTTGGCTGGGGTCTTTGCAATATTGATGTTAGGTCATGCTTGCCACACAATTCCGAGCCGCTGATTCCGTTGGTAGATAGGGAAGTCTATGAAATAGACGTTCAAGACGCCAGCACTACTTCCAATCGCAGGCAAACATATGGGATTCTGTGTTTAACCTTGGGTGTAGTCAATTTAAGGTCTAAGAGGTGTTTGTGACATTGTGAGATGAAGGTGTCTTCTGGAACAGTCATGTCTTTTGATGTGGACTTAATACTTACCTCGCTTCGGGTGCGTTTGTGGTGTAAGCGAATGCCAAGGTAGTGCGGCAAGTTGTGCCGGTGGATCGGACAGGTCACCATTCGCACAGCAGCAATAGGAGTCTTGCAAACGCTCTCCCGCCAAGGATTTTCATCGTGGTATGACTTATCGGGCACAATAGGCTCCGTACTTAGCATGGATAGCTGCTATTCGGTCTCCTGGCTTCACCACCTCCAAAGGGCGTCCTAATAGACAGCTTAGTTAGTACTTAACATTATATTACCCTTTGATGAGGTTGCGCTCATCTTGTTCTGTGCAAGGATGAGTTCACAGGCCTAAAATGGGTTATTTTTCGCTCAAAACCCTTACTATTTATTATCATACTTTAATCATCAATGACAGTCTACTGTGATCTGCTATAAGTAGTATCTACCCCACCTCAAAACTGCTTGCTTTTGCGGTTAAGGGATTCAGCTATCAACCCAGTTGGGCGGCTTAGCTTTTTAGCTTTCTTCAAAATTCAGGTCTCCATTTACTGGAGGAATTTCAAATATTATTCAAGATCTCGAGAAATTGCATTGCTGGTCGTATTGACCTTCAATCCTCCTCCCTACTCAAAAGCACACTGGTCTCTCTGTCTCTGTTTCAAGTTGCTGGAAGATGGTTCTCTTAGCACCACAGGACAAGATTGCTATCAAATATCTGAATACCCCATTTTTACTGGCTGGGCACTCCGCTAGACCTTAGTTGAATCCCAATTTCTCTTCATTCAGTCAGGTGACGTCGGGGCCTGAGGTGGCCACCGCTGTGCCCGGTGCTGCGAACGAGCAGCATTTGCAGCATCTTCGAGTGCAGCAATTGACTGAGGCATTGGTACCACTGCAAAAGGAATGCGAGCGCATTGTGCGAGAGAACAACGCACTGACAATGGAGTTAGTTGCATTGCAGAAACGACGTATTGCGCTGGAGATTCTCCTTGAACGTCTAACGCCCCTTTGAACAACCGCCCTCCGTCTTTATCCTGCTTGCGTTTACCTGGTACTCCTATTCTGTTGTTTACGTGCGGCTGATTTTGACTAAATTATCCTTAGCACTTGGGGTATCCCTAGACCCGAAAGATACTGGGAAGTACTGAGGGCATTTGGAGGGTCAATACCGCCGATGCGTGTGGACTAAATCTCAAGTTTATGTGTACCACTACCAAAATAGTCCCTTATTTTTTATCGGGACCCTTGAGGTTCTCACCTGGTGGGTTTTTGAGGCACGAACTGCTTCAACAGAAAGGACGGTGGTGTTGGAACCCTCCTTCTCAGGTCGCTGTGCGCACCTAGGCCATCAGCGCAGGCCAATTATCGCTTGTTGGAAGTTGGTCTTGCTCACGCACGCTGATTATAGGGTTTGAGGTTGTGGTGGCCACCGAAAGTCGACTGGCAAAGTTGACCCCTTGATTCTGCGAAACCTCGGCGTAGTATTCACTCGGTGGGTAGTAAGGCGGCTTCCAACACGCCTGCTTTCAGGCAGCATCTTCTACATGGTTCAAGACGTGTTTGTGCAATTTTAATTGCTTTTTAGAAGGGCATTTCTAATTCCGAACTCTCCTCTGGACAACAACGATGATGCTGTAGCCTGGCATCGCATGCCGAGCACTTTGAACAGGATTCAATGCCAAGCTGTCGGTTTCCGAATGGTTGCAATACTGTTGAAGAAGCGAAGATAGGTTGAAGAATGCGGTTCTGCAATTTACCCATAATTGCAAAATTTTTTCCCCGCAAGCCTTCAGAAGCCAGTCTGAGATGGAGAATGCTGTTTACTTGAAAGGGAGATCCCATAACTACGGAGGCTCGAAAATCGTGTTTCACACCGAAACGTGCCAGACCACGGGAACGTGTATGGTGAGGGGGGAAGGGACTTGGGAAAACCAAAAAACAAGCAAATGGGGAGACTCTTGGCATGTACATTTCGCTTGGTGGAGTGCGGCTTGGATCTGCATTTGGGAGATATTATTGGAGGGCGGTTGTTCTTGACGCACCGACTACCAACCGCCGTTCATCTGTTGCGTAGCCGGGTATATTGCATTTTGAACCCAAAAACAGATTCTATCTTCAGCGAGGTGCTTATTCCATTGGTGGACGAGGGGAGCCTGAGCAAAAACTGGAAAATGCCGTGGCTAATGGATTGAGCTGTTTGGGCTGTGTATTAACCTTCCAGAATTGTTAAGGCTTGAATTAAGGTATTTGCTCAAGGGCTAAAGGAGTGAAGGTGTGCGTGTTGTAGACCGGACGCGCACCCCTTCACACAGTCTGGAATGAATGACAGCTGTTCCGGTCATGGCTTAAATCCCTCATCAACTTTAGACTCAGGTCTTGAAGGAGTGGAGCCTTCATCAAAGGGGAGAAACATCCATGTAGTGCCTATCGCGGTTCGGCATGCTACCCGGTGAGCACCAGACTCTGCAAAAAGATTTGCCTCTTTCAGTATTTTGTATCACTGAATGCTCGTTCACTGGTCTGAACGACTGCTGCGCTGCGAGCTAGGAACCATCGCTGTTTTGAACAAGTGCGAAGTGTGCGCCAACTGCTAGTCCCCGCAACAGACGATACTTGTCACCTCCTATCACATACGTTAAAGTCGTACGCCTTGCATAGCCTCGAAGCCGAGGGAGTTGGCGACAGACCTACTCATACCACCAAGGGCGAACTCATGGGCATCTACCGCTTTTGAGGAAGATGTGACTGAGAGGGAAGCGTCGCCGACTAATTTACTGATCGAGAGATTGTCACAGTGGACGGACTGACAAGTCGGGAAAATTGTCCTAGCGCAAGGATTCACTTTCGCCTGTTACTAAAAAACTGAGTGTCAACCGATAGGCTTAAAGGAAAAGACGAGGGATTTTCCTCACAACATCAGAGGTTGTTTCTCCTATAACAGTTCAGATTCGGTGGCTCTCCCTTCCCTTCCCCCAGACCGCAATAAATAAAGCCCAGAGAGTTTCGTCAACGGTGGCAACTCCGTAAACTTGGCAGACTGGGCATGACCTTGAAACTGCAGGGTGATGGAGATGTTGGAGGCGTTTGACCAACCACAAAGAAGAATTGTTTACACTAAGGCTAAAAAAATCTGCGTCTAAAAGGGCGTGAAGTGACTTAGGACCATTAGTGGTAACGCTTTCACTAGTGCAAGGTTGAATAAAACCAGAGTCGGTTTTCATGTGTCATCATAGGCACTGAGGGTGGCATCATCCTCGCGTTTTCACACCACGGAAGTGGCATGACTAAGTTCCGGATCGAGAGCATCGCTGAGAAGAAATTGACGCCTTTCGAGTGCATTCTTACAGACTTGGAACAATCAAGATGTGAATGAGCAAGCATTTGGGGGCGCTCAACCGCCTTCGGGAGGCACGCCAAACTGCCACGTATGGCGAATCAGGTCTGTGTGACCTCAGAGGGTCTAAACGAAGTCTGCAGTCGGCGACTGTGCTAGTACTATTTATGTGGCGCGATGTCTTGCAAACTAGGGAAAGGCGTCATTTTTTCTCAAGTCCGTCTTCTCCTTCAGCAAGCTGTTTTGCCCAGGTGTAGCTGTCCACGAAAGCAACTCGGTATTGCTTGCGGGATCAATCTATGCAATGGCCTTTACCTTCTGACTTAGTTTAAACCCGCTATGCCACGCTTGAATAGGAGATGGTTGAAAAGGTACAAGAACATAAACAGTGTCCTTCACGTCCTTCATCAACTTGACGAAATGTGATCGAAAATGGGCTTGTGATTTTGATTCGAATGACGGCACCTCGTTTACACAGGACTAAAGCCCCTTTAAGTGTGCATTTGCAGCGCTGATGGAAGGCCTCCTCGATACTGCTCGACTCGGTGGAAGCGGAAGGTGTGCGTGTGTGGAGGAGGTGGCTCTTGAGAAACGGCGAAGACGGATGATACAGCCGTCCAACTGAAAGGACCTCATACTGCCCATCGGGGGTGGGGGGACGGTGATGGGTATCTCAATTAGGCTCCATGTTCCCCGTTCTCTCGATGGTGTCGCCAGGCAATCACCCGGGAAGTACACATGCGAGGCTGACTCGAAGGTAGAAAACAGACTCGACGTGAGGAGGGGAGGTAGTTGGGGCCAGCCATACTGTTTGCTCCATAAAAGCGGAATTCGCAGCAACTGTGTACCACTCAGTTGGCATTCTTCCACGTGCTTATCATCGAGAGGCGTGAAAAAGAGGCTCTGGAAACTGTAACAGGCTTCTTCCCCTCAAAGGACTTAACCATTCTTCAGATGTGCTTCTCAAATTTGTCCACTCTTCCATACTTGGAGGCAAAAGGTTGAAGGAGGAAGCAATCACGAAGAGGGAATACCGAAATTGAGCTTCGGGAGGGAAAGAGATCGGATTGTTTAGCGTAGTTTGTGTGAAGATCACAAGGAGCACTGGAAGGACAATTTCCTTCCCCTCCAGACCACCTTGGCATTGTGATGGATGCGCAGAGCTTCAAGCATCAATCTACAGTCCATTTCTCGTGGAATTCTACGTATCACCCTCAGCTTCACTTTCATATTTCCTAGGAAGCGAATGACCTCGACAGATTTGTGTGGTGCGGTTTGATATCCATACAGGCCTCCTGTCAATACAAGCTTTGGTTTAGCTAAAGAGCCGGAATAGTGATGAAGTGGAAGCAGTAAGTTGATTTGTCCAGGCCTAAGCAAGACTTTTCAAGGGGTTGGAACCACACTTATCACGCCTCTGTACTCAGTATGGAGCGATTTGCCATTATGACCGAAGCACTATGGAACAGCCCGAGCGTCTTGGAAGCCTTGCATACACAAATGACTACGAGGGAGAGCATTCACATATCCCGTGGGGCGGCTCGAAACTGGAAGCCCTAACGGATTTGGGATCCACACGCATGACAGTGGTGGTAGGGTGCAAAGCCATCATGGTTGAGACCATTGCAACCCGACGACTTTTAAAGCATTGGACAACCGGCTTCTGCATCAGTGCGCCGTGCCATTACCGACTGACTGTCATCAGCCAGCGCTCTCACCTTTCCGGATCCTTGAAGTCAAAATACCGTTTTAACTTGAACAGCCGTATACCTCGACGCTTCACCTTGGGAGCAAAGACTTCCAGCATCTCTAGTTGCATAAGTTCCACGTCGAATGACAGCCCATTAATGTTACATGCCAGTTTTTTAAGGGAATGGGAGTCCCGTGGACCCCGCCCTTCCCGTCCCTCAGACGTCGGATGGAGAAAGTGCCTTACACATTCCAATCTTAAAAAGGCGACGAAATTACAGTTTCCCATGTAATGAAAATTCCGACAAGAATACTACTGATGCTGCTCAAAGCAGATATCAGTAGGATAACGGTAGCAAGGATGCATGACATGGAGTGTACCGAGTCGAGGAGGAGGACCCACAGCGCTGTATCAAGTGCGCATAGCTTACGGACGAGACCAATCGATCTAGTCTCCGATCAGAAGACGACACCACAGCAAAGGAAGGTGTCGGCGATTGACCACACCTGCCTTCAGGTCCCTTCGTGATGATAAGGGTTCCAGAACATTTAAAAATAATTGGCTGTGATACATAGACATGTGACGACCTCTTAATGCCTCTTTAGACACCATAAACCAATTTTGATGACCATTCATAAGAGTTATGACGTCTCCACAATTTCAATACACGCCTTCCAGTCGTGGAGTTCTACCCATAGCCATGGATATGGCCTCTCAACAATTTGGTAGGGCAAAAACAAAGCCAATCCTCGATAGCGCCTCGAAGGTACTTTGGGCCCTGTTGAAGCATGCGACGATCTCCAGGGGGGCTTCAAGGAGGCCATACAACCAAATAGGTAGATTGCATACTGCGGTAAGAAGGCATGCGCTATGGACGATGGAGCTCGCGAAGACTCAATATGATCGAGTCTCCAGGATGGCCTGGACTCGGCATTGGACTCTGAAGACGCTTTCTAGCTAGAATGCATTCGACTTTAGTTCCTTGAAGCACCACAGACGTTGACGGCCTGGGAATCCACCTTTTGACTGCCCATGCAGGAGACCCAACAATTGGGAGCCGCGCCTAGTGAAGGGTAGGACTGCGATCGTACGTAGCGCAAAGCCTTCGCCCTCCGTACTTCAACTGCGATGGCAGGACGGAGCCAGCTCAAATCGTTTTCGCTGGGGGGCCAGTCCTCCAGCCTCATATCAAGCTTCTCAAAGCCTGCAGTCCCCTCTGCTTACGGCATAAATTTACTCCCCCCACCTACCAGAACAAAACTATTACCAACACTCACACATCCAGACGGGGGACCTACAAATCAACCATTGCGCAGCTTTGACAGACACACAAGGTCTGACCCAAGCCTGAGGTCGTGGAGAACAAGGGTAGCTCCCGCCGCAGTCAGGCACGACCTTATCTCGTCATGCATCTGGCGGCCAAAAGCGTCAATCGCACTCATCCTACATCAGCATGACCTGAATCAAAGGCAAATACTTTGGAAATCAACAGGAAATCGGTGGCGGAGACCAACCCGACGCCCAGCCGAGACCGTTTCATGGGAGATGCAAAAAACCACACCGAAATGCCGAAACTCGAGATGGAAGCAATCGAGACCACACGAATACGCACTTCCAATTCGAAAATTTCACACGAGCGTCCTCGGCGTGCTCAACAAAGATGAGAAGAGAAGACAGCGTCAGAGTTATCGATGTTAGTATAGTTCATTACTCTCAACGATGCTATCAGTCGTCACCTCTACTCACTCAAACACACAGAGTAATACAGGGATGAGACCGAGAGTGGAAGGGGCATGACAGTAATAGACCAAATGAAGAGGAAAGTTGAGAGAGGAGTGGAGCATTAGAGGTGTGGCAGAAGAAAAGAGGGGCGGCTAAAGAGGAACGCCTCCACAACCGCTACAACCACACGAGCAAAACTATACACAGGAGATAGGATGTGGACGAAAAGAAACAAAACCAAAGATGCGCATTTAGGACGGAGGGAAGAAAGAGGGATACAACAATGGAGACTCGCAAGCGAGCAAAAACACATTTCTCGTATCAGTGGGAAGAAATGAAAGGACTGCGGCGGTGTCTGTCTACTTTTATTGCCTCATCAGCTTCCTCCTTCTCTGCTTCCGAACCCTCCTAGAGCATAAACTTGCCCACGGCGAGGGCAAACAAGAATGTGATGAGAAGGTAAATAATCGGTGGAACGTTCATTCGCAGGGTCTCCAAGGTGCCTGACGGCGCTGCCGCAGTTACCACTGGCTGGGAGGACGTCTCGCGACCCAGTTTGCTCATTGCGGCCTGACACTAGCAACAGAAAGAATAAAAGACTACAATTATTACCACACACAAGTATCGACCTTTGCACCCTCTATGAGTAGCTTTAGACTAAACCGTCAGGTGCAGATTAGATCCGCCTACAAATTCCATCGAGGAAGTTCTACATTTAGATGCTATTGGCCAAGGAATTAGTGAATCTAAGCAAGATTATTGTTAGGGTGACAAGGGAGAGATTAGAAGGAACTGACGAAAAGACAAATGCCGAAAGATGGGGACTGACACATGAAATTACTCAAAAAGTCATAGGAATAAGTACGAAATGAACACGCAGCACCAATTACTGCACTAACAAAAAGCTACTTCCTTCGTGGAAAAAAAAACTCGCCAAAACGACGTCAGAAAAAAACTACATTCTCCAATACACAGGCACGTGGCACGGAACACGAGTATCACCGTGATCAGTTGTTAGTTTCGTACAAACGAATTTGTTACGTGACAAAGTGCATACCAAAAATGAGCTTCAATCTACTTTTGTATGCAAACAAGCGATGTAATCGCCTCGGAAATTGCAATAAAAAATGAGCTTAATGAATAGTAAATAAACACCCGTAAAGACTTCTCAAAAAACCTCAAATCCAAGCATCCGAGTTAGAGTAACATGTAATTTGGCCACTGCTGTAAATCGACATAACAAGATATCACTAGCAGAGTTAGATTGATACGGATGGAGGTCAATGCCGCGAATTAAGTAGGTCGTAGCAATCAGATGCGTGTGCGCGCATGCACAATCATCTGCAGCGCGCAACGACGAATAATGCAGGCACCCTATGCAACGTGCATGTGGAGAGAGAACAGTAGGGTGAAGAGCATACTTGGTGAGTAATTAGAAGTAAGGCAGGAATACCAAATAATCAGCACGCTAGAGCAGTTATAATCTCAAGTAAATTAGCGATGACGTGAAGCAAAGTCAACTCACAGGCAGATGTTCTGCGATTACCTAATTACATCGAAAAAACTAGCGAAACTCTCAGGGAGAAAAAAACCACGAAGAGACTAGCATAAGTGTACTAAAAATGGCTAGTAAAGGAAAAAAAACACACCTTTAGTTCCTCATTTTCCTTGCGAAGTTTCTCGATCTCCTGGGTGAGCTGGCCGACTGTGTTAGTCGGCGCGATATTACTAGGCTGCTAGAAACGAAAAAACGGCATAACTACTTAAAGGACGAAGCATTTGGTAAGGTAAAGGGAGCTTAGAACAGACCTGATCCTGCCCAGGGAAGGTGCATGTGAAGAACTTCTCTGAAACCCTGGCTTTTTCCACCAGCTGCCACTAAACATTAGGAAGGGCAGCATGAAAAAGGATTCAAGACTTACAAACTGGCTTAGGGAAGGCGGCATTTCATCGGAAGCTACCGCGGACAACACAGCTATTCGATCTCGAGATTCGCCACCCGATTCAACACCAGCAACAGTCGAGATCTTGATTATTCTCATTTCGCGGGCCTTGATAACATCCTCATTGGGGGTAACAACATATCGTTTGGGAGCGTTTGTCTTGACTTTGAAGACTACATCCCTTGGAGACGTGTTTCGCACAGTTAGGTTGCAAGTAGAAGATTCACTAACAGGACCTAAACCTCATTATCAAATCTAAGACATAAATTTACCTTCAAATACAAGCTCGTCAGGGTCGCATTTCAAGAGATCATCAGGCATTCGAAGAGTGCATTTGAGGCGAGCATCGCTAATTAAAGATGGACTAGCCTCTCTCCACTATAAACATACGTGAAATGAGTTAAAAAGCGTTACAATTTGCTCCAGATTGCCCGCAGGATCGTGATCAAGAACCATTGACTGTATCATAAACTTATGTTTGTTCTTCTCAGCACCGTCACAATCGAAAGGTTGCAACATAACTCCAGAATACCTCACTATCAAAATTCTTACCAGCTACATTAACAGTCTCTGAAGGTTCGACAATGCCACAGCTGGGACGCACGCAGTAGCGTTTTGGCACTGTAGTCTTAACCTTAAATGTTATCCTATCATCGGAAGGATTCGTTAACTTAATAATAGATGACTGGACATTTATAAAGGGACCTACAAGCATTTGTTAAGAGAATGTGAAACATACCAAAAAAATCAAGCTCATTGCTTGGCTCGATCTTCAGCAAAGACTTGTGGGAACCGGCCATAGCAAACCTAGTACCTTATCAACGCTAATGAAAGCATATGCCGCGGCGTCTGTTGATTGGTCGATAGGGAAGCAGCGCCAAATTTCGAAACTAGATTTACAAATTGCAACTATGCAACTTTGTTTTTTAATGACGTAAGTGCCCAAAACTGCTATGAAAAAATAATTACAGGAAGCGAAATATTGACACACATGCTGTTACGTTGCTGAATAAGCAGTTTTAGTAAACGGTCTACAGCAAATACGTCCTTCCTATTTGGTAGTATTAACAGTTGGCAAGAGGAAGATTAATGCTGTGTGTTAAAGCTATCACTGTTTTGTAAGGCAGTTCAAATTGCAGAGTAGTTGCGAAACTACTTTCAAAAATTCTCGGACTACTGTATTGCTGAATACATTTCATGCAATGTTCTATGAATGATTTGCAAATGTTTTCCATGAATTCGAGTGGTAAGTAGTCACAGATAATAGCTTTTTATAGTCCAGGCCTACAAATCAGATTGGCTTTGTCAGCAATTGGTTTAATTCGCCTTTCTGCTTACCCATAATGATTCAACCATTGTTGGGGCGCGCCGTCGAATCCAAGATTTGGGCTTTGTTACTAACTGATTCTTTTATGCGTATTATTAGTATAACTCATCACTTAAAGTCTGGTCTGATTATTGCTTCCTTTAGGTTAATAGCATTGCGAAAACCAGCGTGTTATGACTTGCACAGGTACCACTATCTTGACCATATAATTTTATCTTTTTGTGCAACTAGTAAGCTTGTCATTACAACAAGTTTGCCATTTTTTAAATCTTAGCCTTAAAAGGGGTCATAATAGGTCTCTTCCACTGCGTCTTCTCACAGTGGGCTGACATTTTGACCATGCGAGCACCCGCCGATGTAGATGTAGCATTTACATCTTTTTCGTCCTCAAAGCAACTCCGGGCAAACGATTAAAATAATTATGCACCGACCTTTACCCTCTAGTCGTTTTAGTTTCTCACGTGGTTTTTCAAAGCCTGCATGCTAGAACTTCCTGTGCTACACACACTAAATGCTGCCGATGTTCCGCACACCCTGCTGGATTGCAGGTAATGTAAATATTTCCATTCCCTTTATTGCCCAATTTACAGTTTACTACGAGAAATTTTTTTGGAATTAGTTGGTAAATCTGTTACATTTTGATGAAGCAGATTATTGTGCTCTCTTAATTCACCTAAAACTTGATTCTCCGATTTTATGAAGACAAAGCGTGCCTGCTTAAAAGTCATTTACTGTCGTTTACAATTTATGTTACGCATTTTGAAGGTTTTGCAACCATAGTATTAGTTATGTTCCTTTGTTTAAGCGCATTAAATCCAAAGGACTTCTGCTTTTATAGAGTCTGACGGCTGCGGGTTGAGAGGCGTGTTGGTTTTGTGCTTGCTGTGTCTATTGTTATGATAACGAGGCAGAAGGCGTTACTATCATTGTTTTTCCATTCCTAATATAGCATTCAATTTCTTAGTGCATAACATTGACTAACTCTTGTGTTAATCCCACCAGACAAGGATATCTGGGTCGCATAAGAAACAATTTGAGGGTTAGGAACTTGTGTTGAGGAAATAGTATGCATATTTCATTGTTGCTCTTCTAGTCGGAGTGGGAGGTGGTGCTGCGGCTACGTCTAGTCAATCCCGACCAAAGCTACGGCTGCGGCATTGGTTAGGGCCTCACATATCTTCTACCTAATCAGACGCTAGAAAATTGCCTCTCTAGCTGGCTTCTACTTATTGTTATAATTTGTGCGCGCGTTGCTCGATTTTACCGTATAGGATGGGGTTAACAAGATCAAACTCGAATTACACATTCCCGTGTATTGACGGATGTTGCTGTTACTGTGGCGACCAACCGATGAGAATCTACAAGTTTTCTCACGAGGTGGGGTGCAATATTGTTTTCATTTATCGCGTAAATACCATTTGAAGGTAGGCGTGAGTGCAGTTGTCGATTTTTCACACCGTTGTCAAACACTTCCGGTGCCAATAACAAAGCTTTGTCACCATTGGAAAGCCATTGATCTGCTTGAAACGGAGGCGAAGAGACTTACAGTGGCCAGCTTGCTTCCGTTCTCATGAGACAAAAGGTGAGCATGGTTCGTCTAGATTGTCAGCAATGGTCGCAAATCTCTTTCGGTGTGGTTAAATCTTGTTTAGCAGAATAAGGGTGCATCAAATGCCATTATAGGAAATTACCGGGTATCTGAATCATTAGAAAACGGAAATTGCCTTTTACGATGCGCCCTTCTTTTTCCCACCATTTAAAAATACGTACATGAAAGGTGTATTTCCTGAGATACATCATTCACTACTTTCTGTCACAAAATGAATCTCCTCGTTACCTGAACGGGGTGTGAAAGTCCATCCTGTTTATCACCATATCAAGTTTAGCACTTTAACCTTTGCATTAAAGTGATTAATGTCGCAGCGCTTTG